>CM029644.1:24146480-24390505 GCA_017311315.1 Dendrocalamus latiflorus | reverse complement strand
GGCCGCCGTCGGCGGGTCGGTCCTTAAACGGTGTGGCCAGCGGCAGGACGAGAGCAACGATAATGGCGAGAATGGCACAGCCGGCGACTCGACGAGCATTGCTGTGGCAGAGGGAATTGTGAGAGACTGACTGGCTTTTGTTTGGCACAACACAATTAACGACCAAGATGGACTGCCTGATCCCGGCGACAACGGCAGTACGACGCATCATTTGTCATTTTTCCACGAGGGAGTGCGCGAGTGGCAACCTCTGGGCCGCCTACACAGTTGCAATTTTGGCCGCGCCACGTATTCATGGTTGGAAGAAGATAAGAGCACATGATGTTGCAAATGAGACTTGTTTAATGAAGATTCGTTTCTTTTGCTACGGCGAGCCTGTGATACGGTGTGTAGTCTACCACGCATGGAAAAAGGGGCAACAACTTGCATTGCAAATTGCGCCATGTCCGGCCGTGTCTGACTCGGACAGGTCAGTGATGCGCGCGCTCCACCACGCACAATGCATGGCTCGCCACATGGCCCACATCCTGTCAGCGGTGGCGTGGTCGTCGTCGCCTTCCCGCTGCAAGTGTGCACGAGGCATGTGCTGGCACGGAAATGCGAGTTAGGACATAGGTTCTGTTCGCAAGTCAATACCAGCACACACGGATATCTGTGGGGATGGAGCCAAAAGCCCTGTTCAAATTGGACGCTGATGGAGCCTTTTTGGGGATCAAATGGCACGGGTGGTTATATATGTGTGCTACCTCCTGCAGAAAATTTGCATTGCATGCAGTCTTTAGATGCCTGTGGTAATTAAGCACGGTACAGCCATGGAAAATCAAATGCCCCACAGCCGCTGGAGTCACCGATATTTAGTCGTTGCGACGTTACTTTCTTCGACTCCGATATTTCTGTCACGGTATATGTCCGATATTTAGTCGTTGCGACGTTACTTTCTTCGACTCCGATATTTCTGTCACGGTATATGTGGGGATTTTGTCTTAGTTGATTTGTTCTTGATTTGGTTAGTTTTGATCTTCTTTCTCTCTTTCTTATTCTTGCTAAATATTAAGGATGAGTAACTGATGGAGATATATCATGGAAATCAATCCCCATCTATCTAGATGTCAGGTTGTCCGATTTTGTTAAGATTTGACTATCTCAAGTGATTTTTTTATCCAAATATTTTTTTCCCTCTAATCCTTGGGTGTTCTTGTTTGCTGTGATATATGAGAATATATCTAGGGTCGTCGTGGCCATTTTCTACCCAAGAATAAGGTATATTCCTTGTTTTTGGTTTTTGCCTGGTTTTGCTGCAATCTTTCTTGTTCTTAAGAAAGGTCTAAATTTTCCCATAGATTCTGCGATCCTTGGATAGAACAAGTTCCTAAGACCTGAAGCAAAGTGTGTGTAAAATTTTATATCATTTGGAATTGTATTTTTGGAGTTGCACCAAAAATTGAATCGACACGAACTAAAATTTCAGTTCTCGAGCAGGGGAGGCTAGTCAGACTGTGTTTCATCCGATCATACCACGAAGGCTGATTAAACCAGCACCTAACTAGCAATCCAACTGCAAGGCACCAATAAGACCTTCCATGGCTACCAGTCTAACTGCCTAAGATATAAAATTCTTGAGATTTTGGTTTCTTGATTTGCTAGCTTTGGTGTTGCTTTCCATCCTAATCTTTATAGCTCTATATCTATCAAAATGAAGGAATATCAATGAATACTTAGAGAAATTTGAAGGCACCATTCACCTCCCCTTTGTTTTAGGAGAAAGAGAGAAAGAAGATCAAAACCAACCAAATCAAGAAGATCAAATGCCAGCCCTACAAGTAGTATTAGAGCTCGATTAGCTCTTCTCATAGATCTTAACCAGTTTTAGGAGTCATGGTATCAGATAAGTATTCAACCAAACTACTCGTTTTTTTTTATGAAATCGATTTCTCTTGTTGTAAGAGCAATCCTGCATCGAGGCTTAAGGGCACGCAATTTTGATTGAATTCAAGAATCCATATATTGTGCCGGCCGATAATCAGGTGAATACATCGAATGTAGAGGTAAACAACAAGGCTTGTAATTTTTTGATGCAAGAGTTTAGTCGATCTGAGTTTTAAGCGTATTGCTTACTTGAGGTTTGCTCATGAGATTTGGAAGACCCTCGCTGATTACCATGGGAGTTCTACTGCGATCAAGGAAGTGAGATCGAACCAATTGAAGCAAGAATACTTAAAGATCGAGCAAAAACTTGGTGAATTCTTGGATGAATTGTGGGAAAGATTTAACAAGATCATTCATAATTTATATGCTGTTGATTTGACATTTCTGGTTCTAAGAATGCACGCCAAATGTTGGGTGAACTTGATATAAAAGTTTGGATAATAAAGATCACTTCCATCAATGATGACAATATCATGAGTACCCAAGACATTCGATGGCATTTGTGATTAACCCTTCTTAAAGTAGCTCCTCAAGTTCCTTGGATTTTAGTCTTTTGGATTTTAATTGACAGCTTTGCTTTCTTTGAGTAATGAATAGCTAGAGAAGTTTCCCGAATATAACTTAGCTCTC
This sequence comes from Dendrocalamus latiflorus, assembly GCA_017311315.1. Lineage (NCBI taxonomy): Eukaryota > Viridiplantae > Streptophyta > Magnoliopsida > Poales > Poaceae > Dendrocalamus > Dendrocalamus latiflorus. The sequence goes on along the minus strand of CM029644.1, from coordinate 24,387,949 downwards.
CTATCTAGAAAATTTATGAGAGCATACAACAAAGTGAGGAAAAAAGAGAGTGGCATTGTCACTTGTTTTGAGTGTGGTAAGCCAAACCACATTCGAGCCAAGTGCCCAAGCTAAAGGGTAAAGAGGAGAAGGATTTTCGAAGGTGTCCTCAAACTCAAGACATGAAATTCAAGAAGCCAAACTACCAAAAATTCGTCGATCGGGTCATCGCTGCTCTTGAGAATGTTGACATGAGTGATGTGGACTCGAAGACGGAGGATGACTCCTACAGCAAGAAAATGACCTAAGACTTCACCGGCATATACTTCATGGCCAAGGGCAGCACCGACGTTGATTTCTCCAACGACAAGCCCTATAGTAATCCCGATGAGGTACACCCCTTCTTTAAAGATATGAAACGTGTTTTTGTTGTTGCTAAATAAATATAAAGAAACAAGCTAAATTGATCAAGAACCATGATATTATGATTAACAACTTGCACCTACAAGTTGCTATACTCAAATCCATGAACCCTGATGAGAATAATGAATCTTGTTTATGCTTGTTTGATCAGATAGGTAATCTAAAAATTGTTCATTCCTCTATTATTAGTCAACTTAAATATGCTCTAGATAAACTAGAATCTCTCAGGTCTAGTGATTATCATGATTGCATAAATGCTATTGGTTTGGATGTGATTTCTTTCGATACTATTTCTTCATCATGCTTAAACTGTGTTTTACTTGAATTGAAATTGGATAGTGCCACTATGGAATTGCATAAATTTAATTCTAATCATACTCACTCTCATTATAAGGACAACAAAATTAAAGTAAAAGAGATGACCAAATTGGACACTGATGGAGCCTTTTTCCGGATCAAATGACATGGGTGGTTATATATGTGCGCTACATCCTGCAGAAAATTTGCATTGCGTGCAGTCTTTAGATGCTCGTGGTAATTAAGCACGGTACAGCCATGGAAAATCAAATGCCCCAACAGGGGCGGAGCCCAATGGAGGGGAGGGGGTTCCCAGGAATCCGGATCTAAAATTTTTTTTAGTTATTACTAGTAAATATTCACCCTTTGTGCACCCCCTTTGGTCCAATATGGCCCTAGCCCAACAAATACCCTCACTCACCCTGTCCAGCCCATTCTCCCACCGTCCTATGCTCCCATGTGCGGCCCGTTGCACCTCCTTTATTTTGCTCTAGCTCCGCCACTGTGCCCCAAACAGCCGCGCGCTGGAGTCCCCGATATTTAGTGGTTGCGACGTTACTTTCTTCGATATGTCAGTTGTCGCGGCATATGTGGGGATATAGTGTAGTGGATGATTTTTTATAGCTGGGATGATTTTTATAGCTGCCGTTAAGACTTGACCGGCTGACCCCGCGCGTTCGCACTACGTCTGCGCCTTCACGATGACAGAGAAAAACTGCCGCTTCATTCCGTGGTTTCCCCGGGCCTTCCGGCCGATGGTGCGTATCGAAATTGATTCCTCCAATCAAACTCCAAGCCATCTTATGCAACATCCATGGTACGTTGACCCCGCCGATCCGAAGGTAGCGGCGTAGCTAGACGTTACATCTGATCGACCAATTTCACAAAGCGATCGAGGAGCACGTGGGAATCCGTAGCTTAGACCAGCGTGTCGCGTCACTGGTGCGACGTACTCTGGAGTATGGAGTGATTTGGACGTGAATACTGTACTAGTAAATTACTCCCGAACACAATGAGCTCGTTCACTTGTACCATCCCATCAGCTTACAACGGAATCCTCCAACGAAAAATTAAGGAATTTTACGAGAAACAATTCAATTTCAATTAGAATCGGAATTTTTTATATTACAAACCAGGCTAAAAAAAGTAGACTGCACGAAAAGAGTTCTAAATGATAAAAAGGGAAGAGAAGATGTGTTGCAGGCAGTTTAGTAGGGAAACCCTAAAATTTCAGAATATCACAAACCGCTCCAATTTCTGGGTGCTATATGCACACCATAAGCGAGCAAGCGACAAACCCAGACCCTATTGCCAAAAAAGGACGACGACTCACATTGCCAATTGCCAGGGTCGTCACTGCCGTATCCGACGGTCATTAATTTACCGCCGTCTACAAAAAGACTGCATACCTTTCCTCGTTGCAGCACAATGGCTCACCATCTCGTCCTGTCCGTGGCCATCGTCGCCGTACCTCTGATCGCGCCCCGCGCTGCGGGGTACCCGTGGGCAGTGTGTGGCACGACCGGCAACTTCACGGCCAAGAGCAAGTACCAGGCCAACCTCGACCTCATCGCCGCCACCCTGCCCAGTAACGCTTCCGCGTCGGACCTGTTCGCTACCGCCGAGGACGTCGGCGACATCCCGGAGCAGGTCTCGGCCCTCGGGCTCTGCCGTGGCGACGCCAACGCCACGACCTGCCTCGGTTGCCTCGTCCAGGCCTTCCGCGACCTGCCGAACTTGTGCGCCTACAACAAGGACGCCACCATCTACTACGACTGGTGCATGCTCCACTACTCCAACATCCACTTCCTCTCCACCGACGACCCCGGGCCGACCACGACGTACAAGGTCGGCTACAACGTGAACGTCACGTCGGAGCTGGCCCGGTTCAACCGCGTCGTGGCCATGCTCGTGAACGCCACCGCCGACTACGCCGCATACAACTCCACGCGGCGGTACGCGTCCGGGGAGGCCGACTTCAACCAGGAGGTCCCCAAGGTGTACAGCTTGGCGCAGTGCACGCCGGACTTGACGCCGGCGAGGTGCCGGGATTGCCTCGCCCGGAGCATAACGCAAAATATTGGGTTGTTCACGAACCGTCTCGGAGGCAGGGCCCTTAGGGTCAGGTGCAGCTTCCGGTACGAGACAGCACCCTTCATCGATGGTCCGGTGATGGTGCATCTGCCAGGACCATCAGCGAGCTCTGGAGCGCCAGCGCAGGCGCCGGCAGCCGTGGTGCCCAAGGTTAATGTGACGCCGGCGGCGGCGGCCAGAGCAGGTGGGTCAAAGCGTATATTTCTTCTTTGTGTGACATTACCACTACTACAGAAAAGGTCATCACAGACGGTTCAAAAACGTCATCATAGACGGTTTTGTGAACCGTCTGAATTTATTGGTCAGTAATGATACGAGGTCATCACAGATGGTTTTCGAACCGTCTGTAGTGCAAATATCACATACGGTTTTTAACTAAAAACCGTCTGTGATATATAGTTATCACAGACGGTTCTAGTTTAGAACCGTCTGTGATATGTAAATATCGCAGACAATTCTTAACTAAAAACCGTCTGTGATATTCCCTTCTATTCCTAAACATATTTCTGTTTATTGGCTAGCTTCAGAAAATGCTAGCCATGCCATCTGAAACAAGCAGATCAACATGTACATGTATACATCCAATTCACATCTTAATTCATTTCACAAACATAAAACATCCATTTTTATTAAGATTAGAGCATACCATTACAATATCCTAAAACAATAAGTAGGTTACACAACAAGAACAGAGAAAAAGTAAAGATCCTCTATGCCTTCTCACCCCTGGTGCAACGCATGAACTGGATGTCTTTAACGCCCACTATCGTCGCCGTTGATTGAGTGTCTGCACGGTTGGCACGAGCTAGTTGCTTCTGCAGTGTCTTGCCTTCCGTAGACTTGTGCGTCATCTGCAAGGAGGAGAAGAACAGCAAGGAGGAGGGCAGCAAGGAGGAGGAGAGGAGGACAGCAAGGAGGAGAACAATAAGGAGGAGGACAGCAAGGAGGAGAACAGCAAGGAGGCTGGGATTTGATTATATTTATAGGGGAGGGAGAGGCGGGAGTGCAAAATTTTTGGCGCGGGAACGGAGAGGCGGAGCTACGATCCGTGGGGAGAGGATTGGTGGATTTTTATTAGCTAGGATTGGATTGAGGAGGATCGACAGGCCCAGCGGTCAGATTATCACAGACGGTTGGTAGCTAGAATCGTCTGTGATGAATGAATATCACAGATGGTTCTATATGCCAACCGTCTGTAAATTAGAGCACAAAATTTTATATACCGATGTAATATAAACAACTATATGAAAAGATAAAATAGCAAAGTTTTATATGACTTATATATACTCATTTGAAAGTTTTCGACGAGATCTACAACTTTTCAGTTGAAGCAAAATCCAAATTCCGAAAGGAAGACCAAGAAAAAGGGCAAAAACAGAAACCACAAACTTGCGACGCAGGTTTAGGTCCAAAGATGGCCGATTTTTGGGGTCTTGGAGGGCGACTAGCGCAAGTGAGTTATTTTTTTGGATCGGGCTCGTCGTTAGCTTTTCAACGAATACAAGAACGTCAAAAACGGACACCGTATGCAAAAGTTATGCCCGTTTTACTGAAGGTGTCTCAAAACTGAATCATACTCCGACTCAAGTGGGAAAATATGAAATTTTGAGGGATTGCAAGGCGGGAAACATATCACAGACAGTTTGTATTATAAAACCGTCTGCAATACTGGAATATCATAAAAACTGTCTGTGATATTCCAATATTACAGACGGTTTTATAATAGAAAAATTATAAAACCGTTTGTGATATTCCAAATTATCACAGATGGTTTTTATCTGTGTTTTTATTATAAAATCGTCCGTGATATTCCAGATTATCACAGATAATTTTTATAAAAACCGTCTGTGATACTGGCATATCACAGACGGTTTTATAATAAAAAGCATCTGTGATATTCCAATATCACAGACGGTTCAGCGGTAAGAACCGTCTGTGATACTCCTTTTTCCCGCCACAAACACCACAGACGGCCTCCAAATTAAAACCGCCTGTGATTGGCATCTAGTATTAGGCTTTCTGTAGTAGTTTACTGACCCATACGTACTGATATACACATAGAACACGTATAATAATCACCAATACTTTACGGTGTGGTTGAGATTTTTTTTGGTGCGTGTGAGGGTGACGAATTATCTAATATAACATAGCGGTGTGCAGTGGCGGATTGGAGCATGCCCTAAGCTAAATTTGAACCAATTAACAATTTAGCATACTATAAGTCTAGAACTATATTATGATATAACAAAAAATACGTCACAAATACATCATGGATATAAAAATTTTGCTTAATGCTCAATACTTGAAGAGTTGAAGTTTTCAACACAAATCACAATAAAGAAAATATATGAAATCATACAGAATGTAGCGTAATAAAGATACATCAAGTACCTCAAATGCTAAATGGAGATTTGCTCACTATTCTATGCGGCTAGCCTGACATTTTCTCATCAATAGTAGGACAAGAATCAGAACCTACAAAGACAGCATAAAAAATAAAATAAAATAAAATATGTATATAGATAAATTCAAAGAGCATAAATATTACATATGAAATAAACTAACTTACCACTTGCACAAGAAAGTTATTTCTTGCGTGACTTCATCCCTTGAAACCGCTCTAAAATTTCTCATCTTTATACTTGTAAATAAATCTCGCTCAATATAGCATACCATGCTATGATTCATCCACTCATCATTCATCTTGTTTCGCAAATCAATCTTAATGACGTTCATAACCGAGAAAACTCTTTCTACAGTTGTTGTTGCCACTGGTAAAATTAAGGCCAATTCAGTGAGACGATATACCAATGAAAAAACTGTATGTCTGTCAGTCTCAACCATCTTTATAGCAAGATTTGCAAGGTCAGTACAATTTGCAAAAGATAGATCACCTCTTGCATCAACAATAAATGTGTAAAGTTGGTCCTTAAGGACTACATAGTCATATTGAGAGAAGTCAGCAGCATATATTCTAGCAAGTTTAATTAATTTGTCCTCATTGAAGTTGGCGAATGAATTTTTTGGATCAAAACAAGCAATGCACCTTAATAACTTAGTACATCTTTCTGCAAAGTGATTATTCAACTCAATAGTAATTTGATCATGCACCACAATAAATATTTCATGATGGAAATGCTCATAGTAAGTTACCATTCGACCACCACGACCCCTTGAACGACGTCTAATCGATATTTTTATCAAACATATTCAGCACAGTGATATTGTGTTGGAGACAAAAGGCCTTCGATTCTTCAAAAAACTCATCCCATCCATGACTTCTTACTTCCTCAGTTGTCTTCATTACGGAGTCAATCAAGCCTATAGCACAGACAATATTTTGATATTTCTTTTGCAAGCACTGTGAAAGATCATTAGTCTTGCCCAATATTCTGATCATAAGATGCAATATCAGTATAGATTCAAAGCTCTCTATTTTTTACAACAAACTCGAAGCTGTGGTTTTCTGTGTAGCATTAGTGGCATCATCACTCAATTTCTCTAATACCTCTAGGACCGAATCCCTCATGAAGAGAAGACAACATAATGTTTTATGATGTGAACCCCAACGAGTATCACCAGGTCTTGCAAGGTTAGTTTGTTGGTTTTTCCCTCTTCTTGAGAAAAATTCACCATTATCTAATTTATTCACAATTTTATCGTGGTGATCTTGTGCCGATTGATCTCTTCTGTTACAAGAAGTATTAATAGTGTTGACAATCAAGGTGATATAGTTAAAGAAATTCAAGACAGAAGAACAACACTTAGCCACAGAAACAACCACTAATTGCAACTAATGTGCAAAGCAATGTATATAAAAAGCATATGGATTTTCATCCAATATGCATCTTTGCATTCCATGGAATTGTCCTCTCATGTTTGAAGCTCCATCATAACCCTGTCCCCGCAATCTAGAGATAGATAAACCATGTTTACAAAACATACCACCCAAAATTGTCTTTAATGAAGATGATGTTGTATCAGAAATATGCTGAACAGCAAAAAATCTCTCTATTACATGCCCTTTATTATTGACATATCTGCGTAGGACAAGAAATCAATGTTAATATACTTTAAAAATACTCAAACTATCAAACATAAAAAGAGCATAAGATGTAGCTACTAACCTCAAAACCACAGCCATTTACTCCTTGATAGATTCATCTTGAGCCTCATTAACAAGTACGGCGAAAAATGCATCTAATAATGGTTTTGGTGATCTCTTCTGCACACGCTTTGCACAATTATTTTTGTACTTGTGGTGATATCTTTAAATTGTTCCCAGGAGAATTGTCAAGCAATTTTGTAGCCTTCTCATCCCTTTCTTTATACCATTTTAGTATTTCTAGGAAATTTCCCCTATTGTTCGAGCTAGGCGATTCATCATGTCCATGAAAAGTAAGGGCTTGCAATAGAAGAAGTTTTGAAATGGCTAACATAATAGTAAGACGGGCTCTATATTCTTTCTCATCCTTCTTGGTGGCAACAACCATCACATAACCCACATCTTGCCTTTGATTTTTGAAAGCCTCGCAATGTTTTCTTACTTTGTTATGAGCACTATTAACTTTACCAACATACTCATTAAAAGATTGAGTTCCATTCTTCCAATAACTAAATCCTATTTTTATGAAAGCGTCAACACCATAGTTTTCAGCTTTTTGTTGCTTAAAGAGAAAATAATAAAAACAAAAAGCTGCATCTTTAGCAATGCTATATTCCAACCAATCATGCTTCTTGAACCATGATTCTTAAAATATTCTCTTTTGATTTCCATGTTCCCTCCATGGAAATGTATACCTAATTGGTTGGCATAGTCCCAATTGCAAATACTCTTTTCTAGCGGCATCTCTAATATTTACATCTAACTCCTCTATCGATTTTCAAAGCCCAGGATCGGCAACAATATCATCTGGATTAAGTTGAAGTTTTGCCCAGTGTTACTAGCCCCAGTTCCTAATGTTTCTGGAGATTGATTTGAGTTGGATTATCTGTTTGACTGTGTATCTTGTGTTGGAAAATGCGATGACAATTTCTTGCTCCTCTTCAGTTTGTAATATATATCCTTAAACCTTATTCTTATATCAATGGATTTTTTTTTTTTGCAGAAAGGATGGGATATAGGACAAATAAAGTTCTAGCCATCGTTGTGCCTACAATTGCTGCAATTCTGGCTACCATTGTAGCATGCTTTTATTCTTGGAGAAGGATCTTAAAACCGGCAGCAAAGCCTTTACAGCCATGTTAGACCTCTCGAACATTTTGAATTACGAAGGATAGAAAGGCAACTGTCGAATCAGTAGACCGACTACTCTAGAAGGATATGGGTGGTTCAGTTCATTATGGGTGGTTCGATCTCCAGCGGCTAACCCGTGTGGAAAAAACAACTATTTTAAAAAATATGGACTTTTTAGTTAAACTAGATTGCTTAGCCCGTACAATTGTGTGGTGTTTTATGACATACACATCTTATGTGACTTGTTTTTATGGTTGATGACGCTTTCTTAACTTTTGAGTTTAAATGTGTAGCAAATAGCATCCAATGGTCATGGATTAAATGTAATTAGGACCCCACCATAGATGGTTTTTTATCTATTTTTTTTGAATTTTTAGCATGTTTCTCTTTTTCCAAGAATTTTTAACCAAAATCATCAGCAGGCCCACCAAATTGATGTCTAGATGCTCTTGTTTTTCTAAGAGTTTCTAGCCAATTTCTCTTCTTTTTTTTTTCTGAGTGCTTTTAACCACACGTCGTCAGCTTTTATAATATAATAGATATATTTCATTATCTCAAAGAGACTTCCAATTTGCAGTGAAATCAGAGAAACTCTGCAGTGTACTTCTTTTCCTACAGGTTCAACTAGGCCAGATGACATTCAAAGTATTGATTCCCTCCTCCTTAATCTATCAATACTACGAGTTGCTACAGATGACTTCGCTGAACACAAAAGGCTTGGTGAAGGAGGCTTCGGTGTAGTTTACAAGGTACAAATCATGTCATATGTAGCTTAATTACGGGTTGTATCTCTTCCCATAACTAACTTCTCTCACTTGTGCAGGGAGTTCTACCTGAAGGTCAAGAAGTAGCGGTGAAGAGGCTCTCTCAGAATTCCAGACAAGGAATAGAAGAGCTGAAAACAGAGCTAGTTCTGGTTGCTAAGCTGAACCACAAGAATCTTGTGAGGCTTATTGGTGTTTGCTTGGAAGCACAAGAGAAAATACTTGTATATGAATACATGCCCAATAGAAGCCTTGATACCATCCTTTTTGGTACAATTTTCTGACCTGTGATTTTTCGAAAAGAAAATTTTTATATACGGCTAGTTCAAGCGCCGAAGTTGCACTACGACGTTATGATATTTCTTGTTTGAATGACAGATACTACGAAAAGAAAGGAGCTAGACTGGGGGAAGAGATTCAAGGTTATAAATGGAATTGCTCGAGGCTTACAATATCTTCAGGAAGATTCTCACCTGAAGATAGTTCATCGGGACCTCAAAGCAAGCAATGTTCTATTAGACTCCGTTTATAATCCTAAGATTTCTGACTTTGGCTTAGCAAAGATATTTGGAGGGGATCAATCACAGATTGTCACTCACCGTATTGCTGGAACATAGTAAGTATGATCAGGAATTCCCTAATAAGGTATCGAAGTAGATCAGGTAGTAATAGTTATGTTTTTGTTACAGTGGATACATGTCACCAGAATACGCGATGCGTGGCCAGTATTCGGTCAAGTCGGACGTGTTTAGCTTCGGTGTCTTGGTTTTAGAGATTGTCACAGGAAGAAAAAACAGTGGAACATACAACTCCGAGCAAGATGTTGATCTTATAAACCTTGTGAGTACATACTGTTCATAAATCTACACACGGCTAACTTCTCACAATAATATCTGAACAATTGAGTACCAATTTGGTGCAGACATGGGATCACTGGACGAAGGAGAAAGCCATCGAGTTGATAGATCCATCCTTAAGCAGCCATTGTCCCACTGACCAGTTGTTGAAGTGCATTCATATCGGGCTATTGTGTGTTCAGCAGAAACCTGCAGATAGACCGTTGATGTCAGCGGTAAATGTCATGCTTAGCAGTAACACTGTCCGTCTACCTTCCCTGTCCAGACCTGCCTTTTGCACCCAGGAGATTGGTGCCAACTCAGATGTAAATTTAGAGCAAAATCTAACAGCGTCGCAATGGCCGGGCAACTCAAGAAAAGTGTCGTCGAATGAAGTATCCATCACAGAAATTGAGCCCAGATGAGTTTGAGATTTGAAAGAATTGCTGCTGCTGCTTCCTTTTAGATAGAGAGCATATTCTTGTTAAGTCGTGATAAGTACATCGGCCTTCGGCTTAATAAATCACTTTCAACTCTTAACCCTCACCACTACATGCATAGCGGTATGGCATGCTGGCTGAACTGCTTGTGCATTACATGTATGATGTGTTGGACTTGAGGGTTCTTTTTGTAATTTCTGAATTTTGATTGTATTAAAAAGGAAAATTGAGTCCGGTGGGACCCACCTGTCAGAAGGGGGGGGGGGGGCTTATCCCATGGATTGGAACGAATCCATCGGGTCTGTGGCCTCGTTCGTGGCTCTACCCTTGGCCTTGCAGCCACGCCAGACTCAACGGCGACAGGTTCTGCTACAACCTTGTTTCGTGGTGACAATCGGGAAAAAAAATGATAGGATGATGATAATGGGAAACCATGGAAAGATCTTCGACAGAAGAAGGTTGTTGGAATAAGAATAGAACTTGTTAGAATTTAATTTGTTTGTTGGTAGGTGATCTTTTCGGGTTGTTTGTTAGAGGTTTTTTAGACGTGGAAAGGGAGAGGTGGGAGAGGAGAACGCATTAGAGCATGTACAATACAGGTATTTAGAGAGATGCTTAGCAATGAAAAATTGATTTTTCTTACCATATAGAATAGATAAGGTGCTTATTTTAAAGCACCGATGCTTAAATAAACATCGGTGCTTAGTAGGTGCTAATGTGTATAACTATATCTATTAATAGATAATATAGCATCTAAGCACCCATGGAAGAGATGTTTGCATTGGAGGAAAAAACTTTTGCATGGGTGCTTAATGATGTGGCTATATTCTCTCTCTTTAAGCATTCATATATAAGCATCTTGCATTGTACATGCCCTTACGCAGCATTTACCGACTGAGTCTTTTACAATAGTAACGAGTAAAGATGATCCAAGCGTATTAGGAACGGTTATTACTCAACATTTAGCCATTTGATCATCTTGTCTACCAGCAAAACCATCAACAGAACGCATGCTTAGCCTCGGTATGTGCTTGACGATTTACAAGATGCTTAATAAGTGGCTAACTAGACATTGACTCAAGGAATAAAAAGAAAATATTTACTTAGTGGCAACTGGAAAGGAAAGAACGATCAAAAGATGAGAAATCCACGTAGTTTGTTAGCGTACCTTCATGTCCGTCTTTGCAGTTTGCATTGTCGTTCCGCTTGGGGGATGGGGTTAACATACTATTATGAAACCTGGGTCTGGGTCAGAAGTCTTAGCTCATGGTGGGCACCTCACCAGTAGACTATAAATAGGGAGCGGTACCGGTAGATTTTATACACATGCAATCAGAAAAGCAATAAAGAAAGACCAAGAGTTCTCTCTACCTCCCTGTGTTTTCAATCTATTATTCTGTCTTCTGTAATTGATCTTGTTTCGCATTAAGCAGATGAATCGATCGGACTGGTCGCCAGTGACGGTTCCTCAACACGTTATCAGCACGACTCGCTCCGGTGAATCTAAGGTAATCATCGAAGCACTAGTAGATTGAATTGTCTAGATCGCTCTAAATTCGTAGTTTTCGCTTTCTAGATTATTTTCTACGGTGCAAATATGCTCTAATCTATCGCGAGCAGACTGGAAATCGCCGGCACAATGTCGATCGGTAGATTACATCACAGAGTAGATGTTGATTGCACTGTAGATTTGAAAAAGAGATTTTGACCTAGCTGAAACGGGCTGGACTGGGCCGCGGGATTTAATGGGCCAGGAGCTCGGTCCGGTGGGGGCGCCAGTGTGTCGGAACCCGGAGCAACGACTCCTGGATCCTCTGTGTAAATCGCACTAGTCCAGGATCAGCTAGTGCACACAGTGTACAACAAAGATAAATATCAACCATAATGACATTTATTAACTAAATATGGGCATGAATGCCAAGGTTTACATCAACGGCACATAAGCCAAATTTAAATATAAGCAGCGGAAGAAAAACACCGAAGCGGAAGAAGCCCACTGAGCCTGCCCACAGGCAAACGACAGTAAGACGCGGCCTACTCGTTCAAGTCTTCACCGTAGTCGTAGACGTCTTCCTCTGTGATGATGATAGCAAGGTGAGTACAAACTTGTACTCCACAAGTCACACGGGAAATGCAACATAACGATAAAGGCTTCAAAGGAAGGCTTATAGGGTTAGTTTGCATAAAACAGCATTTAAGAAATACAATAAGTAGATTGAAATGGCTGAATTTAATACATAAGTAAAAATAATACTTGGGTTAGAAAATAATACCGTCAGTGCCGGCTCCGACCAAACACCAACCTATCCACAGGCATCCCACCTGGACCATCTTTTCCAAAAACATCTCGTATGGATTCCATCCATCCACACGTTTCCAAACACTCGTGGATTCCATCCATCCACGAGCTACCATTCTCTCATGGGTTCCATCCACCCACAAGATTTTCTTTCTCTCATGAATTCCATCCATCCATAAGGTTTTCGAAAACGTTTTTGAAAAACAAAGTCTAATCCATGAAAAACTTTTACTCAGCATGCCTATGACCGTGGGCACGGCTATCCAGGATAGATTATACACACTGCAGAGGTTGTACAGCTTTACCCACAAGACACGATCATCCCATATTGCCACCGGGTTACACACTTCCTTAGGTGTGCGGCCAGGAGTCGTGACAAGGCCTTTATAACGCAAAGCCTTCAACCCGGTCGAGCCAACTCTAAGGTTTCACCCCAGTAAGGAATCCACCAGACCGGTAAAGGAATGCGCGTAGGCTACGGAAGCAGAAAACAAAACTTTTCTACCGCGCACACAAGGACATCATGCTTAAGGAGGGATCATGGATCGTTACCACTAGACGCGCAGCGCAGCGGAAGAAGAGTTGGAGAAGCCGATCCAACCACGCGCGTCGAGGTAGTAGTGGAATTAGCCAATCGTCCCGAACAGATCGTCTCCTCCACGCGATCAACCACGCCACGAGCAGATCCGATCTGTAGATTGTCGATGCCGATCAACGCCGCAACGAGCAGCGCCTCCACCGGTATCCACACGTCCGGGGCTGGAACGCCGATCGCGAGTGTACTAGCACTCGTGAGCGGCTAGGGTTCGGCTCGGGAGGTGGCGGCTAGGGTTTTTCTGGAGGTTAACAGAAGCACACGTCCGGACCTCAGCCCCTCGCCACCTTATATATAGACCTCCTCACTTGGGCCTTGTAGACCGAGGCCCAATAGGAGTCTATTCGGATCTCTGTCCGAATTGAGCCCACATCCGAATCATATTCGAATTAGTGTTCCAACCCGTTAAGTGTTCCAACACGTGTGCGACCCTGTAGGTTCACGTATACTTGGTCGCGACCTGGAAACGCCTTTCCGATCACCCTGTTAATAGCGGCCTCTAGTAAGACATATTAACCCTAAAGTATACGTAAAGATCATATCGGCTGAACCTGTAATGTTCTCATGTACGAATCCCTTTGCCTCACGACATAGATTGAGCTCAAGGTGAGACCTGTGTCATCCTCTTAATAGCTCAATCACTCTCTCGATTCCGTGATGGATTATAAATTTGTGATTGACTCCTCAATCACCTTGGCATGGCCATGCACTTTCATAATCCATTACATCGAGGGGCCCAGAGATATCTCTCCCATAAGGAGGGGCAAATTCTATCTTGATCATTCACATCCCACAACATATTTCATTGCAAACCTGAAGACTACTTTTATGACTACCCAGTTATGGAGTAGTGTTTAGTAGTCCCAAAATAAGCTACTACGCATGTTGGGAACCATGATGATCTCAAGTCTAAGGATTCTACATAAATACTACTTGAGACGAACTGATGACACATGGAATCTCTGTAGTGTCTCATGGCGGGTCTATCCAACATATGTTCACTAACACATGTCCATATTATTGACTTGGTATCACCATACCATGATCCATGAGACATGATCATCAATCAATACATATGCTGATCTTTGAATCATATTTGTTCCTCATATGATATATGATCAGGGATCATTTAGAAATAGCAACATTTTAGCATTAAGAGTCTCATGAATAAGTCACATACTCATTGATCAATAATGATAATGTCTATTTCAAGGAACAAAGTAATGCATCATAAACATAGTATGTGATATATATAACATCTCCATGTTGCCTCTAGGGCATATCACTAACAGTCTCCCACTTGCACTAGAGTCAACCATGTAGGTATCTAATACCCATTGCCCTAGTGTGAGCCTCATGCTTTGGCTGGGGAAGCGGCTTTGTCAACGGATCTGCAATGTTCAAATCCGTTTGTACTTTGCATATCTTCACATCGCCTCTCTCCACTATCTCGCGGATGAGATGAAATCGCCGTAAAATGTGCTTGGATTTTTGGTGCGATCTAGGCTCCTTGGCTTGCGCAATGGCCCCACTATTGTCATAGTAGAGGTCCATTGGGCTGGAGGCACTAGCCACCATACCAAGCTCAGAAACAAATTTCTTGATCCAAACAGCCTCTTTAGCAGCTTCAGAAGCTGCTATGTACTCGGCTTCTGTTGTAGAATCAACAACCGTCTCTTGCTTGGAACTCTTCTAGCTCACCGCACCGCCATTCAGGCATAACACAAATCCAGATTGTGATCTAAAATCATCTTTGTCAGTTTGGAAGCTAGCATCGGTGTAACCATTTACAACGAGCTCTTCCTCACCACCATAGACGAGGAACACATCTTTAGTTCTTCTCAAGTACTTCAAGATGTTCTTTACGGCAATCTAGTGACTTTCACCTGGATCTGACTGGTATCTACTTGTAGCACTTAAAGCATACGAGACATCTGGACGTGTACAAAGCATGGCATACATAATGGACCCAACAGCTGAAGCATATGGAATCGCATTCATCTTATCCCGCTCATCAGGTGTACTAGGACACTGATTCTTGCTAAGATTTATACCATGTGACATAGGTAGAAAGCCTTTCTTGGAATCCTGCATGTTGAACATTTTCAACACCTTGTCAATGTACGTATCTTGGCTTAATCCAATTAGCCTTTTTGATCTATCTCTATAGATCTTGATGCCCAGAATATATGCCGCCTCTCCTAAGTCTTTCATAGAGAAACTATTTTTCAATGAAGACTTAACAGATTCGAGCATAGAAATGTCATTTCCGATCAGTAATATGTCATCCACATATAAGACCAGAAATACGAGTGCGCTCCCACTAGCCTTTTTGTAAACACAAGGCTCTTCTTCGTTCTTGATGAAACCAAACCCTTTGATTACTTCATCAAAACGAATGTTCCAACTCCGAGATGCCTGCTTTAATCCATAAATGGATCTTTGCAGCTTGCATATCTTTCCAACTGATTGCGAATCGACAAAACCCGTGGGCTGTGTCATGTACACATCCTCACTCAGATTTCCATTAAGGAAAGCTGTTTTGACATCCATTTGCCATATTTCATAGTCGAAATATGCAGCAATCGCTAGAATGATCCGAATAGACTTTAGCATTGCGACGGGCGAAAAAGTTTCATCATAATCAACACCTTGAATTTGTTTGAAACCTTTGGCCACCAATCGCGCTTTATAGATGTGAACATTTCCATCTATGTCTATCTTTTTCTTGAAAACCCATTTGCACTCAATGGTTTTAACACCATCAGGTGGATCAACCAAGTTCCAAACTTGATTACTGTGCATGAATTCAATTTCGGATCTCATGGCTTCAAGCCATTTCTCAGAGTCTGGTCCCACCATCGCTTCTTCATAGGTCTTAGGCTCATCGTTGTCTAACAACAATATGTCCCGTTGTTGAGTAGTCAAGAACATGTACCTCTCAGGTGCACGACGTGACCTCTCTGACCTACGTGGTGCCGGTGTGTCCACAACAGGTTCTTCAACAGTTTGTTCATCCTGTTGTGGTTCTGTAGGAGCTGAAACGTTTTCAGGTGTTTCTCGAATTTCTTCAAGTTGCACCGTGCTCCCACTATCCCTTCTCGAGAAAAACTCTTTCTCTAAGAAGACACCATGCCGGGCGACAAACACTTTGCCTTCTTCTTGATTATAGAAGTAATATCCTTTTGTTTCCTTAGGATACCCGATAAAGAAGCATTTATCAGACTTAGGAGTGAGCTTATCAGATTGTAAACGTTTTACATAAGCCTCACATCCCCAAATCTTAAGAAAAGACAAGCTAGGACGTTGTCCTGTCCACATCTCATATGGTGTCTTTTCCACTGATTTTGATGGAACCCTGTTTAGTGTGAACGCGGCTGTTTCAAGAGCGTACCCCCAAAAAGACAACGGAAGATCACTTTGGCTCATCATGGAGCGCATCATATCTAATAAGGTGCGATTTCTCCGTTCAGATACCCCATTCCATTGAGGTGTTCCTGGCGGAGTCAATTGTGGAACAATTCCACAATCCTTCATATGATTGCCAAACTCATGGCTCAAATACTCGCCTCCACGATCAGATCGTAGAAACTTGATTGTCTTGCCTAAATGATTTTGCACTTCATTTTGGAATTCTTTGAACTTTTCAAAGGATTCAGACTTATGCTTCATCAGGTAGATATACCCATATCTACTAAAGTCATCAGTAAAAGTTATGAAGTACTGAAAACCACCTCTGGCTGTTGAGCTCATTGGTCCACATACATCAGAATGTACGAGTGCCAATAAGTCACTTGCCCGTTCACCTTGACCGGTGAAAGGTGCCTTTGTCATCTTGCCAAGTAAACAAGATTCGCATGTCTCAAATGATTCCAAATCAAATGAGTGTAGAATACCATCTCTATGAGTTTCTCCATGCGTTTCTCATTTATGTGGTCTAAGCGACAGTGCCAAATAAATGTGGGATTCAAATCATTCGGACGTTGCCTCTTTGCATTAATGTTATAGACCGGTGACCCTTCAAGAGTAAGAACATATAACCCATTCACCAATGGAGTATGACAATAGAACATATCTTTGAAATAAAGAGAACAACCATTGTCCACAGATCTAAAGTCATAACATTCTGCTTGCAAACATGAAGCAGAAATAATGTTCTTGGAAAGAGATGGAACACAATAACAATTATTCAATTCCAAAACTAATCCTGAAGGTAAAAAAATGGTATGGTGCCAACAGCCACCGCAGCAACTTTTGCTCCATTGCCAACGCGAAGATCCACTTCGCTCCTCCTCAAACTTCTACTTCTTCTTAGCCCCTGCAATGATTTGCAAATGTGAGCAATCGATCCGGTATCAAATACCCAAGAATCAGTGGATGAAGTAGCAAGATTGATTTCTATAACATTTATACCTGGAGTGGAAGTCGTACTTCCCTTCTTCTTCTCAAGATCCTCCAAGTACTTTGGGCAGTTCCTTTTCCAATGCCCTGATTGCGTACTTTGGGCAGTTCCTTTTCCAATGCCCTGATTGCTTACAGTAGTAACAATCTGCATCAGGAGTAGCGCCCTTCTTGACTTGCTTGGTCTTAGAACTGCTCGCGATCTCATCGGGAGCTAACTTTCTTTTGACCGCGCCTTTCTTGATATTGGGCTTGCCCTTGCCTTTCTGCATCATCATCACATGATTGCTGCTTTTCTTAATGCTTTCCTCGGCAGCTTTTAGCATCCCATGCAACTCAGCCAAGGTCTTGTCCATGTTGTTCATGTGATAGTTCAGTACGAATGGCTCAAAGCTCGGGGGAGCGACTGGAGAATCACATCAGTAGCCAACTCTTGGCTAAGGGGAAAACCAAGCTTTTCCAGACTCTCAATGTAGCCAATCATCTTAATCACATGAGGGCTGACGGGATTCCCTTCTGCAAGCCTGCACGCAAACAAGGACTTTGAAGTGTTGAACATCTCAGCCCTTGCTTGGTTCTCAAACATACCACGCAATCCCACAATGATCACTACAAGAAATTTGAGCATCGGTGATGATACATATTTGTCACAAAATCATGGCCTTTTGTCATAAAAGCATAATAGTGACGATTTTCTTGCGTCACGCGGATCGCCACAGATTCTGCGTCATAGAATGTTCTTAGTGACGATCATGGGGAAATTGTCATAAAACAATACACATTTATGACGAATAACAGATCATCATACAATAATATTTATGACGATTTACTTAGTGTCATAAAATATTTTATGACGATCGTTTTCGTCATGACATGTGGTCCAGGATGTGTAATTTATGACGAAATTATTCATCATGAATATATTTGCAACGTCACAAAATTTAATCCAGACATACATAAAAGACAAAAAAAACGTCATGAGCAGTAGCATAATTCTCTAGATAATCACCATAGAATTGTTCCATCAAAGCATATAGAATTAATTTACATTTATCCAATACATGCCATTACAACCATTGGTTCAACACAAAAGTGATCACCATAGACACAGTTCCATCACAAAACCATATTAGCCAAATGTCACTAGCAGTAACAAGTATGTCTTGTCAGAAGGCATATTGCTACCATACATCAAAATAAGCCTAGCAACTACACACTGTGACTACAAAGATGATCAAACTATTGATGATTGGCCCAGAAGCCGCAAAACAAGGGAATCAGTTTGCTGCAGATAAGTTTGCAACCAGTGACCTGATTACAGATAGAAATAACTATATTTTAGATATTCTTACAGAAGAAAGTGCTGAGAATCAACATGCTGCGAAAGGTTACATGTCTAGAGAAATATAAAAATCCACCGATGGGGGCATGAGTTTCAAATGCGCAAGTTTACTGATTCGCTGAATCGCATCATGACAGAAGCATCAATCATATCATGATGTTGTAGGCAAAAATTCATCAAGAGTTCTATCTGAAGGATTTTGTTCCACAGCATTAAAAACTCTAAACATGTCTTGCATTAGAGCAACTGATGATTTCGTGACAATCCAAATCAGTCCACAAGGGTACCCAATATGTCATGCTCTCTGAAAAGGAAGTACCTGAAATTCCACAAAGTAAAGATAATTAGAACTGCAATATAAGTGAGCAAACAAACACTTAGATTATATACAGAAACTATATTAGTCTGCCAAAGGTAGAAAAGATAAGTGTCATTAAAATTTGCAATATCTTGGATGGATAAAAACACAAAACATATTATGCTGCCACTCAAATGTTAGGACAAAATGTTGCGATCGAGTAACAAAGAGCATGTTAAAGACTGGAATATCAGTAGGCAGAAGTCAAAAATGAAACACTTGTCCTTAATAATAGCAAAAGAATCAAATGATTCAGTTAAATAGTTAATGATGTTAACACTTCAAAAATAACACATCTGGTGTCCTGGTACCAGTTCTTATCCTAAGTTGATAAATCAATCAAATGATGACCGGATTTTGACTTCTCCTGTAAATGACGGCAATATCGACTATGCTGCTGATTTAGGGCATGGCACACATAACAGTATTGAGTCATGCAAGCACCAATAAAGAAAATGAAACAGTACAACATTTACACTAACAAATCAATGTGGTGGCGAAATGATTGACATACTCTTTGTCAGCAGTAAGCTTGACTTCAAGTCCACCATACTCAGGCAGGAGAACAGTGTCGCCTTCCTTGAGAGCAACAGGGATCAGCTTGCCATCCCTATCGCGCTCGCCAGGGCCAACAGCCACCACTTTACCAGAGTTCAACTGGATTCACAGGAACATTTTCAAGTCATGAATTGATTCCACAGTTAAAGCATTCCCACTAAGACAACTCCGTTTCTACTGATGAACACACAGCCTAATTGGACTATGGGATAGAACCGACTGTAAAACTGCAACTAGCAGTTTAGTAGCATGCTAATGCGAAAGCGTAAATAATAGCAAAATCGATTCTTTATCGAGGCAGATCCAACGGCTACTTGCAGAATCAAATTCCAATAGCTTAAGTTACACCATTCCAGCTAACAATTTGCAACTTAGACAAAGGCAATTTGAATCACCCGACCTAATTCCACTAGAAGCAGCACTGAGAGAGCCGCCATTTGCAGGTGCTGAAATTAAGCCGTTCCTAACTATTTGCAACCTACACAACAAAGCCATCCGAATCGATCGATCGAACCAGTAACTACATCCCAATCGGAAGAAATCCCGCTGCAATCTCCAGTTCGGCAAGAGTCATCAGGCAAAACACCTCGCCTCAGGCCGCGATCTAAACACTCCTCACACCGAATCCATACATGAGCAACCTACCATGAGCAGCAGCAGCAGCAAGATGGGAACAAGGGTACCTGCTTGGAGGTCTCGGGGAGGAGGAGGCCGCCGGCGCTCTTCTTGGGCTGCACCAGCTTCTCCACCAGCACCCGGTTCAGCGATGGGGGCGCTCCAGTGGGAGGACGGCGGCGATGGAGGAGGCCGAGGGGTAGGGCTCGGTGGTGGGATGCCTCCGCGCTCGTCCAGCTCCCACCTCGAAATTCCGCGGCGGCGCGCCGCCCGCCGCTCCCCCGAGTGGTCGCGTTCCTCCGCGCCCGCAGATCAAACCGCAGGGGGGAGACGAGAGTGGCTTACCGGCTGCGACGGCGAGGGGGATGCGGAGTTTTGGCTGCAGCGCCGGCGGCGGCGAGATCGAGAGGCGGGGAGGGATTTGGGGGCGGCCGGGCGGGAGCGAGCTAGGGTTAGGGAGCTTGACGCGGGTCGGCGGGTGGAGATGAGGAATTGAGACCGCGAGAGCGAGCGAGTGAGGCGGGTTTTGTGCGAATCGCGTGTGGTGTGGGCTGTGTGGGCGTGTGGCTGATGGGCCGAGCATCGGTCGTCGGATATGTATACGGTTATGTATTCGGATACTATCCGAAAAACCAAATACCGAACCTATTCGATCGGATATTAGATATACCGAATCCGCTATCGAATCCGTCTACACATATCCGTATCCGAAACCGAATCCGACCGGATACCAACCCAGTTTACCAAATTTGCTACCAGCCGGATTCGGTACTGGATCGGTCGGGAAAAACCCAACCCGTTTTCACCCCTATCATGGCTACTTCACAATGGCCCCATTCGCCCTAACTTTTTTGACAACACTTTTTTCGTCATCCAATAAATCGTCATGAATAATAATTTCTTTGATGACGAATATAAATAATCATCATGGTTTTCTGTACATTCTGTGACAAATATTTGTTTTCGTCACAAAACTAAGCGTCGAAGTTACCGTCCCGCATATTAATGACGAAATCACTTGAATCGTCACGGAATGATAGCTAATCTATGACATTTTCGTTTCTCATCATAACTATATTCGTCACTGATACTCAAATTTCTTGTAGTGTGATATTGTAGGCATCTGTGTTCTCATATTGCTTCTGAAGCTCAGAGGACATTGTGGCAAGCATGAGACAGCTCACATCAAGGCAATCATTCGTATGCTTCTCATAAGCTCTCCGTGCAGCCGCATTAGCATTATCAGGCAAGTCTTCGGGGTAAGGAGACTCAAGGACATACTCCTTGCGCTCTTGCTTGAGAACAATTCTCAAGTTGCGATACCAATCCATAAAGTTCGTTCCATTGAGTTTTTCTTTCTCAAGAATAGATCGCAAATTAAAAGTACTGGATGCGGCGTTAGCTGACATGATCTACAACACAAGAATATGCAAAGTTTAGCACTATGTTTATGTTCATCTTTTACTAAACTATTTAACAAAAGACTCCCACTATGTGTTTTGCAACAAAACTCCCTCTAAGTTACATAGTGGGTCAAGATCCTCATTTCACTAATTCCTAGTGAGCTTTGGCATCACGACTAGAAAACTAGTGACATGGGTAAGCAACACCTTGCTAATCACATCCCTATGTGACTCTTGCTTGTTGGGTGACATCAGTATGCCCCGGCCCCAACCTATGCCCCAAGGTCCAAAACTATTTTGATAACCTTGTTAAGTAAATCAAATGCTTCCGCGTGTAGATGTCCGACATCTACCCCAAATGATGATGATAACCGACGTCACTCTACTTTGGTAGACCTACCATACGGTGATCATTATCTTTTGGTGCAACATATGGAAGGGCATTAACACCTAATTTTTATGAGGGGTTCTATCCTACCAAAGCAACATATCACATATATCATTGCATAAGAATAAGATAGATAACATCACAGATAAACATATTTAACTGTGAAATAGTATGGCCCAAAAATGGTGATATCCATCTCCATGTAGGTGTAGACGATCTCCATCCTCCACATCACTCCTTTAGGGCCACCATGCTTGAAAGCTTGTAACCTCAAAATTAGGCTACTACCTATAATAGCTAGAAATTGAAGATTACAAAGATAGATCCAAGCATTAAGGTCGACACGCAGGTCATTAAATACAATATAGACAGCTAACAATAGCTGAAATAATCATGACACGCAGGCCATGAACGAATGTTACATGCATCACATACATCTCATACATTCCAATAAGTTATAGGGCCATACTATTCACACCATTCCCTGCAAAAACAAGTTAGACGTAGAATCGCATTCTACCTAACGATGTGAACCCATGACGCTATACAAGGGGGGTACGCACGGCGGTCCCGCTGGCCGGTCAGACCTAATCTATGAAATCGCAATGGAAAAACTATTCGGCACAACCACCTTATGCCGATCCGAGACATTCTCTAGGACGCTAGTTTTTCCACTGGGCCGAGGCCATCAGATCCATAACCTACTAGTATTCGACATAACCACCTTATGCCGATCCGAGACATTCTCTAGGACACTAGTTTTTCCATTGGCCCGAGGCTATCAGATTCATATCCTACTAGTATTCGACATAACCACTTTATGCCGATCCGAGACAATCTCTAGGGCACTAGTAGTGATACAATCTGCGCCTCATCTAACCCCTATTCACCGATTGATCTCATCAACCCGTGCTACCACCGATTCATCACATGAACCAACTGATCTAGACTGTAATAGATCCAATCTACTACTACCGCATATCAACATATGCGCTGATCCAGATCGCAAACTAAGCAAGATGGCTCTGATACCACTAAAGGATTGCGTGTAGGCTACGGAAGCAGAAAACAAAACTTTTCTACCGCGCACACAAGGACATCATGCTTAAGGAGGGATCATGGATCGTTACCACTAGACGCGCAGCGCAGCGGAAGAAGAGTTGGAGAAGCCGATCCAACCACGCGCGTCGAGGTAGTAGTGGAATTAGCCGATCATCCCGAACAGATCGTCTCCTCCACGCGATCAACCACGCCACGAGCAGATCCGATCTGTAGATTGTCGATGCCGATCAACGCCGCAACGAGCAGCGCCTGCACCCACCACTCTAACCAATTGCCTAAGTCTAAACCAGTTTTATATTTGTTTTCAAAATAATTTTATAAACCTCCTTGACTCACCAAAGTCAAGAGTACAGTTGAAAAGTTTATCATTTCATGTGAAAAGTTCATCATTTTATGTGAAAAGATATCCCAAAACAAAATCATATGACTATGCAGGGCTAAGCATTTGATTAAACTCTCTAGCCAACACTAATGTATTAACTAGAGTTTGAATCTAGTGTGACAAGGTATCGGGGAATTCAATATCAATGGAGGAATTAACAAGTGGGCAATAACTAAATTTAAAACTGAATTGAAATACGTTGAATAAAAATATGCATGCAGAATAATTTAAATCAAAATAATTTTATTTTGAAAACTGGGATCAACATGATCAAGGAGTGTGACTTGCCTTGCTCTTCAACTTGGTTCAAACCTTCGTCGTCGAATTTTTCCAAATCGTCGAAGTCTACACGTGAAAATAACCCACCAAATTCAAATTAAATTCAAATTGACATCAAATTGACATCAAATATTTTAATTGAGGCCAGAAATGGATAGAGGGAAATTTTTGATGAATTTAGAAATTTGAATGGGCTAAATCGGTGTTAAAACGAGGGAGAACGGGCTCCAGGAAGATTGAATTCAGAGAAAAAGAAAAGATTGAATTTCTGGATTTATTTTTCTAAAGGAAATTGGACTTATGACATCAGCCTTGCGTCAGCCCTAGGATTTTTAAATTTCCGGCTGATTTATTTTTGCACGGGGAAAGTGAGGGAAGGGGCTGACATGTGGGGCCCTCGGTCCATGGACCGAGCCCACGGGAGAGGAAGTGGCTGAGGTGGCGCGGGTGCCGACGGGCGCACATGTGGCGCCGACGGGGCAGGCGGGCGCCGAGGTGGCCGTGCTGTGGCGTGCCACGCAGATGCCACGCGGGCACAGCAGCCGACATGGCAGGGCGGCCGGGGTGGCGCACGGGGGTCACTACTACAGAAAGCCTAATAGTAGACGCCTCATCACAGACGGTTTTGTGAAACCGTCTCTAATGAGCACTATTACAGACGGTTGTAATTTGGAGGACGTCTGTGGTATTTGTGGCGGGAAAATGGATTATCACAGACGGTTATTAACTATGAACCGTCTGTGATACGTTTGTATCACAGACGGTCTGTATTAAAAACCGTCTGTGATAATCCCAGATTATCACAGACGGTTTTTAAATAAAAACCGTCTGTGATAACCTTGTTATCACAGACGGTTAATAATTAAAAACCGTCTGTGATAATTCACAGACGGTTTTTTATTAAAAACCATCTGTGATAATGTCAGTAGGCATTTATTGCGCTGCTCAGACCGCATCTGTCTTCATTTCGATCCAGATCTAGCCACTGCTGCGCACTTTTTCACTCGGGAGGAAGCTAGGCGATTTCAGGCCTTGTTAATTTGGTGGGAAGAGGCAGAGATTGAGCTTTGAAGATTCATACTTTGCTGGTTGTTCTAGATATGGTTAGTAATGCAATTTATTTTTTTCTTTAATTGCATTACAATTTAGTTCTAAGTAATCCATGAGTGGTTATTGAAGATGGTTAATTTGCAAAATTGTTGGTTATATAATAGCTGTTGTGTTTGTAATATGAATCTAGCAAATAAAGTCTCAATATAATAAATGTGGCCGGTATATATGTAGTTATAATTAGTTAATCTAGATTTTAATACTAAGTTGTTATATATGTACGTAACGTAGGACCGAAGCTGGATGTATGCCGCGAGCCGTGTGAGTGAAGAGTACATTAATGGCGTTTCTGCTTTTATAAGAGCTGCCGAGGAGGATATGTTGAATAAGGGGGCGATATATATGTGCTGTCCATGCACTGACTGCGAGAATGTGAAGATGTTTAAGAACCGAGGGCAAATTGAATCGCACTTGATTCGGAGGGGTTTCAAAAAGGATTATACGTGTTGGACCAGTCATGGCGAAGTGAATGATCATATGCCGCCGGATGACATCGCCGGTGAAGTGAATGATATGCCCCCGGATGACATCGCCTGTGAACTGAATGACATGCCGCCGGCTGATGTCGATTGTGGGTCGGATTCGGATAGGTTGCACGATGATAATCTGGATCAGATGCTTCGCGATGTTGAAGAGAACTATGATGAGAGAGAGTATGTTAAATTCCGTGGCTTGATGGAGGACTCAGAGAAACCTTTGTACACGGGATGCAAGTACACGAGGTTGTTGGCCGTGCTTGAACTGTTGAAATTGAAGGCAAGCAACGGTTGGTCGGACAAGAGTTTCACGGCGCTGCTAGGTCTTTTAGCGGACATGCTTCCGGATGGAAATGAGTTGCCTAAAACCACGTATAAAGCCAAGAAGGTTCTTTGTCCGTTGGGAATGGAAGTAGAAAGAATACATGCATGCCCGAACGATTGTATCCTCTACCGTAAAGAGTATGCAAACATGCATGTATGTCCGGTGTGCAACGCATCCCGATACAAACGTAACAATCAATCAGTTGATGGCGAGGGAACAGAGGCGAAGAAAGGACCTCCTGCTAAGGTGACATGGTATTTTCCTATAATTCCCCGTTTGAAAAGGTTTTTTGCAAATCCAAAGGAGGCAAAACTGCTGCGTTGGCACTCGGAGGAGCGCAAGAAGGATGGAATGATAAGACACCTTGCTGATTCCGCGCAGTGGAGAAACATCGATAGGAGTTTTGCAGAGTTCGGTGCAGAACCAAGGAATATAAGGTTTGGACTGAGTACAGATGGAATGAATCCTTTCAGTAGCATGAGCAGCCGACATAGCACATGGCCCGTGACTCTCTGCATCTATAACCTTCCTCCTTGGTTGTGTATGAAGCGAAAGTATATTTTGCTGTCGATACTTATCCAAGGGCCAAAACAACCTGGGAATGATATCGATGTGTTCCTAGCACCGTTGGTGGAAGATCTAAAAGTAATGTGGAACGAAGGGGTACAGGTATGGGATGCGTACAAACGAGAGAACTTCACTCTGCGCTCCTTATTGTTCTGCACCATAAATGATTATCCTGCCCTTGGTAACCTATCGGGCCATAGTACAAAAGGTGCCAAAGTTTGTACTCACTGTTTAGATGGTACCGAGAGTGTGTGGCTGAGACACTCACGCAAAACCGTCTACATGCGTCACCGCCGGTTCCTTCGGAGGGCTCACCCATACCGCAAGATGAAGAAACAATTTGACGGAGAGAAGGAAGATGGTTCAGCTCCAAGGCATTTAAGGGGACGCGAGGTTTATGATATGGTTAAGGATTTAGATGTTGTCCTCGGAAAGGGACGTAAATTGAGGGCTCATGAGAAGAACACCTGGAAGAAGAGATCAATATTTTGGGACTTACCTTATTGGGAGTACCTAGATGTTCGGCACTGCATCGACGTCATGCACGTAGAAAAGAATGTGTGCGACAGCTTGATTGGTCTCTTACTGAACATCCGTGATAAAACAAAGGACGGTGTCAACGCACGGCTTGACTTGGCTGACATGGACATCAGGCCTGAGTTAGCACCGACAAGCACTGATAATGGACGAACGTACCTTCCCCCTGCGTGTTACACTCTGTCCAAGGCTGAGAAAACAGAACTGTGCCAGTGCTTGCATGGTGTGAAAGTTCCGTCTGGTTACTCCGGCAACGTGAAGAAACTTGTTTCGATGCAAGATTTGAAGTTAAATGGCATGAAGTCTCATGATTGTCATGTGCTGATGACACAGATGCTCCCTATTGCAATTAGAAATATTTTGCCGATCAAAGTCCGAGAGACAATCATGAGGCTATGTTATTTCTTTAACACAATTGCTCAGAAGGTCATCGATCCCGAAGGACTAGATGCTCTGCAGGACGAGGTGGTGATGACTCTATGTCACCTTGAAATGTATTTCCCTCCTTCGTTTTTCGATATCATGGTCCATCTCGTTGTTCACGTTGTGTGGGAGATAAAAATGTGCGGGCCCGTATTCCTACGCAGCATGTACCCATTTGAGAGGTTCATGGGAATTCTCAAGTCCTACGTACGGAATCGTTCTCGGCCGGAGGGCAGCATCGTCGAAGGTTATGCAAGCGAAGAGGTGATTGAGTTTTGTGTCGATTATATGGCTCAGATTCAACCGATAGGTGTCCCTCAATCTCGTCATGAAGGGAGGCTGAAGGGTCTCGGAACTATCGGAAGGAAAGCAATCACTCCAGATATGGACACGTATACTCAAGCCCATTTCACGGTGTTGCAACACATGACTGAAGTGGCGCCTTATGTGGACCAGCACAAGGATGTGCTTCGGCAACAGAATCCAGAGCGGCCGGATGTTTGGATCATGAGGCAACACAACCGTTGGTTCAACCAATGGTTGAAGGAGCAAATTGCTAGGAGCTCGCCGAGTGAGACGCTGAGATGGTTGGCAAAAGGGCCGACATTTACAGTTGTGACATGGCAAGGATATGACATAAATGGGTACACATTCTATACGCAGTCTCAGGATGTCAAGAGCACTAACCAGAACAGCGGAGTCCGCATAGATGCATTCAGTACCGATGGGTCGAGAAACTCGTACTATGGCTTAATAGAAGAGATTTGGGAGCTCGACTATGTGGTTTTCAAGATCCCCTTATTTCGCTGCCGTTGGGTGCATCTCCCACAGGTGAAGGTTGACAAGTACGGTGTCACGACCGTGGACCTCCAACGTGTCGGGTACAAAGACGAACCATTCGTACTTGCCAATCAAGTTGTTCAAGTTTTCTATGTAACCGACCCGGCAAATAAGAAACGCCATGTAGTTCTTCATGGAAAAAGGAGAATTGTCGGAGTGGAGAATGTAGTGGACGAGGAGGAATACAATCAATTTGACGAGTTACCTCCTTTTGGAAATGGCATAAGGGTCGACGATGAACAACGTGACGAAACTAGTTACGTACGCATTGATCATGATGAAGGGCTAATTTTTAAAGGAAATAAGCAAGTACAATAAGAATGTATATGTGAAAATGTGTGACAATTTTGAGATCTATATGTGAAAATGTGTGATGTAGTCAATTTTGAGATGTATATGTGAAAATGTGTGACAATTTTGAGATGTATATGTGAAAATGTATGATGTAGTCAATTTTGAGATGTATATGTGAAAATGTGTGATGTAGTCGATTTTGAGATGTATATGTGAAAATGTGTGACAAAATGTATATGAGTATTGGCATTTATGTATATGTGTGATGCACATGTGATGGTTGATATGAATGCAGCTGGTTGGTGTTGTATATGAATGCAGCTGTTTGGTGGTGGATATGAATGCAGCTGTGGTTATTGGTGTTGTCTTAATAACTACAGTCGCAAAGGCTTATCACAGACGGTTTTAAACTTAGAACCGTCTGTGATATCAATAAAACAGACGGTTCTAAGTTTAAAACCGTCTGTGATAATATGACTATCACAGACGGTTATACACTTAGAACCGTCTGTGATATTTATACTATCACAGGCGGTTTTAGACTTGGAACCGTCTGTGATATTAATATCACAGACGGTTTTTGAGTTAGAACCGTCTGTGATAACCTCCCTATATATACCCTCTGGCTAGGGTTTTCCCTGTGCGCTGCGCAGTTATTCGATCTAGATCCAAGTAAATCCCGAGCCCGTCGTCGCCTCCGCCTCCCCGAACCCTCGTCGGCCGCCTCCTCGAGCCCCTCGCCGGCCGCCTCCGTCGAGCCCCTCGTCGCCTCCGCCTCCTCGAGCCCCTCGTCGCCTCCGCCTCCCCGAACCCTCGTCGACCGCCTCCCCGAGCCCCTCGCCGGCCGCCTTCGTCGAGCCCCTCGTCGCCTCGGCCTCCCCGAGCCCCTCGCCGGCCGCCTTCGTCGAGCCCCTCGTCGCCTCGGCCTCCCCGAGCCCCTCGTCGACCGCCTCCGTCGACCCCCTCGTCGCCTCCGCCTCCCCGAACCCTCGTCGACCGCCTCCCCGAGCCCCTCGCCGGCCGCCTCCGTCGAGCCCCTCGCCGGCCACCTCCCCTCGATTACCGACTGCATTGTGAGCACTTTCTGTGATGGACTAGGGTTTACTGCAGTAGCTTAATTAGTTTGCTATTTGGTACATTAATTGTTTACTACAGTTGCTCGATGATGATAAAATCATATACTGAGATTGGTTCATTCAGTGCTTGAGCTCTAATAGCTGTCGGTTCATGCAGTTTTCAGGTTATAGCATGTTATTAAATTGATCTGTTCGGATTTAATCTTGACAAGTTAAAAGACTGAATTATTGGGCAAAGTTAACTTGTGTGGTCTTGATCTGTATGAATACTGTTGTTTGAATATATGCATGCTAAATATATCTTGATCTTGAGATTTTAGAGTTTGTATCTAGAGCTCAAAATACTGAATTCATTATTTGGCATAACCAATCAAGGAAGAGTATATGATTTAGTAGCGGGACGGCCAAGATTAATCTTGTGCAACCCTACAATTTGAGAGCACATATTCATGTTGAGACTGTTATTGATTCTATTATTGATGCTTGTTGCTTGTTGCTTCATATTGCTACCATTATATATGTATATATGTAGGTATGTATATGTATATATGTAGGTATGTATATGTATATGTATGTATATACACATATAGTATGTAGTATATAGTATAGGCACATAACCCCTCTCTGTGTCCACATCACCCCCTCCCTTCTCCCCCTTCCCTCTACTCCTCTCCTCTCTTCCGAACATTGAGCATCATGTTTGACTTTTCGTGCTTCCTCACTTTGAACATTCTCATCTTATCTTAATAGACCCACAAAATGAGCAACATGTCACCCGCGCATTCTTCATCATCATCGCCGGAGGCGTCCGCTCCAACATCAAGACGCCAAGGAAGAGGGCTATCAAAGAAGCCTCAGAGCCGACAGACCATCACAGCGGTAAACGCAGCTGGGGTCCCTATCCTTCCTAAGCAAGCGGTAAACGCATTCCGAACCATGGTCGGAATAGTTGCACGACAACGAATTGAGATCACATACAATTCGTGGAAGAACGTGCCTGACACTCGGAAACGTGACCTGTGGACCGAAATCTTGGCATCGTTCGAGTTCCCAGAAGAACACTTACACGCTGTGGAACGACAAACCTACCAAGCGGCGTGCAAAGCATGGAAGAACTTCAAGAGCACGCTTGTCAGGAAATACGTGGAGACGGACGAAACGCCTTTTACTAAATACCCATTCCTGGAATCACAATGGGAAGAGTTCAAGGCGATGAAAACGACCGAAGAATTCAAAAGTACAAGTGTGGCGCACAAGGCCCTCCAGGCAAAAAACACGCACCCCCACAGACTTGGCACAGCTGGGTATGCGGGTAAAATCCCGCAGTGGAGGTTGGAGGATGAGCTGGCAGCTGCAGAGGACATCGCCCCGCCGTTTTCCAATATCCCGGATGACCGCGCTCGAAATTGGCTTAGAGCAAGGTCATCTACAACGACATCGGGGGACGTCTCCTTTCGAAACCCTGCAGACCAGCAAGTGTCCCAGCGCCTGGTAAGATATCGATCGAACTACGTAGCTTGTAATTACTCCACAACTTCGTACGAATTGAAATGACATGTCGTGCTCTTGCAGGAAGAGCTGAGTTTTGAATCTACCCTGGGATCATTCCAGGGAACAAGGGAGAATGATATGCTCTCCGTGGCCCTGGGAAACAAGGAGCACCCGGGTCGTACGAGAGGCCTTGGGCTTTACGTTCCTTGGAAACATGGTTTCCAAGATGACTCCGGAATGTATCGGCGTAGGAAGAGAAACAAAGCCGAGCGTGAGGAGCAGCTACGAGAAGAGATCAAGGAATCTCTTCGAGAGGAGCTATTTGCTCAGATGGGTGAAGTAATCAGAGAAGAGGTGCGGAAACAGACAGAAAGTCAGCAGGCCGCCACCGCCGCTGCTATGCTAGGTAGCCCGCACAACCGTCCGAGTAGCTGCGCGTCCAATCCGACGCATACCCAGTCCAAATTTCCTGTGGACGACATCCTGGTAATAATTATTACCTCTCGAATGCTTGCTCCATTGGTAGGCCTATTCGAGTAGCTAATTTTGTATCGTTATGTAGGAGCCTACGAACTGCAAGCTCCAAGTGAGATATGGCGCCATTCCCTTGTACGCTGCTTGGGGCCAGGCATATTCGTCTGGTAACGGGGCCATGGTGCACGGCCAAGCTTTAGCGCCAGGCTTCGCAAAAGTTAATGTGGATGGTGTGTATGTCAATTTTGAGGTGGTCCCGCTACCGAAGCCCCCCAACGACGAGATCGTGACTCTAGGACAGGCCATTGGAACATTCATCCAGTGGCCCAAAAGCGACATCTTCCTGGAGGCTTCTTCACCGGTGGCAGGACCAGAGCAACATGCACTGGTGCCATCTCCAGTACAAGACCAGTCGGTTCCACCACCGGATACTACAACGGTGCTATCTCCACGGGCCCTATTCTCGCCAGAGCAACTTGCACCGCTGCTACCTTCAAAGTCGACTTCCGTGAAGTCGACCCATAGCCGAGGCAGCAAGGCCAGCAAGGGCAAAGCAAAGAAGACCAATGATGATCTTCCGTACCACCCTTTGGCCCGCAAATTCGTGCTTGGCGAGCCGTTGCTCGAGCAAAAAGCCCTCCAAAAGCTACCATATAGTTGCATGCAATTGCACACGTGGTATATGCAGCAGTCCAATAAGCCAGAGAGAGAACGGACTTCAAGTATCACTGTCAAATTCTCCGAGGAAGATTTACACCACAATCTTCAAGAGTGTACATTCGTGGTCGCCTTTGAGGATTTATTCGAGCTGTTCATGCTCAACGCTCTTGACGTCTCAATCGTTCGATGCTGGACGCTGTAAGTGTGTACAATCACAGTCTCCGTTAATGTCATACCGATAAATGCCATATCTAATTTTTTGCTTTCGTGTGTATATATATAGACACATGCTGATTAAAGCTAGAGTATCGAACTCATCAGCTGGTTTCTTGGACCCACAATTGGTCGCCAAGACTACCATCGACGTGGAGGCATCCCTCGTCGAGAGGTACATTGCATCAGGCCTGCTGAGTTGTCGCAATAAGGACTATGTACTTATGCCCTTCAATCAGAGCTTTCATTGGATTTTAATAGTAATTGTACCAAAATGGAACAAGGTATATTACCTTGATTCCCTAAGTAAGAATAAAATGGACTTCACAATTGTCGGCCAAGTAATCGATAGGTAAGCACATATTCCCCATACATATCTACATTGTACTCTTTCTTTCCTTCCGAATGATTAAGGTTAACCTTTTCGAATTACGTAGGGCGTTCGCGATGTACATTGAAAAGGGAGGTGACTCGAAGCGCGGGGCCAACGGCCTGCTGACACATGTTCGAGATTTTAAGGTATTCGCTATTTCACATTAATTAATCCTATGCAACAGATGGTACTAATGCCTTTTGAACTAACACATTCTATTTTTTGCAGTGCCACCAGCAGCAGCCGGGCAACACATGTGGATACTACGTTTGCCAACATATGGAACTACTCCTCGATTCCTCGAGGGTCACCAATCGCAAGGTTTGTCACTCTTCCCATAATTACTTCATACTTATCACGTTACATATATATGTACATTGATATTCCTATCGACAGGCTGTATCAATCCCGTCAACTGCATTGAAACAGTCTGAGCTTCGAGAGGTTCAATCAGAGTTAGCGTTCTTTTTGCTGACTCAAGTCATACAGCCAGAAGGACGGTTCCACTGCGCACACTGATTTCCTATTGGTCTTATCACTAAGTGTAAATGCAGTGTAGATCTTTTGTAACTGTGCATTTGTTAATGGATATTTCAGTTCAATTCAATTAATTGATTTGCGAAATGGATGCATGCTTTATGTCTGTGAGATGAAGTGCGATGTCAATTGGATGTTTTATGTCTGCGAAATGTACCTAAAAGCAAATGAGATGTGTGAATTGTATGTTTTTTGTCTGTGATTATCTGCTTGTTTCAGAGGGCATGGCTAGCATTTCCTGAGGCTAGCCAATAAACAGAAATAGATTTTGGTTTAGGAGGAAGGAATATCACAGACGGTTTTTAAGTAAAAACCGTCTGTGATATGTATCACAGACGGTTTTTCATTAAAAACGGTCTGTGATTATTAGATATCACAGACGGTTTTTAATTAAAAACCGTCTGTGATATCTGATAATCACAGACGGTTTTTAATTAAAAACCGTCTGTGATATCTAATAATCACAGACGGTTCGAAAACCGTCTGTGATAACCTTCGATCATCACTGACCCATAAATTCAGACGGTTCAGAAAACCGTCTGTGATGACGTTTCTGAACCGTCTGTAATGTCGATTTCTGTAGTAGTGGGTGGCGGTGACGGCGGCGCTCCGGCGGGCGGCGGCCGGCGGCGAGGGTGGCTACGGGGAGAGGGGACCGAGGGGAACCCGGGGAGGGGCACGGTCCTTACCGGCGGCGAGCGGAGACGGCCAACGGCGAGGAGAGAGCGGCGGTGGTTCGGGCCTCACGCGGCGGCGGAGCTCCGGTGGTGGAGAGGCGCGGATGAGGGGCGGCCGAGGTCGAGGGCGGCACGGCGAAGTCGGAGGTGGCGTCGGCCGGGCGCGGGGGCTAGCGGAGCGGCGGCGATTGCTCGCCGTAGTACAAAGCGGCGGCGGAGGCGGAGGCGCACGGCGCGAGGGTGAGGGGAAGCTCGGGAGAAGGGGAAGGTGGCAGAGGGCGGTGGGGTGGAGTGGAGCGGTGCTCGGGGGCCTTTTTACAGGGGCAGAGGGGGAGGAGCGGCGTGGGATTTCATCGCCGGAGTGGAGGAGTGGGCGGCGGTTACGGGGGAGAAGGTGGGCGCGTGGGGTGGCGACGGGCGCGAGAGAGGTGAGGAGGTGGGGCGCGGCGCGTGCGGCGCACGAAGGTGGGCGGCGTGGCCGAGGAGAAGGCGGGGTGGCGACCGGGTCGGGCGGGGCCGGCGGTTGCGAAGGCTGGCGCGCACGCGAGGAAGACGACCGGGGAGGAAGAAGGGGCCTGACGGGTGGGGCCGGGGCGCAGAGAGAGCAGGAGCGGACGGGTGGATCGGAGTGGGGGCGACGTGGCGGCCATCGGGGAGGGGTAGGCGGGATGGAGCGGATGGCCGAGGGGGCGGCGTGGCGAGATCCAGGCCGTCCACGTGGCGGCCGGAGGAGGGAGGAGGGGATTTTTATTTTCTGATTTTTGTTTTTGATTTCAGAAAACCCCAGAAAATCCATTAAGCCTCAGAAAAATATAAAACTAATTTCAAAATTTCCAGAAAAATTCAGAGAACCTCCTGGACACTTTTTGGACTTGATAAAAATATTTCCAACTATTTTTGGTATTATATTTTCATACTTTAAAATACTGTTTATTTTCAAAATAGATTTTAAAACTCCTGAAAACTCAGAAAACCCAAATAAAATCCAAATAACTCCAAATATTTAATTTGACATAGGATTTTTATAGAAAATCAAAATATTATTTTATTTAATAACTATTTTTAGGTTTATCTTAAAATACTTTTCAAATCAGGCTTTTTCAAAAACAGAAATTCGGGGCAAAACCAAATTTAAAATTTAGGCACAAAAATACTTATTTTAATTTTAATTTTATTTATTTATTTTTTTTATTTTACTAAAAATCTGGGATGTTACACAGTGAAATTGCAAAAGAAGCCACTCATTTTTGGAAATTGCTGATGAGCCTTTAGATTTTGCACATGGGTCCTAAATTTTGCAAAAAGGCCCTCGTAATTCTAAAAATTACAAATAGGTCCTCAGATTTACAAACGGGTCGCGAATTTTGCAGAAAACCCCTCAGAAAATTAGCAAATTACACGAAATTTTTCTCTGAACTGAAAATTTGCGTACAGACACTTGAAAATTGCAGAATTCACTGAAAATTCATATTCTAGCATAAAAGGGCATTGGGAGTCCGAATTTTGAATTATTTTTAGCATTTGAAGCATGTTTATTTCTGTCATTATTATTTTCTATATTTTCTGTAATTATTTACTGTTTTGGTTAATCGTAATTGTTTAAATTGCCTTTAATCACCGAAATTAGTAGTAAAACTTATATAAAATTCATAGAAAATTCTGGAACATTGTGAGAATCTTTTGTACCATTTATTTACCTGCAGTAAATTATTCTGTGCACGTTTACCAGTAGTAAACTTATTTATTCCTTTTAGACACATGTAGATGACTGGCATTGTTCAAGGAGCTGGCCCAGCATGGCCAAAACTATCTGAGTTGGGCATCCGATGTTGAGATAGTGCTTGGAGCTAAAAAAGCTCCGCGCAGCTATTTGGGATTGGCGCACTGCATGACGCCCAACCCACCCCTGAGGAAAATGATCAGGCACTTCATTTTCTCAGGCACCACCTCTGCCTCACTCTCAAGAATGAGTACAATGCAGATAAGAGCGTCTAGCACTCTGGACCACACTCAAAAAGCAGTTTGAGAGGCTAAATTACACCATTCTTCCTCAAGCAGAGTAAGAATGGATCAGACTAAGGTTTGCAGACTTCAAGATGGTCAGAGAGTACAATTCTGCCTTGCACAGGATTTGTACCAATCTTCAACTCTTTGGCAAGCAGATCACAGATAAGCAGAAGATTGAGAAGACCCTATCTACCTTCCACCCCAATGCAGTACAATCCGCAAGCAACTATCGTCAAGACGGCTACAAGGAGTATGCCGAATTGATTGATATGATGCAGGTTGTGGAGGCTCAAGATGAACTTCTCCGCAAGAATTACGTCACTCAGTCACCTGGGAGCTCCGCTGGCTGTGAAGTCAATGCCGGGAGCTACAAGGTACGAAAGCCCTGGATGAAGAGAAGGGAATGAAGGATAAGGCCACAGCCTAGAAAGGCAAGTCAGATGCTCCGAGTGAGAATAAGGCAAACAAGCCAAAATGGAGTGGCAAGACCTATGGCCAGCAGGACCAAGGCTGCTTTAAGTGTGGCAAATGGGGGCATTGGTCGCGGATCTGTAAAAAAACTGCAGCATGTTATTGATGCTTTCCAAGCCCAAAAGAAAAAGGATGGCAAAGCACATCCTGAAGCCCACTTTGCATCTATTGAGGGGGAGTTCTGAGCAGCTGCCCGCGCTGATGGAGGTTGAGACCATCCCGGCAGCAGCACCCCTTTTCGACCTAGAGGTAGCCAATGCCATTATTTCTCTCAAAGATCAGATCACTCCCGAGAAAATAGCAGAAGAAGTCTCTGATTTTCTAGCAGATCCAGTCTAATGCATAGAATGCATTTAGACTTTAATTGTCATTTATTTTGTGTGAAAAGGACAAGTTAGATCTTGCATGGATGGTACTTTAGCATCTTTATTTTCTCGTGATGGTTGGATGATTTTGATCAATTTATTCATTTATTCAGTTTATAATGACATGATATGTTCTGATATTGAAATATTTTATTTATGTGTTGATTGCCTTCTAATATATGTTAATAAAATACCTTATATTAGAACACGTGTGGCGCCCTATGGAGGAAGTGTACTAAGCCGACAGCGGCACAACAAATACCATCTTAAGAGAGACAAAGTATTTTCAGTCGATTCATAAGAATGCTGGCACGACAATCGCCAGAAGCGATGCATGTATAATTGGTTCAGGAAGAGCCATGATTATACTCCCAATGGGCACAACTTTGGTCATTGAAGAAGTCTTATTGTACCCAGAATCGATTAGAACTCTCCTAAGTTTTAAGCATATTCACGCCAATGATTTCCACGTTGAGATTAAATAAGAGTATGGTAAGGAATACCTGCTCATTACGAAGCGCAAAGCGAATGGGAAAAGGGTATTAGAAAAACTTCCTTCACTATAAACTGGGCTATGCTATACTATACCAACATCAAGGCACCTGCAGCCTACACTGCCCTGAAGGTAGTGTTTAGAAGCTCTGAACTTTTTTGTCTCTGGCATGACAGATTAGGCCATCCAAGTCTTAGAATAATGAGAAATATAATCAACAATTCCCAAGGGCATAATATTAATGTAAAGAATTTCCCGAATCACAAAGATTTCGTGTGCCCTGCATGTGCCACCAGGAAATTAATTACCGGACCCTCCACTCTAAAAGTGAAGGATGAAGTCCCTACATTCCTGGAGCGTATCCAAGGAGATATTTGCGGTTCCATTCAGTCTCTTTCAGGGCCATTCAAGTATTTCATGGTGCTCATTGATGCTTCCTCGAAATGGTCGCATGTGGGTTTATTGTCCACAAGAAACCATGCTTTCGTAAAGCTGATCTCGCAGATCATTCGCATCAGAAATATTTTCCTTAATCATCACATAAAGTCCATCAGAATGGACAACGCCGAATAATTTACTTTAAAGGCTTTTGATGATTATTGCATGGCGACGAGAATTACAGTTGAACATTCTGTACCGTATGTCCATACCAGAATGGTTTGGCCGAGGCATTAATCAAGAGAATTAAGTTTATTGCCCAACCCCTTTTGAAGAATTGTATTTTGCCAGCTACATGTTGGGGACACGCAGTCCTACATGCAGCAAATCTCATCAACTTTAGACCATCGGCTTACAATATCCATTCACCTATGCAACTAGCGTAAGAGTCAGCACCGAAAATTTCTCATCTTAGGAGGTTGGATGCAAGGTTTATGTACCTATACCCCCTCCACAGCGTACTGCAATGGGCTCTCTCCGTAAGACTGGGATATACGTTGGTTATGAGACTGCATCCATAATCAGTTATTTAGAACCCATGACAGGATATTTGCAAACCACCCGCTTCACTGATTGTATATTTGATGAGGATAGTTTCCCAACATTAGGGGGGAGGAAATCAACCCCTTGATGAAAAATATCGGGAAATTACGTGGCAAGCCACGGGAATCCATGCACATGACCCACGTACTAGTGAAGCAAATAAAGAGGTCCAGAAGATCATTGACTTGCAAGCATTAACAAATCAACTGCCTGATCACTTTAGTGATTTGAAGAGTGTGACTAAGTCGCATGTGCCTGCACGCAATATATTGGAGAGGGTTGAAATACCAAAAAAAGCAGAAGGTATCCCTAATCCCATGCAGAGACCTCAGAATAAAAGGACGAGAACTCCGGTTCCTCGAATCCCAAGTAACCGGGATGCCCGGTGAAGAAGGATAAGAAGGACTTATCACAGCCAATCACTGAAGTTCCCTAGAACGAGAAGGGGAGCTAGTTGAGACTTGGCACGAGTATGACACCTACAGAAAAGGGCATACCAGATTTGAATATCCCCATGGAAGAAGAAATCGGCATGGATATGTGCGCACACATTGGAGCCGAAAAACTAAAGGGACTTGCCACCGCAATTGGAAGGAGCGATGTGCAAAGAGAAGCTCCAGAAGAAACAAACACAGAAAAAGCAACTCATGAAGAAATAGCTATAAATTATGTGCACACGGGAGAGTCCATGAATACAACAACCAATATTGATATCTACTTCACAAAGAAAATTGCCACAATCATCGATTTTGATCCCGAGCCTGCATCGCTCACTGAATGTAAGAAAAGATTAGATTGGGAAGATTAGAAGAAGGCAATAGAAATTGAATTATTATCTCTGAACAAAAGAGAGGTGTTTGGACCTGTATGCCGCACACCTCCCTATGTGCACCCTGTAGGTCACAAGTGGGTATTTGTTCGAAAGAGAAATGAAAGAAACGAAGTATTGAGATACAAAGAAAGGCTGGTAGCACAAGGTTTCACTCAACGTCCAGGAGTTGATTATAAAGAAAGCTATTCTCCACTCATGAGTGGAATTACCTTTAGATATTTGATCTCAATAGCAGTGAACTTGAATCTAGAAATGAAATTGATAGATGTGGTAACTGCATACCTTTATGGAAACTTGGAGGTCCCTGAAGGAATCCCAGTCCTGAACCAAGACAGAGTAAATAGAAACCTGTATAGTGTGAAGCTCAGAAAATCACTGTACGAACTGAAAGAAATCTGGCAGGATGTGGTATAATAGCTTAGGTGACTTTCTATGCAAGAAAGGCTACATGAACAATGAAGATTCCCTGTGTGTTTATACGACAATCCTAGAATGGATTTTGTATAATCTCAGTGTATGTAGATGATCTGAATATCATCGGGACAATTGAAGACATAAAAGAAGCAAGTTCTTACTGAGAGTCGGAATTTGAAATGAAAGATTTGGGCAAAACCAAGTTCTGCTTAGGCCTGCAGCTCGAGCATGTCCCGAAAGGAATATTAGTACATCAGTAGGCCTACACCCAGAAAGTGTTAGAAAGGTTTGTCTTTGAGAAGGCATACCCATCAAAAGTACCGATGACTGTGGGTCTTTACAGCAAGAAAAAGATCTTTTCCGACCTAGGGAAGAGGTGGAGGAAGTCCTTGGACCGGAATTCCCATACTTAATTGCAGTAGGAGCACTTATATATTTAGCAAACTGCATTAGACCGGACATTGCATTTGCTGTAAACCTGTTAGCAAGGTATAGTGTAGAACCTACCAAAGGCATTGGCAGGGAATAAAGGACATCTTTCGATACCTCCAAGGAAGCAAGGACATTGGATTATTCTATAGAAAGAATCAAGATTTAAACTTGATTGGCTATGTAGATGCTGGGTACCTGTTAGACCCGCATACCGCAAGGTCACAAATAAACTATGTATTCCTGTGTGGTGGAACTACAATTTACTGAAAATCGTCTAAGCAAAGCCTTGTAACGACTTCGACGAACCACTCAGAAACTATAGCACTGTATGAAGCCGCACAAGAATGTGCTTGGCTCCGACGAATAATTCACCACATCCAGCAGTCATGTGGGATGAATATTGTGCAAGCCCCCACAATTATCTATGAAGATAATACAGCTTGCGTTGCACAAGTGTAGACAGGCTATGTGAAGAGTCATCTCACAAAGCACATCAACCCTAAGTTCTTCTATGCTCATGAATTGCAAAAGATGGATGAGATTAAAGTACTGCATACTAAGTCATGTGAAAATCTGGCAGATTTATTCACTAAATCACTCCCTGCATCTAGCTTTGAAAGGTGCGTGCGAGGAATTAGAATGATGAGACTTAGAGAAGTGCAGAATTCAGGGGGAGAATTCTCTCAGGTCCATTGTTAAACCTTGATCGTGAAGATCAAGTACCCAAAGAATAAGTCCTGAAGATTGAATGAAATTAGGTGGATTATACTCTTTTCCCTTGACGAGTTTTCCTGAAGTTTCTCGACCAAGGTTTTTAATGAGGCAATCCATGCATCGTAGCATAACATGTATCATGTACTCTTTCTCTAAATTTTTCCCACTGAGTTTTATGGAGTTTTGACGAGACATAAATGTATCGGATGAGTGCCCAAGGGGGAGTGTTAGGAAAACTGCGCCTGAGCCGGAAGCCATGGCCCATGGTGAGCACCTAAAGATAACGTTATCATGTCCTAAAGATAACTTTCATGTATATGCAAGATAACTCTGCATCTAAATGATTATTTTGTTCCTATCTAAATATAATCCCTTTTTTTTGTATTTGAAACGGATCTGATTGTTGTCTCTTTATGCTAAAGTTCCTAGAGCCATGGGATGGGTGGAGAATGCCTTCACTCAGACAGGAGGATATGCCAAACGCGATGAAGTTGCTATTGCACAAATGGATAGCTTGCAATTACAACGACATCAAATGGAAGTCCATCCTTCTAAGATGTTACCACACTTCCATCAACAATGATTTGTGTTGGGTTATAAAATAAAAAACTTATTAACTGTTTAACACCTTATGCTTTCTAGGTCTAGACAAAAACACAAAGAGGAATATGCGACTGGAGAGAGCTGCTTTTTCGTGCATAGAAGTGTGGTTTGCAATAGTTAGTCTATTATACTATCTAGCAAAATAACCCTATCCAACTTGAATTCAAGGGTAACTAGTTGAAATGTCTCATGGTTCACAAAATTTGTTTTACTACAGATGATGTCTTTTTTGATGTCGCATGATAACTGATTTGTAGGTTACAACCTATAGATTGTTTTAAAAAAATGAATGCACCTAAATCAGAAACTTATTTTTCAAACTGTGCTATTGATAACTTAATGTGCTTTTTATGGTAAACTATGGGGTGGGAGATCGATGATAAGTCAGTGTACTACTGGATGGTGGCTTTTTTTTTGGCAAATATCATGTTTTCTTTAGATATAGATGATAACTTAACGTGCTTTTTTTTAATGGTAAACTAAGGATTGAGATGCTGACTTAGTGTACTAATACTAGATAGCAGCTTTAATAAATATCATATTTCTTAGCTAGAGATGATAACTTAATATGCTATTTGATGGTAAACAGGTAAGCTGGGTTGGCAATTTTTTCTCAAAACAATGAAGCTCATGTTTTGCTTTTCCAAAATCATGGTACCAGTGAATGGTTTAGTGTACGTATAATTTCTTGGTGTTACAACTTTGGTTTAGTGATAAATTAGCATGTAGAAAGATTAACTTATCAAAAAGCACGCTCCAAGAAGGGTCAAACGCTCACTCCAGTACTATGCCATCTCCTGGTGTGCATGTCTTAATGCAGGTGAACATTATTCTTGTGTTCTTGATTAGAGGGCCTCTTTCAGGGGAGGGGGTGGGGGGGGGGGGTGCGTTCACAATGCTAATTTTGAGGAAACCATGTAACACTTTGACCTCTAGGGCTTGATTCGATTTCTTCTTGAGTGGGATTGGTTTTTACAGTACTATTAATTATATTGTGCTGTCTCATCGTTTGCTTTATAAATTAGCAATATCATTTTTGCGTGCACGTTAACCTTTTCTGCAAGGAAGATAAATCTGGTCAATTCAGGGGGTGAAATGCTTTCATAATGAGATAGCATTTATTATTTATAAAGATAGGTCAACTAAATAACTTATCTTTTGGCATGGGATAATAGTGAAGTTGACACTTATGGCAAATGGATTTTTTTTATCTTGCTAATTTATGTTATCAATAAAAAGATGGATGAAAACTTATAGAAATTTGGGTGGTGATTTGTTTAATATACAAATCGTAAAGTTAGTTGGTTGCAATAGTTGGTTTTTTCTGAACTCACAATTAGGTTGCAATAACTGGTATTTTCTGAACTCACAAACACACAAACTGATAATAATTTTGAACTTAGGTTGATAATTTTGTTGAAACTATAGGTGTTTACTTAGTGTGGTGCAAATACTGGTAATTTTTAACTTAGGGTAGTAATTTGTTGAATTGTAGATGGTATCTTAGGGTCCAACTATTTGTAATTTTTTGAACTTTTACAAACTTACACACTGATGGTATATTTGTACTTAGGGTAATTCATTAAATTTGTTGATGATAACTTATGAGACTTTCAATGGGAACTTGTTAAATGCATGTGGTAATTTGATTAATAAATGTGGTATATTTGAACGTAGGGTGCTAATTCATATATGCTTGAAAACTGCTCAAATGCTTAATACGTGATCGATCTCTACATGATGTAATAATTAGAGGCAGTATAAGGAGTTTGTGCAGGGGATGATTAGCGGAAGAGATCAAGAGGGATAGCGGGTTATTAGTGGGCCAAACAATCAATGGAATGAGCAAAATTATGATTTTTTTTGTGTTACATTTTTTTTTGAATAATGCCTTTGTCTTCCCCGGTAATTTTATTTCTTGAATGAAGTTATGATGAAAGAAGTTGACTTTTTGTGTAACAAAATAGTTTTTGCTAGGGTCCAGGAATTCTGCAAAGTTATCTCGTTGTGTGTGCAATTTGCCATTGCTATTGTGCACAAGTGGCCTTTCTAGATAAAAAAAAATATGGCACATACTTGTGGAGTTACCTTCTGAAAACAATATTGTCATATTATATTGTTTGGTATGTTCACATTTATATGCATATAAGTTACTTTTCTATCTCTATACTTCTGATAATTTTCTAAGTGACAATTAAGTGCTAGAGTATGTTGGTTTGGAGAAACTTTTTTATCCACCCAAAGATGAACAAAATTTTTCAAGGAAACTTGAGGATGCGAGATGATAACTTAGAAATAAACATGAAGTAATAATTGTTGTGAAAGAAGATAATTTTATGCAGTCATATGGTAGTAGCACAGTTTTGGTAAGATGCCTTAGCTTAATTAGGATGGTAAAATTGGTGATTTATATGGGTCTATTCTTTTTGGCTGATGTTTATAGCTTTTAAGTGCGGCTTGTGACTTTTGGAATGTTCATGTGAGAGATTACAGAGTAACAGAAACTCACATGCAGTTTTTACCGATATAAATGAAGTCGGTACAGTATGTACTAAATTAACTAATAAACCCCATTTCGAAAAGACACTCCATTTAGAAGCTAGTTAATGTAGAAAAGTTAAAAGCAGAAGCCAAAAACTGAAAAAGAACAGGACCATATTGTAGTACTATAGTGCCAAACTTTCATCAGTAACAACTGTCAAAGGCTGATAATTTAGTGTTTTAGTTGGTAGCCTGTAAATTTTTTTTACTTTAGGTAGCAATAATTTAGTGTATTTGATTTATTGACTTTTTGATCCCATATGCATGACTAACTGAAATTTAATTCTTCTGTAGCTTTGATTTTCTAGTAATCTGTTGCTGTAGAAAAGAGTTGGAAAGCCAAGGCTATTGCAGCTTTCCCACAATTTTTCTTACGAATGGGACTTGACGGAAGAACAACAAAGAAAACAAGATGACACAAAAGATGTGAAAAAGGACTTTATTGTGTGTAGCCAAAATAGATCTATTAGGTTTCTTGACGACAATAGAATAATTCTGCGGCACAACCGGCAACTTCGCGGCCAATAGCATGTACCAGGCCAATCTCCAGTGGCGGATCTAGAATTTTTAAAATGGGTGTTCGGATTTCAGAGCTAAGTTGCTTGAATACGTCGATACCGCAGTACACCGCCCTCCCCCCCCCCCAAACACCGATACAACGATACATGTATGTAAATATAATAAAAGTACATAAATTATAGAAATTAATCTTTTTTATGAGGACAACAAATTATTGAGATAAATGAGATTTTGTATTTCTTGTTGATCTTGCTTTTTTTTTGCTATTTCTCCATCAGTAAGAACTGTCCATCTAAGAGGAAATTGTATGTTCCTTCCATAAAGCAAAGCAGACCAAGAAAGAAAATAAGTGGAGTAGGGTGGAGCACACCTAGATCTGAAGAGAGGACGATGACAATAAATTAGAGGTGCTACTCACTTCCCAATGCCACGATACCTCCTGGCTACCGTGCTGGTCCCTGTCGCCCGCTCCCTACCTCCGTGTTCATTGTGCTGCTGCCCGCTTGCCCGCGACACTTCTCTGCTCGCCCATGCTGCCACACGCTCACCTTACACCATGCACCGCCTCATGCATGAGTG
Organism: Dendrocalamus latiflorus; assembly: GCA_017311315.1. Lineage (NCBI taxonomy): Eukaryota > Viridiplantae > Streptophyta > Magnoliopsida > Poales > Poaceae > Dendrocalamus > Dendrocalamus latiflorus. The sequence goes on along the minus strand of CM029644.1, from coordinate 24,343,174 downwards.
TTGTCATATCATGGCACCACGTCCGCGTCCGTCGGTCGTCACTCACCTCTAATACCTCCGCCCGCTTGCCACTCGAAGGCTGAAGCGCCTCCCACACAGACAGCCACAAGATGAGAAATGGAACAAATGTTATGATTTTGTTTATATCTTTACCTCTTTGGGCATGAGAAGGGCTGAGGTGGAAAGAAAAATGGGTCTAATGTATGACATGGGCTGCGCGCGAGATACGGGGAGTGCAGGCTGAATTTATTTGCAGGCATAAAAATATAATTTTAACATAACTAATAGTATATACATCTAATATATCAAGGGTGTGTCTATACAACATTCGACTGTTTTTTAGGACAAAAACAGTCAGATTTTGAGCCGTTAGATGAAGATCCAATGCCCTAGATCATTTTTTTTTGGAGGGGGTCATTTTTTTGGAGGGGGGCTTGAATGGGTGGATCCGTTGAATGAAGATCTAACGTCCCAGATCAATCTGACTGTTTTTATCCTAAAAAACAGTCGAATGTTGTATAGCAATACTCATATATCAATTATATACCTGGTATTTTATAAAAAAAATTAGGTGTTCAGTTGAACACTCTTGACTTACTGTAGATCCGCTAGTGCCAACCTCGACCTCCTCGCTGCCGAGCTGCCCAAGAACACGTCATTGTCCCTGGACCTCTTCGCCACCGCCGTCGTCGGCGCTGTCCAGAGCAGGTCTCGGTGCTCATGCCCTGCCGTGCGACGCCAACGCCACGGCCTGCACTGGCTGCCTCGCCACGGCCTTCCAGGACGTGCAGAACATGTGCTCCGATGACAAGGATGCCGCCATCTACTACGACCCCTGCATCCGATACTACTCCAATGTTCACTTCCTTTCCTCCGTCGACAACATCGCGTCGGCGAGCCACGTCATCCTCCAGAACGTCATGTCGGACCCGGGCCGGTTCAACCGCCAGGTGGCCGCGCTCGTGAACGCCACCTCCGACTACGCTGTGTACAACTCCACGCGACAGTACGCGTTCGGGGAGGCCAACCTCGACGGGGAGTTCCCCAAGGTGTACAGCTTGGCGCGGTGAACGCCGGACCTAACGCCGGCGCAGTGCCGTGGGTGTCTCGCTGACATCATAGCGAAAATGCCGAGGCTGTTCACGAACCGCATCGGTGGCAGGGTCCTTGGGGTCAGGTGCAGCTACTGGTACGAGGTAAACCCCTTCCTCAACGGCCCGGTTATGGTACGGCGGGCGGCGCCAGATAGCTCGGGAGCCTCGGCTCTAGCGGTGGGGCCCATGGTTCTGACGCCAGCAGTCGTGGCGAATCTAGAACAAAATATAAGGGTGGGTTAAAAATTATGCATTCTTCTATCAGATTATAAGCTTTTCCTATAATTGTTAGCCCTACACCTCGAATGACTAAACTAATTTGTAAGAAACATAGTTTTGTATTATTGTGCAATCAAATTCATAGTTTCATACATGCGTAAAAGCAAAGAAAAGAGAGAGATACAATGGAGGTATCTCGCTAATGGCAAGTGAATCCCTAAAACATGTAAATATGGTTCCGGTTGGTAACAATCTGTACATCAAATAATTACGCAAAGTTCGTTTCACCATTATTGAAAACCTATAAATTAATTACTAATTGAGTATATATAGCAATACAACACTATTTCTATTTTCTAATAAATTGCTAATCAAGTAATCAATTAATTGAGGAATGAGACAATGAGTTTGAGTTGTGAACTTACAAAATAGTTCGACCGTATGGAGGAATCCGAGACAGTACTCTACTCACCGAGTGACCGAGTTAATAGTAGCACCTTCAGCACACAATCACATGATTCATTTCACGCCTTCACTTAATCCCTCCCAGCGCACGCAGCCGCAGTCCACAGAGTGTCCGCCGACTCCGTCCTCGCTCGCCCCTCATCGGCCTCTAGTCTATAGCCTCCCAGCGACCCGGCCCTCCCCGCTTCCAGCCTCCCCGGCACCCCAGCGGCTAGCGCGACTTCACCTCTATTCTCCGTTCTCAATCCGCGGCGTTGCAGGCTTCAAACGGTGCGGCCCTACGCCCCCGCCTCCCCGACTCCACACCTCAGCGCCTCCCCACCTTGGCTCCTCTGGCTCCGGCCTCCCCGCCTCCAGATCTCGTCGTCGTCGACCGTCGGCACTCGGCACCTCCTCGGCTCCTCGCCTTCAGATCTCATTGTCGTCGGCACCTCCCCGCCTCCAGATCTCGTCGTCGTCGCCTCGTCGGCTCCTCCCCGCCTCGGCTTGAGCATGAGTGCACGGGCAGCGTCGTGGGCTTCAAATCTTGAGCACAGGTGAGCAACCTCAATCCCCACTCCTCACTGCCTTCATGCCTAGGTCAATTGATTAGAGATTTAGGGGAATGGGGAAGGGAATGGATTGGGGATTTTGGATTTGGGGAATTTCCGGACACGGGAACAGACCAAGAGGGTACCATGTGGACTGGTGGGCATGTGGGTGATGGGCCGATGGGCAGACCACGAATGTGAATTAGGCCTGGCTTCGCTGCTGCTTCGGCCTTGCTTCTTCGATTCTTGACTTCTTGTTTGCAGTTCGCAGCCGCAGACTCATTGTAGGGAGTTAGTAGCGCTGGCGCTGGGGGAGCCAGGAGCCCAGGAAGGGGGGTGTTGGTCAACCGATGGAGGGTAGGCTTCAGTCTAATGAAGCCTACCCGATGGATTCGCCACTGGCCGGCAGTGGTGGCTAGAGGAGGTGAGTCAAAGCGTGTATTTTTGTTCTAAAAAAAAGGCGTCATTTTCATCGCTGTAATTTGTACTTAATGAAAAAACTATTCACGTGAGTGATGGCTTACCGTCATTTAAGGGCGCTTCAAGTAGCTTCGATTTTGAAAGGCAAACGTTATTTGAATAGTCACCTTCTTATTTTTATTTTTCGGTTTTTTATTTTTATTTTTTCTTTTATTCATTTGTATTATCCATAAGGATATAACAGTATTTTTATTTTTTCCTTAATTTTCAAAGAAGTCAAAATCACTGTAGCGCACAGGAATGCATTCACGAGATTGTAGTGCACGATTCACTGCAGCCCGACGGCATTGTTGAGCGCCCCTGGTGCTTGCACGTATTGTAGCGCACAGTACTGTAGTTTCATGCGGTCCTGCAACGTGCTTTAACAGATTGATGATTCAAGCTCTTTTTCTCTGTTTTTGAGGGGTTCAAAATCAACGAATTTTAAGGTTTTTGATTAGACATAACGATCAAGCAATACAATAGAACACTAAGGTTAGCAACTAAATAAAAGTTCTAATGGATCAAAACCTAATAAAACTCACAAAAATAACAGACTAAACTAAGAGTTCAAAATTGTATGGCAAATTTTCAGTTTAATGAACTATAGGAATAAAGAACAGCAAATGTAAATAATATAAAATTAAGGGTAAATAATCCCACCGAGTTAACCACGCCCTGATACTAAGATGATATGGGGGCGTTTGATCTTCTCGATGTAAAATCAAGTTAACTAGTGCAACAAGATGAGTCTAGCATGGCCAACCACTGTCCATGCAATGACCTGCAACGTATGAACTCACTCAGCAACACTCTTGAAGGTTCTTCCACCAGACTATGAGGAAGTGAAAGATGTGTTGTGCAATTACTGAAGGGAAAAACAAGAACACGTGAAGATAAAACACCCGATTCCCCTCTCTAGTTGATGTTCAAATCTAGGAGAAGAACAAATGCCATAGGCTCTCTTGCTGAAGTTCCAATCTATTAATCGTGGTCTAAGGAACAATGGCACAAATTACATGAGTATATATGACCCCTAGGGTCAGCCACAATGTATCTAAACCTACTCCAACTCATCCCTACATGTACTGGATTCAAACTCACACAAAAAGGAAATCTAACTTTATAGATGCCACATTGTTTCAATCATAGCGGATGATCTGTGACATTTCTGAAGCTAGGGCATTATCCATTCCATGGGCCTTGGAATAAGCTTTCCAACAAGCACAAGAACATCTGAATCGGACTATGTATGTGAAAGTTATAACCTTTTTATTATGGGTCTATCGGGCTGTTCCGAACTGAATCTGATTTGAATTGAGTTGATTCTGAGTGTGAATTTGGTTCGACTTGTAGGGGATCTGAATTGGGCTTGAAAATCTTATCCAAAAGAGGGGTTCAAGTTAGGCTTGAAAATCTTATCCAAAATTTGGTCTTTAAATTTGAGGCTTAATTCTCACCTTTTGCTCTCTCACCGCATAGGCTTTCGGCCCATTCGCACGGGCCTTTCTCTTGTGTGCTCCAACCAGCAGCATGGGCTTTGTTCTTGTTGGCACCGGCTGCATGGGCTTTGTTCCCTTGCTCCCTTATGTCTTTGGCAGTTAATGTGGTTACCCTCCTCTTTGTGTTTCTTCATTGCTTTAGGGTCTGTTCTTTTCGGCTGCGGCTTATGGCTTTTGGCTGAAATTTTTGAATTTTGGCTATTTACGGTATAGATTACGGAGAGACAGATACTCACTTGCGATTTTGGCTGGTACAGATGTTGGGCTTTTAACGTGTATATTGTTTAACTTGTAGACCTCGTCTTGAGAAAATACCCCGTTTGAAAGTTAGGTATTGTAGTAAAAGCCAAAAGCCGCCGGCTTATGAGATAAAGAATATGCCCTTAGCTTCGTCCTCTCTCTTAGTTCCAAAATGTTCATATTTGTCAAAACTGAGAATACATAATGTAACATCTAATTTTTATGAATAATAACATTAAATATAGTTTGGAACGAGTTCAGCTTTAAATTAAGCTTCTTTTCCAAAGCTTTATCTTTTTTAGTAAACTTATGTTATTTTGAGGTGCCGGATGAATTTCAAAAATAATATAGCCAAAGATGTCCTGCCATAAAGTCAGTTGGAGCAGGCGACAGATTGTATGATTAGTACAGTTCTATGACGTCAGTTTGATGTGACTGGTCACTGTTGGCTAAAGGCTTAAAGCCTTAAAGGGGCAGTCACTTAGCGAATTTTTGTACAGATAATCTATTTTTTATTTAAAATTACGTAAATATACCTGCGGAAATTTTTTTTATAAAAATAGGCTCCAGTCGCCCAACCATTAGGCGACTGGAGCCTTTCGCGGAGTGGCCTGGGCAGTTCTCCGACGCAGCACCGGAGGTTCTCTCTGGCAGTGCCCTCTCCGGTGCACCGGAGGGCACACAGCCAGAGGTGCAGCTGACTCCACCAGCGCAGGGGTGGGATAGACACCCTCCTGCTCGTTTTACTTTTTCGGAGCTTTGTAACCCGTTGTACCGGAGGAGGGCCAAGCGGGGCCGTATGGGAGGACGCGGACGCGGTGACGGGGCACACCAGGGTGGCGAGTGAGGCGTGCTGCAGATGTTATATATGTTATGCATGTAATGAAAAACTATGCGGAATGTTACACACAGTTATATTATAAAGTTTATTTAAATTTACATAAGTCTATCATCTCTTCTCCGCACATAAACTATCTCACTTAACAGTGTATGTATTGATCGTTCTCTACTCAATCTTTCATAAAAAAAGTTTCTAAAACTTTTTACGCACCTACAATATACAATAAACATAAACTTTTATTACAACTTCACCATATTTTTTACCCGTTGAGCATTACAAAATTCACAAAATCGAAAACAATCACGGGGGCTACATGCAGTCGCCTAACGGGATGACGACTTCATGCTAGTCGCCTAACGAAACGGCGACAACATGTAAGTCGCCGTACGGAAGAGCGACTAGATACAGTCACTCCACTGTGCAGCGACAGATATTGTATCGCGGTCTGGTTGGGCGAAAGACTCCAGTCGCCTAATGGTTGGGCGACTGGAGCCTATTTTTGTAAAAAAATTTCCCGCGAATATATTTATGTAATTTCGAATAAAAAATGAATTATCCGTACAAAAAATTCGTCACTTAGCCGTGTATGAGTCGTTTAGAAATCAAGCACTAGCTGTAGTAATATACTCCACATGGAGATGCAATGTGCCAACGTGCATCAACTTGAGCAGGTGAGGGACACAGCATGTCACATTTCTCGGCCTCTTCCCAACGCTTGAAGGCACAAGGAACTGACAGATACTGTTAGACCACGTGGCTCGGTCTAGGTTATTTTGTTGATGAATAATTGACAATGGTTAATTTGTTATGATGAATAATTGGTGATTTCGTTTAGCGGTGTTATGCGAGTTGTGTTGCGTGTGTGCGAACTGATGTTGGCCAAGTTGAGACGAACTTGTGCCGGAAGAATGTTCTTTGGTCTTTGCATGTGTAGGTTGAGCATAGAGGCGATCATGGTCGGTGACGAGGTGGACCGGAACTAGGATGGGGAGATCTGAGGTTCAGACGGTCAAGGAGGTCACGAGATGATCGGGCTCATGCTTGGGGCGCATGGAGATCGAAGGTGGATGATACGTGGAGAAGCTACGGGAGGTGCGGTCCTGGAGGCTTCGACACGTGACGCGTTAGAAAAGTCGTGAGTGTGAAAACCCGTGTTAAGAAGGGTTTCGGGTCCCTTGAAAATTAGTGGGCCAAAAGTCTAGTTGGAGTTGGATTAGGATTCTAAGTCCTAGTTGGAGTTGGATTAGGATTTTAAGTCCTAGTTGGAGTTGGATTAGGATTATAAGTCCTAGTCGGAGTTGGATTAGGATTTTAAGGTCTAGTTAGAGTTGGGCTGTGTGTGTATATATATGCATGCGGCGGCATGGCAAAGGTGTACCGAACAGTCGTGACCGAGCGAAAGGAAAAAGTTTTGGCCGCGCGCTGCTTTTGGAGGGCAGCCGAGGTTTTTGGAGAAAAATTTTACAGGCGACGCGTCTGGTTTTCTTTGCTTGCCCGAGGCATCGTCGACTCCATCGCGCGGAAAGAAATCCCGAGCGTCCGTAAGGAGTCGCACGTGGAACGAGGCACAAGACGGTCGAGCAGAGACAGCTCAACATCTTTGGGTCAGCCTTTTAACAGCAGCAGCACTTTTCTTGATCTTTGTACGAGAGAAACAAGCATCAGTATTTTCTTCTTCCATATGCTCATCATTCAATTGATTTGAATGCGGGTTCCACTCATTAATAGAAGTAGTTGTTCTTTTGGCTCGTATGAATTTTGGTGGTCTCATTATCTTATGGTTGATCTGCATGCATAGTTTATTATTTTTTTAATGTTGTCTTCTAGGATTAGTTGTTTCACATGGCTAGTTATCTCATACAGTTATCAAGGAGCAATTAGTCTTTAATCTTTTTTTGCTACAGTAATCCAAGATATATATATATATATATTCTAGTTTTTTTATGATTTTGTGAAAAAGCTTCCACTAGACGTTGCAATCATTCACCCTCCTCTGATTGCCATCGACGATTCTACAGATACTGTCTTCATCCTCCGTCAAATGGATCGGCGCGTTCCCTAAAGAAAGGGATCGGCCGCCTGTGGTTTTGTTCTCATACAGCTCTAGCCTAAAGAAAGGGATCGGCGCCTGTGGTTTTGTTCTCATACAGCTCTAGCCTTTCGGTAGCAGTAGCACACTGTACTGTAATATTAGTGTCAACAAGTTTACTTCAGGAGTAAAATAAAAATCTTCAGTTTCCTAATTTAGGTTTGTGACGCTCAATTGACCTGACAGTGCCATGTTACATTGGTCAATTCACAGGGAGAAAGTACAGTGTTCCTGCCATGGTTCTTGCAATTCTGCTGCCCACTATAGCAGCTTTACTGGTAATCAACCTTCTTGTTTGCCTCTATTTCTTGAGGAGGACGAGGAGGCCACAAGCAGGAGCAACTCAGCCACGTATGCCCTGCAAAATTCTCCAATTTACAGTTTGAAATAGCTCAAGGAGAACTAAAAATAAATAACTAATTCACTTATATTAACATTGATACTTGAACAGATTCCAGTCATTCCACTGAACCGGAGAACACTGAGAGCGTAGAGTCGATGCTGATCGACATTTCTACTTTGCGAGCCGCAACCGGGGGGTTTGCAGAGTGCAACAAGCTTGGTGAAGGTGGATTTGGTGCGGTGTACAAGGTGCTGACACAAACATTTCTTGCAACGCATACCATCCGATTTTGATCATTAAGCTTAGCATTGGTTTGCACAGGGTACTCTACCCGATGGCGATCAAATAGCGGTGAAGAGGCTCTCAAAGAGCTCAGCGCAAGGAGTAGGAGAGCTGAAGAACGAGCTCTCCTTGGTTGCAAAGCTTCAGCACAAGAATCTTGTCAGGCTTCTGGGCGTCTGTTTAGAGCAACAGGAGAGGCTGCTCGTTTACAAGTTCGTTCCCAACCGGAGCCTCGATCAGATCCTCTTTGGTACTAATTCAGTCGTACTTAATTCCTCCCCCTTTTTTTTGAGGCGGTTAATTCCTTCATTGCTTTCTGCAAAGTTTGATATCATCACACTGAGCACTCCTACTTAACACCTTTTTTATCAACGTTAGACACTGACAAACGCGAGCAACTTGATTGGGGGAAGAGGTACAAGATCATAAACGGGATTGCTCGAGGTCTGCAATACCTCCATGAAGACTCCCAGCTCAAAGTAGTCCACCGTGATCTCAAAGCGAGCAACATCTTGGTAGACACCAACATGAACCCCAAGATTTCAGACTTCGGCCTCGCGAGGCTGTTTGGGCGAGACCAGACGCAGGGTGTCACCAACCGTGTCGTCGGGACATAGTCAGTACTGCCGAAAAACGAAGTCTAGTCAAAGTAGCAGTAACTGTTTAATCACCCAGCTGTCAACTAACTGTAACCTTACCTTGTTCTAGTGGATACATGGCGCCAGAGTACGCGATGCGCGGGAACTACTCTGTCAAGTCAGACGTGTTCAGCTTCGGTGTCATGGTTCTGGAGATCGTGACGGGAAAGAAGAACAACGACTGCTACAACGCCCGGCAATTCGAAGATCTCTTAACTATGGTGAGTACTGAGTACTATCTGTGCCAGTGCTCAGTATCTACAGAGAAGCACCGCACATGTTTGATTGCTGCAAACTCAATGGTGCAGGTGTGGGAGCACTGGACGGCCGGAGCGGTATCGGAGGTGATAGACCCGTGCATGGGCGACAGTTTCTCCCGGAGCGACGTTCTGCGGTGCATCCACATCGGGCTGCTGTGCGTCCAGGGAGACCCGGCGGACCGGCCGATGATGTCGTCGGTCGCCATGATGCTCGGCAGCGACGCGGTCTCTCTCCGGGCCTCGTCCAAGCAGGCGTTCGACGCCAGGAACGGCCGCGGCAGCTCGGGCACGTCGTCCGGCTTGTCGACGGCGTCGCCGTAGGGTCAGTGTGCGATCTCTGGTTCTCTGCAGGATTGTTGCATCCGTACGTTCAAGAAACGTTTGCCCATTTTTTGTCGGGTTAGGAGCTAGCTGGAGCGACCATTACAATGCACCGTGTCAGACTGGTCACTAAAAGAACAAATAATACTTCAAATCGTGTGAAGTTAAGATCAAGTAATGGTTCTTTGGGTCAGAATGTCGGATGGGGCCTGTTCCTGCAGCGCCAAGTAGGACCAAGTGGCCCGCACCGTTCGCAATATTTGCGGGTTAAGGCTCGTTTGGCTTCTGTTTAGAAAAGGTAAAAGACAATATGGACATCTGATTTTTTAAAACGGTTGCTCTATTTCTCTTACTACTGTCTCACTTTAAAAATAAGAAAGAGGTTACAGATATATCACTCACTCCACTCCTCTCACTCCAATCATACATATGCATCCTTCTCTCACTTTTTACACCGCTCACCTCATCTTTGTAAAAACTATTTTTTCAACCACTACTATTTATCTTCAGTGAAAAACTATAAAACACAACAAAAAAAACTATTATCTAATTCAAATGCTCCCTAAGTAAGCGTTCAGCTACCGTGTGATGGTAAGCAGGCTTCTATGTAGGGGTGGATATCGAGCCGACTCGGCTCGGTAAACCTCGTTAAGGAAACGGCTCGGCTCGGTAAACCTCGTTAAGGAGACAGCTCGGCTCGGCTCGTCTCGTTAGACTAACGAGTTAAAGAGGTGGCTTAGTTTAGCTCAGTAGAAAGCTCAAGCTCAATTTAGCTCGGTAGAAAGCCCAAGCTCGGTTAGGTAGGCTCGCTAGCAAAAGGTCATGCACACAGGTAATAGCAAGTAAGAACAACTTGGCCATACAGGAAAGGCAAACAGATAGTAACAAAGTAAAAGATAAGGTATGGTTTGCAGTGAAGTAGTATATGCTCTGTTAGTGCTCAATGAAGAAATTGTCTCGACAATATTGGACCTGATTCATAAGAACATGATTCACATATAGATTACATCCATCCAGAAGCATTTGTAAACCATTTGAAAAACAAAGTCTAGTCCGTGAAAAACATTACTCGGCATGCCTATGACCATGGGCATGGCTATCCAGGATAGATTATATTCTCTACAGAGGTGGTACAAATTTACCCACAAGTTATGATTATCTCATAATGTTAGCCAATACACGCTTTTCGTATATGTGCAACTGTGAAAATCATAACAAAGCCTTCACAATGCAAAGCCATCAACCTGGTCACACCTACACAAAGGCTTCACCATAATATGAATCCACAAATTGGGGCCCCCTCTTGTGCCATGTGAGACTTCTTGCGGTCTACGTCATGTTCATATTCAACCTATAGCGAGACTTAGGTTGGGACCCACAAATTAGTCAGCTAGAACTGTCCCATATCAGCCTTGTGGTAGTACGTTAAGGCTTTATAGCAGTAACTCACAGATTGATCCTTAATTGACTTAGACACTTTCCATATACCCTTTGTGCCTAGCATCAATCATCATTGTGTCACCGAGCAACAATGTGTGCCAGCAAGCACCCATCACCTAACCATTTGCCTAAGTTTAAATCAGACTTTATATTTTATTTTCAAATATGTCATAGATTTTCTTGACTCACCGAAGTCAGGAATACATTTTAAAATCTTATCATTTTATGTGAAAAATATAATACCAAACTTAAGTTTATCTCTAAACATGACTAAGCATTTACTACAAAATACCAGCTAATACTAGTGTACTAACCAGAATTTTATTCTAGGGTGACAAAGTATCCGGGAATCAATATCAATACAGGAATTAACAAGTAGGCAATAACTAAGTTTAAAATTGAATTGAAATACGTTCACCAAAAATATGCATGCAGAATAATTTAAAACAATATAATTTTATTTGTAAACTGGGATCAATATGGTCAAAGTGTGTAACTTGTCTTGCTCCGCAGATTGTGAGAATTGTCATTGAAGAAATCCTTGGAATTATCGCAGGATACATATGAAAATAACCTACCAAGCTCAAATAAAATTGAAATAAACTCTAAAAATTTGAAAACAAGGAATATTTGGATATATATATATATATATATATATATATTGATTTTAGATGAATTTAGAGATTTGAACAGGCCCGATCGGAGGCTAGGATGAAAAAAATATGGGCTTCTAGAAGTTTGAAATCAAGGATAAATCAAATTTTCTAGAATTATTTTTATAGTGGAAAAGCAAGATTATCACATCAGAAGGGGAATTACATTTTTTGTCGAATTTATTTTCTAGAAAATTAAATTATGGTGCAATGTTGACGTCAGCCTTGATTTAAAAAGTTTTGGCTCCTAAGACTGACATGTGGGCCCAAGGGATGGTGGACTGGGCCCATGGGCTTCGTTCGGCTGAGGTGGCTAAGGGAAACGACGTGGCACCCATGTGGCCTTCAGGTGCTGACACGGTGCACAAGTGGCGGCCATGTGGTGGCCACGTCATCTTGGGTGCTGATGTGGCACCGACAATGAGAGGTGGCGCTTGGAAGTCGATGGCACTGGTGGTCCGGTGGGTGGCGGTGGCCAGTGGAAGGTGTAAAATAGGGAGAAGAGCATGGGGAGTCTGATTCTACCTTCAATAGTGCTCAGTGATGATCAATGGTGGCTGGCAGCGAGGATGGGTGGCAAAGGTGGCTTAGCTCCAACGAGAGATGAAGAAATCTGACCGAGAGACGGACAGGCTCAGCGTAGGTGTGGTAAAGCCGGAGGAGTGGTCGGCGGGGCACGAAGATACCAAGGGCAGCTGGATTTTCTCGCCGGTTGAGATCGTCGGCGTAGAGGGGAGAGAACTCCGTGTTGGGAGAACTCAGGCATAGAGGGAAGGAATGGAGCATCGAGAGGGTTGAAGTGAGGAGGGGCTGCTTGGAGAGGGGATTTATAGGGACGGGAGGCGGCGTCGACAGTTAATTGCTTGCCGGTTTCTTCGGGGAATTGGGTAGCAGTTACAAGTAGGAGTGGGCACTGAAGAAAAGGGAAACCGACTTCAGGGAGTGTGGGGAAAGAAGAGGGAGGCGGAGCAGCGCATGGGAATGAGAGAGAGGCGAGGAAGGACGGGACTCTGGCCGACAGCCGTGGTGACGATAGTTGTAACATCCCAAATTTGTGAACCGTGGAAAAAATCTACCTATTTCATTTTAGTGTTATTCAAAATTTTGACATTTATCTGAGAATTCTTGATTTGGAAATTGACAAAAAAAAATGAAAATTTGGAAGCCTTTTATTGATTTGCAGTGTTACTTGATTTTCCCAGGATTGTCGATTTGGTTTCCTTCCAAACAAATTTAATGGCAAGAATAAAAATCGAGGATCAAGGATCAAAATAAATAGGAAAGTAAAAATTGGAGAGAGTTTCTAAATCTTTTTATTCTTCTTTCCGTGTTATTTAAAATTTCCTGGATCTTTACTTTTGCTTTGCCAAATAACTATAAAATAGAAATAAAAGTTATGAGGCAAGAGCCAAATAAATCTAATTTAAGTTGATCATATTATATACTTGAAATTTGAAATAAAAACACATATCTAAAAATCTAATTAACTAAAATAAAATTTAAAGAGCAAAACAATAATTAAAATTCATATTCAATGTTTGAGCCAAGAACTCAAATTCAAGTTTAAATTCAAATGTAAATATTGAAATTACAAATTCAAAAATCTGAAAACTAATTTCCAATTTTGCCAAAGCCCATCTATCTTTTCTCTCTCTCAACGTCCTTCCACTTCCATGTTGGTCCGACCATCTACTTTCTTCCTTTTATCCTTCCTCCCTTTCTCCCCTCTCTACTGGCAACCCGAGCCATCACTTCCTAGCTTTCTCACCATGCCACGCAAATCCTATGCCCCGCCTTGCTGCACCGAACCCACTTCATGCCATGCTTTGCTCCTCGTCACATCCCTGTCGTGAATCTCGCCGATCGTACCCATGTGTCAATGATGCCGCCTTGCCGAGCCAACCCACATGTTAGCAGCCTAAGAAACCATGGCAGAGCATAGGCCACTAGTTTTTGATGCCATGTTTGTCGTTTTGATGCCACGCCCATCGTTTCTCCTCTCTAGTGACAACTCATGCCCTGAAGCCCATGGATCGCACTGCTCAGCGCATTGCTTCCCACATTGCCCATTGATCTAGCCATGCATAGTGCATGCTATGAATCCCACTAAGTGCATGTGCTATCACGTCTGCTTTAAGACCTGCACGCACCACTTGGCTTCAACCCGTGGTACCACCCAACGCCTCCTCCCCATTCTTCGCCAACGACACTATGCGACCGCATCATTACTACCTTGGCACCAACAGCACTCGGCCTTCCACCATCACTATAAAGTGGCACATTTGTGTCTTAGCACCACCAAGCCGCTCCCTTCCCAACCAATCAACCCGAGAGCCTCTTAGCAACCTTCCTTCTTCACTTCTGGCTGAACCCTCGCATGGAACAATTCTAGCCACCCAAGCCCTCGCCATCACCTCTCCCTACCTCCGGCAAGCTCCCACCATGCGCACCTCGCCGCCATTCGACTGCATGGACGCTAGGCCACCCTACCCATTCCCCGGCCTAGCCTCCACTCTCGGTGAGTCTGTGTTCGCCCCTAGATGCTCCTCCCACTGTGAATCGAATGCTAATGCTTTATTGCTATATGCCCTGTTCCCGCCACCACAAAGTGCCACCAATGGCACCATTTGAGATTCACAGTGCTACACTCCAATTCCTTGCGACCGGAGCTCTGCCCGAGGTCCCAGAACATGTCTTGACCGCTACCTCTTGCTCCCTTCCACACTAGCAAGCTCTCCACGGTGGCTAACCCGCGCCGAACTAGGTGCACGCCGCTGGCCTGCTTCGGCAACTCCCTGGCCACACCATTGCCACTAGTAAGTTCCCTATGGTCCACTGGTGCTCATTCCCCCTCTGTTTCATTTCCCCATCCCCTTCGACGCCACCACCTCTTGCTTCCATGTCCTCCTACTGACCCATTTTGGAGGTCGTCACTGTCCCCCTAGCCACAGCTCACCATCAGTGATGTCGCTTCTTCCCCCAGGCCGTTGATGACTTTGACCGCTACCGTGGTCATGATCTTCAACCACTGTCATTGCCGTGATCTTTGATCACTGCCGCAGTCGTAATCTTCGACTGCTAACAGTAGTCATAATCTTTGACTGCTACAGTAGTTGTAATCTTTGACTACTGATCGTAGTCATAACTTTTGACTGCTAACAATAGTCATAATCTTTGACTGCTACGGTAGTCTTAACCTCTGACTATTACAGTTGTCATATTCCACGAGTGTTATAGTACTTGTAATCCATGAGTGCTACTCAAAGAATAGCAACGACAACGCAATGAGATAGAGCAAACGAAATCTTTTGTCCAAATGCCGCACTTTTCCTACATATACATACATACATACATACATACATACATACATACATACATACATACATACATACATACATACATACATACATACATACATACATACATACATACAATCTTTTTTATAAACTGAGAATATTGAAGAAAATAAAAATATGACTAAATATAAATTGGTTTATAAATAAAAGGAAGAATAAAGTTGAATTGTGATATTGGAATGAAGTCTATCCAGGTTAAAAAATAACAAAAAATAATCTTGATCCATTGCATGGCTTAATAAAATAATATTTGAGGCAAGATATTTAATTAATCATCTTTTGAATTGAAACATACTCTATGTACAAAAACCGTGTGAAATATAACCAGTATAAATAAAAGAACAAACTTTGCTACGAAATTATAATAAAGGTTTATGCCAATAGATGACACTAGAAATTTAATCTTGTTTAATTTCATGTCAACCTTAGCAAGCAATTCTTATGAGAATAATTAATGCAAGATTAAGCCATGCAATAATAAATATCATTTCAAAAGTCATAAGTCCCCTTTTTAAATAATGAATATTGATTAAGAAAAATAATATGATCAATAGGTCAATAACATTTAACTACAAATATTGAAGTTTAAATTAAAATACACCTTACATATAATTTCTCAAAGAAAACAATTATTGTATCATAAATGTGTGTCTCACATGTTTTTTACCAATTAAAAAGACATCATTGGAATATATTACCTTGAGTAAATAACATTAAAATTTAGGCAAAATAATTAACCTTCATGTTTTTGTCACTTAAAATACAATATAAATAGAAGTATACCTTGCACATGAATTAGACGTCTCTCAAGAATAATTTAACGCCACTATCTTTTTCTTAAACCAAAACATTACTAAAAGACACATAAAATGATGTCATTTCATGTCAATAACATCTTTAATAAAAGAGCCATGATAAAATGCAATCTTACCTAAAACAATAAAAGAAGCTATTAAATTTAAAATCAAGCTGAGGTACTCTTTGATCGGCTATTTCTAGCTCTCTTTAAGTTAAGAAGCGGAATATTCCTATGAATAGTTCTTCACCATTGATCCATCCTTTTTTTTCTTCACAGCAAAGTTTCCTCGCCATCCCCTCATTCACCAAACTCCATTTGACTATGTCAAACATCCCTCACCCACTAAACCTTCTCTCACATCACCAAACTCAATCCTAATAAAACTTAATTAATTTCTCTTTGAATTTATTTGGACCTTTTGCAGTCCTTTGGATTTATTTGTCTTTTGATCATTTATCGCATAATTAGAAGTCGAAGTCCTGATGGAGCATCAACTCGAGCAGGATCGAGATTCGGACAAAGACGAAGACCAATTACTTCAAGATCACTGACTAAGAAAGTTTTGATTAAGATCAACACCACTATAATTTAAGCAAGACAAGAACCCCCTTTGACCATGTTGATCCCAATATTTCAATTATTGTATATTATTTTCAAAATTTATTATGCATGCGTGTATGTTCCAATAAAAATGTTATATTGTTGGAAATGGTAGTTACAATTGCTTGTATGCATTACACCTCTTTGCAAATTTGATATCCTCACTATTGAAGCCCTTAGGACATGGTAATTACAATTGCTTGTATGCATTACACCTCCTTGCAAATTTGATATCCTCAGCGAGAAGGTGGAGGAGTTGTACGCAGTGAAGAAGTTCCTACGTGTAGCCCCGCAGAAGTTCCTGTTGATCATGTCAACAATCGAATAGTTGGCAACCTCAAGACAATGATCATGGAGGAGGTCATCGGTCATCTTAAGACGTATGAGGAACACACGTGTGACAACAGTGACAATGATGACGAACAGGTCCTACTGACCTGAGCCAAGTGGGAAGCCTGATCATTGAAGCTCGAAGGAGAGTGCTTCGGCAGTGATGGTCAAGGCTATAGGAATGAAAATTTCAATAAGGCAAAAGTGATCTGCTATAATTGCAATAAGTATAGGCACTTCACTTTGGAATGCCGTAATGCGAAGGAGGAGAAAGCGCTTCTTGCTGAAACTCTTAGTGATGATGAACCAGCCCTGCTGTGATGATTGTATGAAACAATATTGACAAGATTAAGAGAGTGAATGCTAGCTATATATGATCTTGTCAAAATTGTATTAGCATGTGTTTGCATTTAGTTGCATGGCATAAAACGTGCATGTGCACGTAGGGTCTAGGACGTGTGAGTGCTTGTTCAGTTGTTGCTGCAAGCATGTAGTTGATTTAGTCAGTTAGTCATGGTGTGAGTTGTGGATCAAGCCAACATGCAAGTTTAGCGCATGGTGGGTGAGGAACATGGGTAAGTTCCTGAAAAAGTGGTCAGCTAGTGCATGCAGATTTTTGGACACTGTTGGACCCCTGTGCACCCAAAATTCTCGTTTTGGCCCCCGAACAAAAATAATTCTGGTTTTGGACCCCTGTTGAGCGCGCGATCACCAGAAGCCGCCACGTGCCCCGGTCGTGCGGACTGGTACCGCACGACTGCACTGTAGCACGGGTCGTGCGGTACCAGACCGCACGACCGGCGTGGCTCCGCTCCGACCGCGGGATTCTTCGCCCGAGCGCGCGACCACTGGCCCGAGCGCGCGACCTGCTGGCCCCCCGCGCGACTGCCGTCCCCAGCGCGCGATTACATTTTTTCTCGATCCGTGCGTTGCCAGAGGAGATTGGAAAAAATTAAAGAGAAGCGGTACGACAATTGTGCATGCATTTCACTTTTGTATACTTTTTTTTACGAGAACTTTTGTATACCTCAGCTATACAGCGCACACTTCTAAAGTGCTTTTCTGCAATGTACGACAAAGCAGTATTTGGATCAGCAGTACAAAAATTTTTAGTAGTACATCTCTTTTTTTATTTCTGAAATGGTATTAATAGGGGGCATGCATGCATTGCATGCGGTCGCAGCGCAAGATCCGGCAATCGAGGAAAAATGTAATCGCGCTCTGGGGATGGCAGTCGCGCGGGGGGCCAGCGGGTCACGCGCTCGGGCCAGTGGTTGTGCGCTCGGGCTATCGATCGTGCGCTCGGGCGAAGAATCCCGCGGTCGGAGCGGAGCCACGCCGGTCGTGCGGTCTGGTACCGCACGACCTGTGCTACAGTGCGGTCGTGCGGTACCAGTCCGCACAACCGGGGCACGTGGCGGCTTCTGGTGATCGCGCGCTCAACAGGGGTCCAAAACCGGAATTATTTTCGTTCGGGGGCCAAAACAGGAATTTTGGGTGCACAGGGGTCCAACAGTGTCCAAAATTCGTGCATGCATGCATACATGGAGCCTGATAGGATAGAGATGGTAAGTCAAGGTTGTTAATTGTGGGATGGAGACGTGTGTTGACTTGACCGTACTAGTGGTGGTGTACGTTGAGTTCAGTATTTAAGTCTAGCGCCACCAAGTTTCCGTGCGTGTTCTTTTTTCCATATTCATCTCCTCTAGTGAAAGGTGTGTGTCCACAGTGAATTGTGCGTTAGTGCTGCTTGATTCCAACATTGTATTAAACTGTTTGTGCGGTAAAAGATCTCGAAATACATGCTGAAAGCTCCTCACTTAGACCAGTTACAGAAGCAATGCAACCTTCCCTTTCTTGATCTTGCCTGGCAAGACTGGCATCATCCAGTTGCCAGAGACAAAGAACAGTACTACGCACAGGTTGCATGCCTCAGTTGGTTCGTAACAATCCAAGTCAACCCACCAGTCGCCTCCATCTAGCCCACCCCTCTTTTATTACTAGTAGATACGTACATGACCTCTCCCCTCTCCTCACCGCTCGTCACCACCACCTCCATGGCCTACTTCTACCTCGCGGCCACCGGCCTCATGATCTTCATATTACTCCACACGCCCCTCACTGCCGCTCAGCCGCTGCCGTGGAAGCGCTGCAACGTAACCAGTGGCAACTACACAGAGAACAGCACGTACCAAGCAAACATACAATACCTAGCCACCTCCCTCCCAGAGTACACGCCTCATCCTCCCCCTCCCTCTTCGCCTCCGGCTCCTCGGGTAGCCCCTCAGACGTCATCTACGCCCTCGCGCTCTGCCGTGGCGACACTAACGCCTCATCCTGCGCCACCTGCATCGCCACAGCAATCTAGAACGCGCAGCAACTCTGCGCGCTCGTCAAGACTGTCACCATCTACGACGACCCCTGCATCCTCCGCTTTGTTAAAAATAACAATGCATACTTATGAGCTAGAAAGAGAAATACAAGTTTACCACTAGAATACGTAAAAGACATTGATTTTGTGCTGGCTGCCTTCATGTCGGCAATGATGTCTCTAGTAGCTAGCTAAACTATTTAGATATTGTAAGCTGGCTCAAGCTAGTGTTCTCTAGAGACTAGTGCTAAATTATCTAGATATTGTAAGCTGGTGACTAGCTGGTGAAAAAAATCAACGGTTTAAGTCGGTTGTAGAGTCGGTTTGCACTGGCTATAAAAAGGACCTGAAGGCCCTAATGTAATGTGTGTATGAGGTGTTTTTGCATATGTAAGCTCCAGACAAGCTTGTAAGCTTTAGTGATGAAAAAGTAGTGTGAGATTTTGTGATACTACAATTCCTCTTGTCCCATTACTTGCTTCTATTTAAGTGTTCCAAATCCTAACAACTGGTATCAGAGCCCCAGGTTCAAGTCAGGCGTAGCGGAGTAGTTCGTTCGTGCTGTTTTTCGGAGCCAAGATTATGGCTTCGAGTTCGGGCGTCGGGATGGCGCAGTCGATGGTTCCCGTATTCTCAGGCGAGAATTACGATATGTGGAACATCAAGATGCGGACGCTACTACTATCGCAAGGATTGTGGGATATTGTGGAGACCGGCTACAAAAGGTACGCTGCTGAAGAAGTTCGTACACCAGAGCAGAAGAAAACTCTGGCGGAAAACCAGATGACGGACGCCAAGGCCTTGTTTTTGCTTCAACAAGGTGTTGCGGAAAGTTTATTTCCGCGGATTATCGGCGCCAAGACCTCAAAAGAAGCTTGGGACAAGTTAAAGGAGGAGTTTCAAGGTACTGCTAAAGTTTTAGCCGTAAAGTTATAAACTTTGCTAAGACAGTTTCAAAATCTGCAGATGAAGGAGTCTGAGAAGATAAAAGATTACTTCTCGAGAGTCATCGAGGTGGTGAATCAGATGCGCACCTACGGTGAGGAAATTACTGATCAAAAGATTGTCGAGAAAATTTTGATCAGTTTACCAGAAAAGTTTGAATATATTGTTGCTGCAATTGAGGAGTCTAAGAACTTGGCGACTCTTACTGTCCAACAACTGATGAGTTCATTGGAATCTCATGAAGCAAGGAAGCTACAGCGTGTAGGGAGTTCAGTTGAAAGCGCCCTCCAGTCAAAGCTGAGCTTCAAATCCCAAAATTCAAGAAATAGTGGAAATTATCAAAGAAGAGTTGATTCGAGAAAAGATGTGCAGAAAAAGCCGACTGAAGATAAAAGAGAAAAAGGTACGGCTAGTTCTAATTTTTGGTGTGATATTTGCAAAAAAATCCAGTCACACTACAGATAGGTGCTGGAAAAAGATGACTTGCAACAAATGCAAAAGGCAAGGGCATATTGCCAAATATTGTAGAACCCGAGATATTAATCGGGCAAATTTCTCAGAAGAAGAGGATAATTCAGTAGGAGCAGTTTATTCTTGTCAAATTGCCCAAGATGAAAAAGAAGATACTTGGATTGTGGACAGTGGTTGTACAAACCATATGTCTTCCAATCGGGATATATTTCGAGATATTGACTCATCTTGTCAGGCAAAGATTCGCATGGGAAATGGTTCTTTAGCTCAATCTGAAGGTAAGGGCCGTATAGCTGTCCAAATGGAAAATGGTCAAAAATTTATTCGAGATGTTTTATTGGTACCCGATCTGAAGCAGAATTTGCTAAGTGTTGGGCAATTGCTAGAACACGGGTATGCTGTTCATTTTGAGGATTTCTCATGCAAGATACTGGATTGCAAGAATGGGAATCGCCTTATTGCAAAGGCGGATATGGAGAAAAATAGGAATTTTCCATTGAAAATGAGTTATCCTACTCAATTGGCCTTACGAAGTGAAATAGGCGATAATTCTGAATTATGGCATAAGAGATTTGGCCATCTCAACTACAAAGCCTTGAAGCTGCTCAAAACCAAAGGTATGGTACAAGGTTTACCATTCATTAATTTAAAATCTGATCCATGTGAAGGTTGTATTTTTGGCAAACAAATTCGGACATCTTTTCCACATGGAGGAGCTTGGCAAGCATGTGCACCGTTGGAGTTAGTGCACAGTGATATTGTCGGAAAAATACCAACTATGTCAGAAGGCAAGAATTGGTATTTTATCACTTTTATTGATGATTATACAAGGATGACATGGGTTTATTTTCTAAAAGAGCGATCAGAAGCACTTGAAGTATTTAAGAAATTCAAGGCTATGGTAGAAAATCAAAGCAACCAAAAAATTAAAGTACTTCGCAGTGATCAAGGTGGCGAGTATATCTCAAAAGAATTTGAGAAATATTGTGATGACACTGGTATTCGGAGGCAATTGACAGTAGCCTACAGTCCTCAACAAAATGGTGTTGCTGAGAGAAAGAATCGCACAATTGACGATATGGCGAACTCTATGCTAAAAGAGAAAGGTATGCCTAAATCTTTTTGGGCAGAAGCTGTAAGTACATCAGTTTATAATCAGTCATATGAAAATATTTGGTTCTGTTTGTTATGCCCAAGTACCAGCTCAAAGGCGAGTCAAATTTGATGATAAAAGTGTCCGTTGTATATTTGTCGGGTATGCTAATGGCACTAAAGGATATCGACTTTATCACCTGGAAAAAAAGAAGATCATAATCAGTAGAGATGTGATCTTTGATGAGAAGGCTTCCTGGGATTGGGAAACAGATAAGGTTCAAAAGAATCAGTTGATACCGACAACGGTTATCTCACTAGGCCAACCACAAGTTTCGGTTGAGCAACAGGAGCAAGGTGATGCTCCAAGTCAAGATGAATCAAGTTCGAGTTCTAGCTCAAGCCCAAGTGCTACTGAGCAGATGAGTATGCCAGAATCAGCTCCACGACGAGTAAGAAGTCTGGCAGAAATATATGAGTCATGTGGTTTCTCCGCTATTGAACCACAAAGCTTCGAAGAAGCAGAAAAACATCATAATTGGGTAAAAGCTATGGAAGATGAGATTCATATGATTGAGAAGAACAACACTTGGGAGATAGTTGATCGACCCAAGAATCGTGAAGTTATTGGAGTTCAATGGGTTTATAAGTCAAAGTTAAATCCAGATGGCTCAATTCAAAAATATAAAGCAAGACTTGTGGCGAAAGGCTTTAAGCAAAAGCCTGGCATTGACTACTATGAGACATATGCTCCAGTTGCAAGGCTAGAGACAATACGAACAATTATTGCTCTAGCAGCTCAAAAAAGGTGGAAGTTATATCAACTTGATGTTAAATCGGCATTTCTAAATGGCTATCTCGAAGAAGAAATTTATGTCGAGCAGCCAGAAGAATTTTCAATTGAAGGGGGAGAAAACAAAGTGTTCAAGCTTAAGAAGGCATTATATGGCCTCAAGCAGGCACCGAGAGCGTGGTACAGTCAAATTGACAACTACTTTATACAGGAAAAATTTGAGAAAAGCAAAAGCGAGCCTACCTTATATGTCAAGAAAAGAGGTACGGATATACTAGTTGTCTCGTTATATGTCGATGACTTGATATATACAGGTAATTGTGAAAAGATGATGCCGAATGAGAAGCTCTCGGAATGGTGTGCAAGACGACTTTAAAAATAAGTATGCATTGAGGAGGAGTGTTAAAAATAACAATGCATACTTATGAGCTAGAAAGAGAAATACAAGTTTACCACTAGAATACGTAAAAGACATTGATTTTGTGCTGGCTGCCTTCATGTCGGCAATGATGTCTCTAGTAGCTAGCTAAACTATTTAGATATTGTAAGCTGGCTCAAGCTAGTGTTCTCTAGAGACTAGTGCTGAATTATCTAGATACTAGTTGGATGTCCGTGCGTTGCTACGGATTAAAACATAATCATAACATTTAAAAAATCTAATTGCAAAATGATAGGGAGCAAAGGAAATACTCTAAAATTAGTCTATCAAACAAGAACACTATAGATCCACATATAGAAAGACTTTGACTTACAAGGATTGCCAAAAAAGGAGAGACGTAATTAATTGCAATTCACAAATAAAAACTTTCCACAGGGGTTACATGGTACAAGCTGAAAAGAGAACACCCAGTTACATATGGGAAATCTCGCATCCAGAAAACAGCAAGCTAAACACCTGTATGAGCATATCCCATGGACAAGATAAAAGATATTGACAAGACGTCGTCGAACAATTCACAAATGGATGCACTCATTGTTCCTAGTGATATTCAATTAGGATATATCTCCATTCCACAGATATATAAGAAAGTTTCTTGATACTACAAATACTACCACTAAAATTAGATAGAATGGCATGAACACATGTCCAATTTGCTATGCGTCAAATTACACATTGAAGCACAATCATCTAGCAAGCATGATAGCTAGAAGTATCTTAGCCACAACATTTGCATCTACTTTTAGCAAGCATCCTAGCTATGAATATCCTAACCAAAAGAACCATATCAACTTCCTTCATGACAAATCACATCTACTTCCACCAAAATGAGTCTTGCACTTCTAGCAATTATATAGCTAGAGGTCCCTTAGCCAAAAGATTTGCATTTACTTCCCCTAGTAATGTCATGGAGAAGCATTTCCAATAAGCTCGTTGTTGACCCTACAAAAGATTCCATAAATGATAAACCATATAGCTAAAACTAATTACTCAAAAATTTATAATCAAAATTATGTTTACCTCCGTCTCAGATCGCGTGCAACTGCAACATTAGGTTCAAAGTGCACCCTACTGAAGCATGTAGTGTGCAGGCTATGATCTAAAAAGTAAATAAGTAAGTATAAAACATAGAGTAGATCAACACAAAATGAACAAGGAACACACATCAACTCACCTTGTTCACGCCTTGCTCGAAGCATAGTTGCCACGATGATAGTTCGATCATCAGAGCATCTCGTCCATTTAGTCAAATGGCTGGTAAGTACTTTGTCCTTAACAACTAACTTCACAGGTTTGAAGCTACAAGAATATAAACATGGGCTGAGTTTCCATTTTGTGTTACAAAAGCTCTATAAACATGACACTTTATCCAACATATGAACTTAGCAGGTTATTCTACTTTATAAAAAATTTGGGAGACTCAAGAAAAAACATTTTCTGATTCATATATTATCACTATCACTATTATATAAAAACTGAGAAGGTATTCCATCTGTTTGAAAATGTAATCACCAAACATGATTATATATTCTAAACAGACAAGTCATGAAGGGACACCTCTTACAACGTGGTCGTAGCTTCCTTACGACCACGTTCAATAGCCTTTCGACCACACTATCTGTTCGTAGCGGTCGGTAGTCGGCGCTCGAGCTGCGATCACGTTGAGAAGTCGGCGCCTTACGACCACGTTGAAGGCTACGACCGGTTCCGACCACCTCAATCGCTTTTTCGATCGTTTTTCAACGTGGTCGTAAACTTACTGTAGCAGTTTACGACCGCTCAGATCTTCCCACTGAAGTCGCTGCTCCTAAGGACCAATTACACCGTGGTCGTAGCCTTCAACGTGATCGCAGCCCCACTTACAACGTGGTCGTAGCCTCCTTACGACCACGTTCAACTTCCTTCGTTTCGGTCGTACGCCTGCAGATCACCTTGGACTTCTCACCAATCTGGTCGTATTGCTTCCTGACCTCACCGTCTTTCCGTTTTGCCGCAATCGATCGCCTTTCGACCGCGTCAGTGATTTTACAACGTGGTCGTAAAATCACTGTTCCTCTGCCGTGGTCGTAGGCGCCTCCCGATCACGCCTGCTGGGATTTTGCCGTGGTCGAACGCTTTTCAACCACGCCTGCCGATATTTGCCGTGGTCGTAAGTCCCTCCGACCATACGACCGGTAAGGATTGTTTACGACCGGTTCCGACCGCCTCAATCACTTTTCCGATCGTTTTTCAACGTGGTCGTAAACTTACTGTAGCAGTTTACGACCGCTCAGATCTTCCCGCTGAAGTCGCTGCTCCTTACGACCAATTACACCGTGGTCGTAGCCTTCAAGGTGATCGCAGCCCCTCTTACAACGTGGTCGTGGCCTCCTTACGACCACGTTCAACTTCCTTCGTTTCGGTCGTACGCCTACAGATCACCTTCGACTTCTCACCAATTTGGTCGTATTGCTTCCTGACCTCACCGTCTTTCCGTTTTGCCGCAATCGATCGCCTTTCGACCGCGTCAGTGATTTTACAACATGGTCGTAAAATCACTGTTCCTCTGCCGTGATCGTAGGCACCTCCCGATCACGCCTGCTGGGATTTTGCCGTGGTCGAACGCTTTTCGACCACGCCTGCCGATATTTGCCGTGGTCGTAAGTCCCTCCGACCATACGACCGGTTCCGACCGCCTCAATCGCTTTTCCGATCGTTTTTCAACGTGGTCGTAAACTTACTGTAGCAGTTTACGACCGCTCAGATCTTCCCACTGAAGTCGCTGCTCCTTAGGACCAATTACACCGTGGTCGTAGCCTTCAACGTGATCGCAGCCCCACTTACAACGTGGTCGTAGCCTCCTTACGACCACGTTCAACTTCCTTCGTTTCGGTCGTACGCCTGCAGATCACCTTGGACTTCTCACCAATCTGGTCGTATTGCTTTCTGACCTCACCGTCTTTCCGTTTTGCCGCAATCGATCGCCTTTCGACCGCGTCAGTGATTTTACAACGTGGTCGTAAAATCACTGTTCCTCTGCCGTGGTCGTAGGCGCCTCCCGATCACGCCTGCTGGGATTTTGCCGTGGTCGAACACTTTTCGACCACGCCTACCGATATTTGTCGTGGTCGTAAGTCCCTCCGACCAAACGACCGGTTCTGACCGCCTCAATCGCTTTTCCAATCGTTTTTCAACGTGGTCGTAAACTTACTGTAGCAGTTTACGACCGCTCAGATCTTCCCGCTGAAGACGCTGCTCCTTACGACCAATTACACCGTGGTCGTAGCCTTCAAGGTGATCGCAGCCCCTCTTACAACGTGGTCGTAGCCTCCTTACGACCACGTTCAACTTCCTTCGTTTCGGTCGTACGCCTACAGATCACCTTCGACTTCTCACCAATTTGGTCGTATTGCTTCCTGACCTCACCGTCTTTCCATTTTGCCGCAATCGATCGCCTTTCGACCGCGTCAGTGATTTTACAACGTGGTTGTAAAATCACTGTTCCTCTGCCGTGGTCGTAGGCGCCTCCCGATCACGCCTGCTGGGATTTTGCCGTGGTCGAACGCTTTTCGACCACGCCTGCCGATATTTGCCGTGGTCGTAAGTCCCTCCGACCATACGACCGGTAAGGATTGTTTACGACCGGTTCCGACTGCCTCAATCGCTTTTCCGATCGTTTTTCAACGTGGTCGTAAACTTACTGTAGCAGTTTACGACCGCTCAGATCTTCCCGCTGAAGTCGCTGCTCCTTACGACCAATTACACCGTGGTCGTAGCCTTCAAGGTGATCGCAGCCCCTCTTACAACGTGGTCGTAGCCTCCTTACGACCACGTTCAACTTCCTTCGTTTCGGTCGTACGCCTACAGATCACCTTCGACTTCTCACCAATTTGGTCGTATTGCTTCCTGACCTCACCGTCTTTCTGTTTTGCCGCAATCGATCGCCTTTCGACCGCGTCAGTGATTTTACAACGTGGTCGTAAAATCACTGTTCCTCTGCCGTGGTCGTAGGCGCCTCCCGATCACGCCTGCTGGGATTTTGCCGTGGTCGAACGCTTTTCGACCACGCCTGCCGATATTTGCTGTGGTCGTAAGTCCCTCCGACCATACGACCGGTAAGGATTGTTTACGACCGGTTCCGACCGCCTCAATCGCTTTTCCGATCGTTTTTCAACGTGGTCGTAAACTTACTGTAGCAGTTTACGACCGCTCAGATCTTCCCGCTGAAGTCGCTGCTCCTTACGACCAATTACACCGTGGTCGTAGCCTTCAAGGTGATCGCAGCCCCTCTTACAACGTGGTCGTAGCCTCCTTACGACCACGTTCAACTTCCTTCGTTTCGGTCGTACGCCTACAGATCACCAATTTGGTCGTATTGCTTCCTGACCACACCGTCTTTTCGTTTTGCCGCAATCGATCGCCTTTCGACCGCGTCAGTGATTTTACAACGTGGTCATAAAATCACTGTTCCTCTGCCGTGGTCGTAGGCGCCTCCCGATCACGCCTGCTGGGATTTTGCCGTGGTCGAACGCTTTTCGACCACGCCTGCCGATATTTGCCGTGGTCGTAAGTCCCTCCGACCGGTAAGGATTGTTTACGACCGGTTCCGACCGCCTCAATCGCTTTTCCGATCGTTTTTCAACGTGGTCGTAAACTTACTGTAGCAGTTTACGACCGCTCAGATCTTCCCGCTGAAGTCGCTGCTCCTTACGACCAATTACACCGTGGTCGTAGCCTTCAAGGTTATCGCAGCCCCTCTTACAACGTGGTCGTAGCCTCCTTACGACCACGTTCAACTTCCTTTGTTTCGGTCGTACGCCTACAGATCACCTTCGACTTCTCACCAATTTGGTCGTATTGCTTCCTGACCTCACCGTCTTCCCGTTTTGCCGCAATCGATCGCCTTTCGACCGCGTCAGTGATTTTACAACGTGGTCGTAAAATCACTGTTCCTCTGCCGTGGTCGTAGGCGCCTCCCGATCACGCCTGCTGGGATTTTGCCGTGGTCGAACGCTTTTCGACCACGCCTGCCGATATTTGCCGTGGTCGTAAGTCCCTCCGACCATACGACCGGTAAGGATTGTTTACGACCGGTTCCGACCGCCTCAATCACTTTTCCGATCGTTTTTCAACGTGGTCGTAAACTTACTGTAGCAGTTTACGACCAATCAGATCTTCCCGCTGAAGTCGCTGCTCCTTACGACCAATTACACCGTGGTCGTAGCCTTCAAGGTGATCGTAGCCCCTCTTACAACGTGGTCGTAGCCTCCTTACGACCACGTTCAACTTCCTTCGTTTCGGTCGTATGCCTACAGATCACCTTCGACTTCTCACCAATTTGGTCGTATTGCTTCCTGACCTCACCGTCTTTCCGTTTTGCCGCAATCGATCGCCTTTCGACCTCGTCAGTGATTTTACAACGTGGTCGTGAAATCACTGTTCCTCTGCCGTGGTCGTAGGCGCCTCTCGATCACGCCTGCTGGGATCACATGTACTTTTATCTTTCCTTTTCTGCAACAGAATGCAGGTGGTTCATATTGAAATCTCATTGCTCCACAGTACAAGCAGTTAGGCACCTTTCTCAAAACATGGTGCCTATCAGGCAAATTTTGGTAGACATAATCATAAGGATCTTCATTGTTACTCAGATCTACACCATTGACATTGACACGATAGGACTCGAAGGAACCATCTTTTATGAAATCAAGCACCGGGCATCACTACACAACATTAATAAGCAAAACACATGTGATGACACACAAAATAAAGTTACCTTCACCAACGTACTGCCTGGTCTCATCGTCATCAAGAAGATCATCAATATCTGCATGATGTTTGCTCGAACATGAGCTAGTATAATTAGAAATTGAACAAACCTACATTTAACCGTAAACATAGAAAAAGAACACACCTTGATCAGATTCATTGTTTGTAGGTTCGAACAAGGCACTATCATACTCTATATCACTCTGTTCTATAGATCTTGGTTGAGCAGGCTTTATATGCATCGTTTCCTTCTCCAAGACACTGACTGACTGTGATCTCTTCTTTGCACTGTAGTCCCTCATTCTCTGCAACAAATGTTCTTTGCTGTTCTGATCCATATTGTTGTACCTCTCTCTTTGTGCGAGGGCCTTTTGCCTATTTGAGTTGCCAACTGGTTATGAATGGTTGGAAAACATTGACATGGTGAGATCAGCTGTACATATAACTGTACATATTGCAAATGGAAAAAATAGCAGGATGGCACCTGGAGTTTCCGCACTTGCATCCATTAGAGTGTGGCCTGATAGTTTGTCTAGAACACAAGAATTATCATAGGTCGGTTGTCTTGTCCGGACATAATTATGATTCCTATGTAACCAATCCATGTTGTCATCAGGAAAGACATTTTCCTTGTCTTGAGCGTTTGATGCTTGGAGAATACTTGAACACACTCCATGTCGAGCTATTCATGCAGTAAATTATTATGAGAGAGTGGAAGACACATTTTGTTGGTAATAAAGAGCAACATTGTAAATAATAACAGGGCCTTTTTCATGGAGTAAATTGTGATATTTATATACAATACCATAATCAGCTCCTACAGTATGTGTTGATGATTCTGTCCTCTTCGATAATCGTTGTTCCCGGCGCCTTTTATTTCTTTCTTCTCTTTGATCGGCGGACTCTTCAGCCTTTCTCCTTGCTCGGTATTCTTGTTGTTTTCTATTCCTCTCTTCCCTCTTTCGCTCGGCCTCATCCACAGGTGCTGCAGGTGTTTAGAAATACAAAACTGAGAATTACAAAAATTTTGACAGCAATGCCATGACAGTTGAGGAAGCGTTCCTACCTGTGTTGTTGTTTGTTATTTCGCCTAACGCAGTGCACTCTGCTTTCTGAGTTGCCATGTCTTTTTTAACCAGCCAGCAACATGGAAAACCAAACTGAGGAAGATGCAATAACCAATGATTGGTTGTTTTTTTTACCACCAATTATTAGCATCGCAAACTTACAATTTAAAAGTTTTAAACTCGAGGTAAACTGTAGTTTTAGTGAAAATTAACATACTAAGAAACTGAATGATAAAGTAAGAACTACCAATTAACTGAATGTTCTATAGATCTTGGTTGAGCAGGCTTTATATGCATCGTTTCCTTCTCCAAGATACTGACTGACTGTGATCTCTTCTTTGCACTGTAGTCCCTCATTCTCTGCAACAAATGTTCTTTGCTGTTCTGATCAGATTCATTGTTTGTAGGTTCGAACAAGGCACTATCATACTCTATATCACTCTGTTCTATAGATCTTGGTTGAGAATGTAAATGAAGTAAATAGTGAGATAGATTAAGACTCATGCCAAAAGAGATTCATGATGAGTTATCATATTGTTGAGTCCATAGCAATTATGCTTAAAGAGGAACATTGCCAATAAATAATATCACAGCTATTACATCTTTTGAAGCCACCTAAATCCTCACACGCCTAATAAGTTCTTGTATATCTTCAGGAATGTTGTCTTTAGATTCGTTGTCCTTGTACTTCAACATCTCTACCAAGAATTTGGTCCTCAGTGCATTCCCATCCTGTACGAATTATTACACTTGAATGTCATAAAATAACAATTAATTGTAGAATGTTTTTACCAAGTACACAAAAGATTATTTACTCACATTGAAAACAATGGTAATCTAATACCATTCCACAAGCGCATAAAGTTGATAACAAAAAAGCCTGTCAGCTTACACTCACAATTGAAAATTATTTTGGAAAGTTTGAGTTTGGTTTGAACATTTTCTGCAAAGTCGTAGCCCATTTTGGGTGGTTGAAAGATCTCTATGACCTTGTTGGTCGTGGTCGAAAGCCCCCAGAGTCATTTACGACCACGTAGTCACTGGTCGGAAGCCAGCCAGGTCGTTTATGACCACGTTGGCCGTGGTCGAAAGCCACCAGAGTCGATTATGACCACGTAGTCACTGGTCGGAAGCCAACCAGGTCGTTTACAACCACGTTGGCCATGGTCGAAAGCTCTCAGAGTAGTTTACGACCACATTGTGGTGTTTATGACCACTTTGGCCGTGGTCGAAGGCCACCAGAATTGTTTACGACCACGTCGGGCGTGGTCGAAGGTCATCTGAGAGGTGTACGACCACTCTGGCCGTGGTCGAAGGGCATCAGGACCGTTTACGACCACATAGTGTCGTTTACGACCACTCTGGCCATGGTCAAACACAGCTACGACCACGTTGGTCGTGGTCGAATGCAGCTACGACCACCTTGGCTGTGGTCGAAAGTCGTAAGTCGAAGCCACGACCACTGCGGTCGGAAGTCGGCGTTGTGGTTTACGACCACGTTGTGTAGTCGGCGGCTTACGACCACGTTAACGCGAGAAGAACTCGGCGGTCGAGGCTTCGACCGCTACGGTCGATAGTCGGCGCTCTGGCTTACGACCACGTTAAGAAGTCAGTAGCTTACGACCACGTTGTAGCGAGAAGCAGTCGGAAGCCGAGGCTTCGACCGCTGTGGTCGGAAGTCGGTAGACTTCGACTTCAACCACGTGGGTTGTCGGCAGTCTTCGTCCACGTTGTGAGGTGGTTGAACGTGGTCAGATCGCCTCGGGCTCGGTCGGTTGTGGTCGTAGCCGGTCGGATGTAGTCGCAGTCGGTTGGTTGTGGTCGTTTGCGGTTGTATGCGGTTGGAAGTGCTCGAGTAGCGGTCGGATGCGGTTGTAACGTGGTGAGACGTGGTCGGAAGTCCTTACGACCACGTTAGAACCTTCTGTGCACTGGGAATCGGTCGAATAGACCACTGGGGTGGTCGTATGGACTATGGTACTGGTCGTAGGTCTTGTGCATGTCATGTTCTACCTTTTTGACTGGTCGTAGAGCATTTACGACTTTGGGGGAGTGTGTTTTGAGTTTTTTTCCTGATTCGTTCTTATGGTCTTTTGGAGTGGTCGTAGCCCTCTGAGTTGTGGTCGTAGGACTTAAGCAAGTCTTGATCAATGGTTTTGACCAGTCGTAAATTGGTACGACTGGGTTGGGTAAGTTGGATCTGAAATTTGGGATGGTTGTAGCAAAGCTGTGTGTTCACTGGGGATCACCCATTAACCCCTCTCCCAATACCGTGTTTTACCCAACCAACACCGTGTTTTAGCACCTACGACTACCGCTTAGCTCTGCTACGACCAGCCAAGACAGTCATTACGAGTTACCCAACCAGGTCGTACCAACATACGACCGGTCGAGATCACAAGACAAGCAACGCTCAAAGCCCTTATGACCGATTCCCAGGTCTTGTGACCACTTCTAGAGACCATACGATCGGTTAACAGAAGCTACGACCGCTTATTGCGTGATCGAACCACCTTCCGACCACGTTGATCGCTTACCACCGTGGTCGAAACCCATTCAGACCACGTACACCGAGTTTCACCGTGGTCGAAGCCCGTTCGATCACGATTGACCACTTCCGACTACGTTCCAACCTCATCCGACCGCTTATACGACCTCAACCGACTGAGTCTGACTGCGCTTTGAGCACATCTGACCGCCTCACAACGTGGTCGAAGTCCGTCGGCATAGTTGAGGTCTGCCGACTATCGATCGCGGCAGTCAAAGCCTCGACTTCTGACTTCCTCTCGTGCTAACGTGGTCGTAAAGCTGTCTTGCGACCTCCGACCATGGCCAATGTGGTCGTAGTGGCTTTTGACCATGGCCAAAGTGGTCAAAAACCTCTCGGGTGACCTTCCAAAACCTCTCGGGTCACCTCCGACGCCTCCTCTACCGCTCCTCCGCGCCTCCTCCTACCTCTGCCCCCAACCGGTGAGATGGAGGTCGCGCCGCCTACTTCCTCCGCCCCCGCCGTCGCCTCCTTCCTCTCCTCCGCCCCCAACCGGCGCCACCCCCGCCGTCGCCTCCTTCCTCCGCCCCCTTCCTCTCTGAGCCAGCCGCCACGGGGAGGAGGCGATGGTGGCGCGGGGTGGGGAGGAGGAGGCGAGGGCAGAGCGACGAAGGATAGCAGGCGAGGGCGGAGCGGCAGAGGAGGGAGGGGAGCAGGCGAGGGCAGAGCTGCGGAGGAGGGAGGGGAGCTAGCGAGGGCAGAGCGGCGGCGGAGGAGGGAGGGGAGGAGCGACGGGCGGAGCGGCGGTGGAGGAGGGAGGGGAGGAGGCGCACTGGATTCGGTGGGGAGGCAGGCGCCCGGAGGACGGAGGTATCAGCGGAGGATTCTGTGGGGAGGAGGTCTCAGCGCATGACATTCGATTTTGGGGGAGGAGAGAAGCAGAGGGAGGGCCCACATGTCGGCGCTTTTTTTTCCTGTGAGAGGCGGCAGAGCGTCGGACGCACCATCACCTTGAACTCGTTCTTTTAAGAGTAGAGATTGTAAGCTGGTGACTAGCTGGTGAAAAAAATCAACGGTTTAAGTCGGTTGTAGAGTCGGTTTGCACTGGCTATAAAAAGGACCTGAAGGCCCTAATGTAATGTGTGTATGAGGTGTTTTTGCATATGTAAGCTCCAGACAAGCTTGTAAGCTTTAGTGATGAAAAAGTAGTGTGAGATTTTGTGATACTACAATTCCTCGTCCCATTACTTGCTTCTATTTAAGTGTTCCAAATCCCAACACGCTTCTCCAACCAGGGCTTCCTGATCAGCCCTCCCTACAACTTAGGGATGTTCGTCGCTTGGGACTACAACAATCTCAGCTCGGCTGTGTCTCCGATTTTCATAGCCACCGCCGGCCGACTCGTCAAACTACCGCCGATTATGCTGCGGCGGACCCTCTCAGGCGGTTCGGTACGGGGGAGGCGTCGTTCGACGAGACTTATTCCAAGATTTACTCGCTGGCGCAGTGCACCCCGGACATGACAGAAGCCGAATGCCGAAGCTGCCTGGGTGACATAATTGAGAGGATGACGCCCAAGTATTTCGTTGGGAAGCCAGGCGGGAGAGTCTTTGGCGTGCGAATGTGCGATGCAATTTCCGGTTTGAGACGTATCCTTTCTTCTCCAGCCGCCCACTGCTGTAACTCCCGAGGCCTCCCGGGCCGTCGCCTGCACCGGCGCCACCGGCGACCAGAAGTGAGTTGGACAAACCAATTAACTTCATCTGCCAGAGGTGAGTTGAAAGTTGATTTATTGGATGCTTAATGTCAATTATGTTTCGCTACCTTGGCAGAGCCAAAACTAGGTACTCTAGGGCGGGTTTTGTTCCTCCATATTTTGAGGGTTCCGCAGAAAATTTCTATACATGCAGGGTGTTTTATGCAAAACGTTGTGGGGATCGACTGACCCCACGCTTTGCACAGGCTAACCATTTTGAGTGGTTAGTTGCTATATTGCATTATTGCATCACTTAGTTGTTAAATGATCCAAAGGCTTGACCAATTGCACAATTCTTGCTTTTTAAAACAACTATCCCAAGAAAAATTATCAATTGAATTGATAATAGTTTTCACCTACAATAGTTTGGTCATTTGAATTGATGGAAATTATCAGTTGATTTAGATTTAGTTAGCTATATATATCCCAAGAAAAACTAAGAATGTGGAGTCTAAAATAAAAGGAGAAAGGGTAATGTTCAAGTAAGTTGCTCATCTTACTTTGCCAAATGTCCAACAAAGTTGCATGATGCACTGTTCCGAATGTACAAAATTTTAGTATTTGTACTACTTCAGATGTACTATATATCTTCAAACGTTCAATATAAAATTTTAGTATTTGTACTA
Source organism: Dendrocalamus latiflorus (assembly GCA_017311315.1). Classification (NCBI taxonomy): domain Eukaryota; kingdom Viridiplantae; phylum Streptophyta; class Magnoliopsida; order Poales; family Poaceae; genus Dendrocalamus; species Dendrocalamus latiflorus. Next base: position 24,308,920 of record CM029644.1, on the reverse strand, counting down.
CTTCAGATGTAATATATTATTTTCGTGAGAGTAAAACCTTATTTCGTGACCTGTTTCGCACTCTCACAAAATCTCTGCTTTCTGGTAGTGAGAGAATAAAAACGACAAAGTTGCACAGATTACATGAATTACTCTATATACTATTCACATCTTCAACTTGCCATTGTCGCTTCTCACCGTAGATGTATTTGTATTTGAATTTCTGCAACACACACATATACACACACACATACACACACATATATACACACCCACATGATTTTTTGTGATTATTGGAAAAACGCAAGTGCACAAATTGGACAACGTGAGCAGATGTCTCTATGCAGTATGCACAAAATCGTCGTTCAAAGAGAAAGTAGTCCACTCATCCTAACTTCTCTTTCCCCTCCACCTCTATAACTTTGATCTTGGTCTTGGCGACTTATTAAGATTTTTTTTTTCGAAACGATTTAACGATTTATTGATATTGTATATATCCACATAAACGCTCATGCAAGGACTAAAAGCCTTCAAATACAGCTATAAATCATTAGCCACTACAGAAAAAACCCACCCCTCGTATGCTTACTCCACCTTTTACCCTTCCTCCGTAACTTCCCTGGTCTCCCTGCCCTACAGGACAGGCTACACCTTCCATTTATTCTCCTCAACCTCTCCATTTGCCCACTTGAACAACTCCCGCTGGATGCTGCTATCTACTTTTTCTTTGCATCAACATCTTGACAGCATCAAGTCCACCTTCACGTTTGCCGAGCTCTGGTGGCATATCCCATAATATAATGCTCTTTGTCAAGAACTCTTATCTCACAAGTGCGCGCCATTAAGGAGGAAGATAAAGCATGTAAAATTGGCTTAGGAAATCCTAATAGAATCGGATAACTTCTATAAAATGGATTCAAACGAAGAGTAAAAAATGTATTCCATGCATTGAACATTTTTTTTGCTAAATTGAATTTTGGAGGACCTAGATTTAGCCAGGAATATTCTAGATTGAAACATGTTGCAAAACTATATGCGAGGAATCAAAACATTCTAATAAATCTATGATAAAATAAAGCCTACAAAAAAATTGTAGGGTTCATTGTAATTTTCTCCGTGTGAAGTTCGAAAATGCTACAGTTTTGTTATTTGGATTTTTGCAAACTACATTTAAATAAAATGCGGTAATTGTATAGATGAATATTACGGCTCACATTAAAGTAGTGTGTCTAGAACAATTAAAATATTGAGCGGTGCTTCTATGCTTTCGTCAAAGTGATTTACATAACTTTTAAAGCAGAGCTAAATGGTGGATAGTGATTACTTACGCCTTCGTGTAATTTGATATTAGTGTTATTCTTGTTAGAGTGGAAAGTATGGAAGCACTACTATAAAATATTTTGATCTTGCCACACTGACACATTAAATAGGTAGGTAAATAAAAGGCTGCAACAATTCTAATAGGTTAATATTCTTTTTTAAACCAAACTATATTGCAATCTTTTTGGCAAACCATTACAATATTTGTGGTGAACTATTCCAACAATGTCGTTGTTGTGAGTCTTTGAAATGTTGAACTCAGTTATTCTTTTGAAAATAAATGTAATCATTGTAGGAAAAGTGTTTCCATACTCCTAAAAAATTACACAAAACTTTGTCAGAAAAGGAGCAAACTTGCACAAATCTTAAAAAACACGTGTAATATTACTGAAGTGGAGCAAATTTGCTTAATGTTTTGGAACTTATAAGGTTGATATTCATTTGCAGAAAGAACGAGAAATAAGATAAGTACAATTCCAGTGGCCATTGCAGTACCTACAATTGCTGCAGTACTGGTTGCCATTGTAGCATGGTTTTATTCTTGGAGGAGGAGCAGGAGGAAGAGGATGGGACTAGCAGCAAAAACATTACAACCATGTAAATCCTCTTAACCTTTGAATTATTGAAACTTAGCACGGCAACTAACGAATCAGTTGGCCTACCAGCAGGGAAAAGTACCGTGGTAAAATCAATATGTATTTTCTTAGTCTTATTCCATTGTCTTTTAATATTAAAGAGATTAATACCAACTTGCATTTTGTAGGGCTGGTATGGCAGCAGAGAAGAGTAAATGGTGTCTTTGAATTTTTCTTGCAAGTATTCGTCGATTTTCACTTCAATAACTATGAGAAACTATAAAGATCATAGACCAATCAACACGAAAAATCTAAGCAAAAACGGGTCAAAACAACATTCACTGTGCTTAGCAGTCTGACTGGATGAACGTAACCCCCACCAGGCCATTGAATAGTAGCCGGTCAGAACGCTACAGTGTTTTTAGTAGGGGGAATATTAATTTCATCAATATTTCAAAACCAAAAATCATAAAACTTTTGATCCGTAGATCCAAATGACATAAAATTTGGCATGCACTTTCTGTAGGATGTCACAAACCTATTCCAAACAATGATTGAGAAAATCATTATCAAAATTATGACCTTTTTAGTTTGAAGAAAGGATGCATCAAAAAGAGCAAAAAACACAGCGAATATAGCTTGATTGTGGGTGGATGATGGCTAAGATAGCTCTAAATGTGTTTCCACATGTCACAACAAGCAAGAATATCAAAGAAATTAAGATAGAAACAGCTAGATTAAGAAATCACTGGAGAGACCAAAAAGAGCAAAAACCGGGTTTCATCATGAACTTATCAACCAAGTGTCTAGATAGGTGGAGATTGATTTTCAGATGCCATCTCCATTTCTTGTACATTCTTGGCACAACAAGATCAAGAGGGGAGAGAGAAGATGAAAAACCAACTGAATAGAGCGAATCAATCAACACAAGATGAATCTATGGGAGATAAACAAAGATTGATATATTGCTATACTTGAGGATGAAGATTTTACAGCAAATTCATCTGAAGGTCAAGAGAGCACACCACAATACTCAACTTCTCCCAAACCCTAACCCTAGAGCACTTGATCTTAAAGAGAGGATTGTTGGATGGTTAACTGCAAGTCTCTATCCTAACTCATTACATAGAAAGCTAGCCAACCCTGTCTAACTCTTAATAGATACTTTCCACTAAGTACAAATGGAAAAAAAAACTCGATAACCCTACACACGGATTTCGACTCACATACTACACTTATACATGCTATTGAAAGTGCAAAAGCCCAAATCTACTAAGTCCTTAGTCTTGGTCCAACTTGATCTTTTTAGTTTCTCCTTGACCTAATCTGAACGCCACGGTTTTCTTTCAAGATAGTTTTCATTAATTTGGTCATACTACCAAAATACCCTTTCTTGACCCAGTCTCTTGACTCGGTCTCCTTCCATTGCAAGTAATCACTATACTTGCCACGTGTATATGCATCACTAGCTTGTCACGTGTCGGCAAGTATCTTCCGTTCTGGTTCCAATAGATCACGCCTCACTTAGACCGACTAAGCCATATGGTGCAACCCGTCGCTTGAACTTTCTTTCAATATTTCCCACCTTTCTCGTGCCATGCTTGAACTCAACTATCTCACCTAGCATCCTTGATTATTCTGGGTCTCATCTCCTCTATGAGCGTAGCTCTGATCCTCGCCGTTGACTACGATTGACTCCAAACGATCCTGTACATCCAAAAACAAATAAATCATTTTTGAGTATACGTTCTTGACAACTTGACCCACGTTAGCTGTAACATATCTCATACAACCTATAACTACTAGGTCTGTGCGTTCGGTAAAATCGGTTCGGTATATACGGTATATACGGTAAATACGGTATTGTTAGTTCGGTAGTATACGGTATTTTTGAAAATACGGTTCGGTATCGGTAAATCCCAATTTATTTCGGTACGGTATCGGTAAATACCATATTTACCAAAGTTGACGCAAATTGCAAACGATATAGTGACTAGCGAGACGAGTAGACGAAATATATATGTGCATTTGTTCACATAGCTACAATCTAGTAGGGGTAATTTACTCCTCTAGTGCAGGACTACAAGTACTAGTTGTTTTGTGAAGTATATTCTCGTAATGGTGAATTGGTGATAGACATAGACTTGTGATTTACCCGTGATTTGTGATTTGCAAAGGTGGTCACTGGTCAGGCGCGAAATGGTGGCGTCAATCGGTGGTCCACGTCTACGGGTGGACAGAGTATTTCCTCAGCTCGTCAGGCGTCAGCGTCAGCCGTTTGATGGTAGGCGACGCATACATGAAACGGTCTTGGGTGGGGCCCGCAGCGCCATGGACAGGGCCCACCTGAGAAGCGGGGACCCGTGAACCAATTACCAAGGGTACAGCCGTACAGACGCGAGCGCGCCAGCGCGGCACAGTCTCCTGCGCTTCCGCTTCCGGGTTCGGTTTTTTCGGTTTCTTCGGTCTTCAGTCAGTTTTTCTCGAAAAAACCGAACACCAAAAAAAATCTAAAATATAAAAACCGAACCGAAAACGAAAACCGGTCAAACCGAGTTGACCGATTCGGTTCGGTTTTTTCGGTCCGGTTTTTTCGGTTCGGTTGAAATATGCACAGCCCTAATACCTACTGACCTAGATCACTAAGCAGATGCCTGTATCTGTCAAACCATTGACCATGCCTAGTTTGACCGGAACCGGTTGGACCGTTGACCAGTTTGACCGCTGAGTCTGGAAGCCATTCCAAAATTCCAACAAAGATTACAATTCAAATTTTCAACCTATATTTCCTTAATATCTTATATTTAGTCATTTGTTTCGTCATTGTTTACTTCTCTCTTCCAACAGATTCAACTAGTCCGGATGACATTCGCAGCATTCATTCTCTCCTTCTTGATCTATCAACACTACGGGTTGCTACAGACAACTTTGCTGAACACAAAAGGCTTGGTGAAGGAGGCTTCGGTGTAGTTTACAAGGTATCGATCCCACCATATGTATCTTTACGCATTGTATATCGACATCTCTCCATTGGTACTTTTCTTATACCTGAGTGCAGGGAGACCTACCTGAAGGTCAAGAATTCTACAACAAAATGAACATATTAAGACGTTTTGTTTAAGACGCTTTGAATCATATCTCTCTTTTTAGAACCACAATTGAAATAGAGACGCAGTTTGAGACGCTCTAAAGGGTTGCACGCTATTAAATTCTATTAAAACGGCTGCTGAGACGTTTTGGAGTACGTCTCATGTATAGAGACGAAAATTTAGATGTCTTATTTATCATTTGAGACGTCTTATCTATTATCTCCATATAAGAATATTAAAAAAATAAAATGGTGTAACTAACGGTATATATATAAAACATAAAAAAATATCAATCTCAAAGTTCGAACTCACAACCTAAGACTTTTCTTTCGCTTTTGTCCAATGGCTGAAAACATAATATATATATATATATATATATATATATATATATATATATATATATATATATATATATATATATATATATATATATATATATATATATATATATATATATATATATATATGTTGGTGCCTAGGCACCATGGTGCATTACGTAATATATATATATATATATATATATATATATATATATATATATATATATATATATATATAGTTGGGCCAAATCAGCTGTTTATATCCTTAATTCGGCCCGAGAGGCCGAGAGAAACGCGCAACCCGCCAGGCCGCGACCGCGCGTGAAGCCCATCTTCTCTGTCCGCGCGGCCTGCCTACCCCCGCCCCCGGTCCCGATCCCCATTGGCAATGCAAATCGCGCGACGCGCGGAGCTGCGGACCCTAACCCTAGCCTCGCCGCCTGCGCTCCGCCTTGCCGCCTCCGCTCCGCTCCGCCGGCGACCGCTTCGCTGCCTCCGACCTCCGCCTCCGCCCTGCCTCTCCGCTGCCGCCCTCCGCCTCCGCTCCGCCTCGCCGCCGCCGCCCTCCGCCTCGCCGCCTCCGCGCTCCGCTCTGCCGGCAACCACGCCTCGCCGCCTCCGCCCTGCGCCTCTGAAAACGATGCATGTGCAGATGTGCTATGGTAATTTAGAGTTTTTTTGTTTTGATCTATTCTTTGCGGCGAACAAGCAAATACGACTCGTTCCTTCTCTCCATGCAGTTAGTTGCGGATTTGTTTGCCGCCTGGTGCTAATCTCCGCGGTTCGATTCGGTTCTTCAAGATCTCAGCTTTTTTTCCAGAAATTTTTGGGGTTCATCTGAACCCCACGCCATGGAATCAGGTGATTAATGAATTATTCAATTTTTTCTCTTAGTTTATTGAGATCCGCATGAGAGTGCATTGTTCCAAGGGAGAGGTTTTTGAGATAGCGATTGGATTGCTCTGGTGAACCAAGCTTTTTAAAAGAAAAAAAAAGAATCCTTGGATATTCTGGTGGTTTAGATTCTCTATAGTGGCAATAAAGTGTGATTTTCAAATCAGCCGAGATTCTACATGGATTTCTATGCAAGGGATGTGATGAGAATTGATTAATCAATTTGGTCATGGTAGTGAATTAAGCTAATTTCACCTGTTGGGATGAGTTCTGATGCCCACCTTGGTTTGGACTAGTTTTGTGGTTGAGTGAATGAATCAACAAAGCTTGTGGTCATTTATTTACACTGTAATGTAGTGATCGTTGATAGTGCATACAGCCTAAAGCTATTTTTTCATGCATATATGCTTTGTATCATGTGGTGCTCATTGATTTTTTCATGCATATACAGATTGCTCATATCTGATATTTTGTTGTTAATATTGCTATGTTTGCAGGATATGGATGACTATGAAAAGAAATGCAGAGTGGAAGACCTGATGCACAATTTTCTGATTGAAGAAATAGACCTGATGATTTATTATAGCAGTTTAAAAAAAGATGTGTGTCAAATTGGAGGATGTTTTACCGACATATGTTTATCGCATATTAGATTTTTATTTAGTTGTGAACTCTGTTGATTTAAATGGATGCTATAATTATTTGTAAACCTCTCTTATGTAAACTTCTTTGGGGTTTGGAGGGTGCAATGATGATGAATTTGTCAATTGCCAATGGTTTGCTCGGGGTGTGCCTTGGTTCCAGTTGTAGTTGGTTTGCTTTTCTTATAACAGTACTATATCTGTTGTGCTACGCCCATTCCTTATATTTTATAAAATATGTACTCAATATTATGGTGCTGCCTATAAAATTATTATATATACATGTATATATAATAAATATATGGAATACTATATTCTCATACGGATACGTATTTGTGTGTATAGAAGAAAATATATACCAATCAAAATAAAAATACATACTACATAGGACATCTTGAGACGGCACATAACGTCTCAACGCACGTGCCTATATTAATTGAGATGTGGTGTAGCTGTTTTTATAAAAGCGTCTCTAACTTTATAGGGATACAGTGCAGATGTCTCTAATGAACGTCTCAAATAATATAGGCACGCCTTAGAGAGCGTCTCTATATTTTTGAGACGGTTCATGTAGAGACGTTTCTATGACGCTTTGTAAAAGCGCCTCAGTTGTCTGTGGGAGACGAAACAGAACGTCTCTAACCTACAAATGTGATGTCTCCCCACGGATATTTTGTTGTAGTATAATAGCGGTGAAGAGGCTCTCACAGACTTCCAGTCAAGGAATAGAAGAGCTGAAAACTGAGCTACTTTTAGTTGCTAAGCTGAACCACAAGAATCTTGTCAGGCTAGTTGGCGTTTGCTTGGAGGAACATGAGAAAATACTCGTGTATGAGTACATGCCCAATAGAAGTCTTGATACCATTCTATTTGGTACAAATTTCTCACCGGTTGTTTTTAAAAAGGAAAAAAATCTCACTAGGATACTGCCAGTGCCATCAAAGTTAAACTGCAATGCGACGATAATTTATTTTTCTTGTTTTGAGTGATAGATGATGAGAAAACCAAGGAGCTAGATTGGGGGAAGAGATTCAAGATTATAAATGGAACTGCTCGGGCCTTACAATATCTTCACGAAGATTCTCAATTGAAGATAGTTCACCGGGACCTCAAAGCAAGCAATGTTCTTCTAGACTTTGATTATAATCCTAAGATTTCTGACTTCGGCTTAGCAAAGATATTTGGAGGGGATCAATCACAAATTGTCACTCATCGTATTGCTGGAACGTAGTAAGTATGGTCAGCATTACCCTAGTAAGTTATCAAATAGATTAGACCAGGTAGTAAAAGTAATGCTACATATTGTTATAGTGGGTACATGTCGCCAGAATACGCAATGCGTGGTCAATATTCGATCAAGTCAGATGTGTTCAGCTTCGGTGTTTTGGTTTTAGAGATTGTCACCGGAAGAAGAAACTGTGGAACCTACGACTCCGAGCAAGATGCTGATCTCATAAACGCTGTGAGTACATACGCTATCCATAAGAGTCTATACAGGCACGGCTAACTTTTTACAGTAATGTTTCAATAATTTACCAATTTGATGCAGACATGGGAGCACTGGACGAGGGAGAAAGCCATCGAGTTGATTGATCCATCCTTGAGCAGCCACTGTCCCACTGACCAGTTGTTGAAGTGCATTCACATCGGGCTATTGTGTGTTCAGCAGAAACCTGCAGATAGACCTTTGATGTTAGCGGTAAATCTCATGCTTAGCAGTAACAATGTCCGTCTCCCTGCCCTGTCCAGGCCAGCCTTTTGCACCCAGGAGATTGGTGCCAACTCAGATGTAAATTCAGAGCAAAATCTGACAGCTTCGCAGTGGCTGGGCAACTCAAGAAAATTGTCGTCGAATGAAGTGTCCATCACAGAACTTGAGCACAGATGAGTTTGAGACTTGAAGGAATAGCTGCTGCTTCTGCTGCTGCTTCTTTTTAGATAAGAACATATTCTTGTTTAAGTCATGATAACTGATAAGTGCATCAGCCTTCGGCTTAATAAAATCAGTTTAACGACATAGCATGCTGGCTGAACTGCTTGTGCACTACATGTACGATGTTCATAGCTAACGAAACAAAAGAAAACTGCATCATAAGGTTGAGGGAAATTTTACCATCCTTGAGGGGGAAGAGATACCAAATTTGAGCCGTTGATCACACTGATCGAACGGCTGAGATTTGGCAGTACCTAGTGGTACCGGACGCGAGGTACCAAGAGGTACAAGGTACCAAGAGGTACCAAATTTTGAGCCGTTGATCACACTGATTGAACGACTGGATCTAATTTGGTACCTCTTGGTACCTTGTACCTCTTGGTACCTCCTCAAGGATAGGAAAACTGCTCTAAGGTTGATGGTTTTCCATGGTAATGGGTCCTTCCTCTGACCATGGTTCCTCGGGTGATATGCACCTACCTTACCAAATGTAGCTCCAGCCTTATTGGATAAACATGCAGTTGAAGAACACGTGCTGCCATGAATCAAGAGCTTCGCTTCACACCTCACACGCTTTGGCTTCGGGTCATGTGTCTCTAGAATCTTCTCCTAATCAATGAGTTTCTTGTCAATTTGTCAGGCGTGTGTTCACAAGGAACGAAGCTTCCCTGTTTCCCTTCTCTATTCCCCTCCCTGTCCCCTTCCACGTGGCAGCATGCTATTCGTTGACCCGGCTGCCTGCGCTGTTCTGCCTTCTCGCGGCGCACTCCGCCGTCGCGCAGAAGTCGTCGGCCCCGGCCGCGGCTCCGGCCACCACGCCGCCGGCCTCCTCCAAGAAGACACCCGCCCCCGCAGCCACGCCGACTGCCACCCCTCCGGCCGCCGCGCCCACCACCACCCCGCCACCGGCCAAGGCTCCCGCCGCGGCCCGCCCAAGTCCACCCAGGCCCCCGCGCCGGCGCCCAAGGTCAAGGCCACCCCGCCTCCTGCCTCCCCTCCCCCGGCCACGCCCCCGAGCGCAGAAGTCGTCGGCCCCGACCGCGGCTCCGGCCACCACGCCGCCGGCCTGCTCAAAGAAGACGCCCGCCCCCGCCGCCACGCCAACTGCCATCCCGGCCCCGCCCTCCGACACCACCCCTCCGCGCACTCTTCTTCTTCTTGGAGTACGTGGCGGGCTTCTTCTTCTTCTTGGTCGGCGCGGGCGCGGGGGCCTCGGCGGCTTCGTGGGGGCGGCGGCGGGTGTCTCTGGGACGGGAGCAGGAGGCGTGGCTACGGGTGTCTCCGCCGTCGGGGGCGTGGCCGGGGAAGGGGAGGCAGGAGGTGGGGTGGCCTTGACCTTGGGCGCCGGCGCGCGGGCCTTGGTGGACTTGGGCGGCGCCGCGGCGGGAGCCTTGGCCGGTGGCGGGGTGGTGGTGGGCGCGGCGGCCGGGGTGGTGGACGGCGCGGCGGCCGGAGGGGTGGTGTCGGAGGGCGGGGCCGGGGTGGCAGTCGGCGTGGCGGCAGGGGCGGGCGTCTTCTTGGAGGAGGCCGGTGGTGTGGTGGCCGGAGCCGCGGCCGGGGCCGACGACTTCTGCGCGACGACGGAGTGCGCCGCGAGAAGGCAGAACAGCGCCAGGCAGCCGGGTCAACGAATAGCATGCTGCCACGTGGAAGGGGACAGGGAGGGGAATAGAGAAGGGAAACAGGGAAGCTTTGTTCGTTCACAAGGCCATCCGCTGGTCGAAAAGGCCCAGCCGAAAAGTCAACTGCAAAACAAGTTGGCTGGAACGGCTAGCTTATTCGTTGCACAAACGTGACCCGAAATTGATCAAGTCTGCACATGTAAACCAAGCGGGCCTAGTTTACCAGGCTTGTTCGCAAAGAAGTACGGTCTAAAACACATCAAAACAGTTTTTAACTTTTATCTTCTGATTTTTAGAAATTAAAAGTCATACTAAATGCGTAGATTTCTTATCGTGCCTTTTTTCTTTGTATTATCTATAAAAATATAACAATATTTTATTTAATTAAATATCTCAACCAAAAGCTAACAATAGCTATTCCATTTCAATAAAAATCACTAGTCAAAGGCGTTTTGAAGGATCCTTGGTCCGGAGAGCGACTTATGTGCCTCTCCCACGGCAAGTAGCCGTGTGCCGCCCACCTGCATGGCCCACTCTACATGGCACTGCTTAGTGACTCACGAATTGGCAAGTTGTCCAAGGTGATTTTTTTTGCAATTCAAAAATTCAAACCATCTTATATTTTAAACCAAATGTCCAATTCATAATCTGTTTGAATCGTTGTATTCCTTGCGATGAGATCTTCAAAACAAGACCAGACTTACATATAGTTTACCTTAATAATAATATCATATATTATATGTTCTAACAAATAAAACAAAATGTTTCACATATGTCTTCCTAATATTCTAGTAGTTCACTGACAATGTTCAGTGTATATATTTAAATTGGGTAGGGTGAATGAATTGTGATAGGAGTTAAATGTTTTAGTAGTTAAAATGAAATATTTCATACATTGGTTTTGATGTTCTACTAAATTATCAACAATATTTCATACATTAAGTTCTAAGGGCGAATATGATAATGTTCCACGTGTTTGATTTTAATATTTTAATAGTTTATCGATGATGTTCTTGCATTAAGTTTCAAAGGGAATGAGCTAATATTTCATGCATTTGGTTTCAATGTTCTAACAGTTTTGTTGACAATATTCTAACAGTTGGTTGATGATAGTCATGTAGTAAGGCTAGTGAATTAGTTGGGTGGAAGACAAATCAAGACAATTAGCTATAAAAAATATTAATAGAACAATTGGGGAACAAAAATTGAACATGATAAAGAACAAAGAAGACTTATTACAACATTGAAGCAAAAAATGGAACTAAATGCAAAAAAGAAAGAAACAAAAAAGAAACATGATATATGATATATGTTATTTGTTAATGTGTATCATGTTGAGCTGTGCGAGGAGTACCAGGCACCGAGCCATCGAGCCGGGAATTGAGCTAAAAAGAAAAAAAAGAAAACAACTATGCGTGGACTGGAGTACCACTAGAGATGGCAACGGGCACAAACCCGCTGGGTTTTGCTATCCCATACCCGTGCCCATGAAAATTGGACGTGCCTGCTAAAAAACTCATACCCATGACGGGTGCAGATTTTTGCCCAGACCCATGCCCACTCGGGTAACGGGTACCCACGGGTCGCCCGTGCCTGACAACAGCTGTGCAGATTGCAGATAGTGCAGTGCTTAGCAAGTCAACAATAAGTTCAATTTATATGCTACTATGCATGAAACAAGCAATGACAAATCCACAATGCACATCACTAGTTCACTCCATCAATTCTCAGTTCATAGTTCACTAGCATAGCATATCATTACAAGCAACGCCAGATGCGCTGCCGCTGCGGCGGCTGTTGAATCAGGGTGGGTGACCAAGTGACGGAGTGACTAGTGAGTCTGAGACTCTGAGTGCTAGTTAGGGTTAAATGGCTAATGGGCTATGGGTTGTATGGGGCATTGCCGCATTGGGGGCTTGGGGCTAAATGGCTAATGGGCTATGGGCTGGGCTGGTTTGCCTGAGAGGCTGGGAGCCTGGGTTTATAACTCCTATGGATCGGGTTTATATTACCCATGGGTTTGCGGGTTTGGGTACTATAGGAACGTACCCGAACCCAGCAGACCCGATGGGTTGGGCTTTTTGCCCATTAAGAGACCCATGGGTTAGGAAATTGACTCAGACTCATACCCTAATAGAGTAAAAACCCACTGGGTTTCGGGTTTCGGGTACCCATTGCCATCTCTAAGTACCACTGAGCCGGAAATTGAGCCGAGAAAAAGGAAAACAGAAACATACGTGGAGTAAGTTATCGGGCCGACAATTGAGCCGAGAGGGAGACCCCGCCGCCCCCATGGGCTGTGGGCCGAGCACGCGGCTTATAGGATTCCCCCTTAATCCGGTCAACCCAGCTGCATTTCCAAATTACCAGGGGCCTAGATCATGCCCTCACCTCCGAACGAGGCAGGCAGCCTAGCGTCTGTCACGGTCGCCGTGGGAAGCACGGAAATTTCGGATTTGGCCCCTCTACGTGCGAAATTTCAACTCTGGCCCCCTAACACGACTGGAGAGCGCGCGAATGCTCCTGACACCCCCCCCACCGACCACGTGAGGGAGGTGGTGCGCCCTTGGCCGCACGAGGGCGCTCCTCGAGCGCATGAGGTGCAGCAATTTCACAAAAATTTTCAAGAAAATTTATTTTAATATGTTTTTGTACAAATTTGTAAATATAGCAAATGAGCTCAAAAAATTATAATTTTTTGTAGAGCCTCCCGACAGAGTGTATTTGCTTGTGTAATTTTTCTGTTTTGTAAATCTAACCTTTGTGAATTTTTTAAGTGTACAGTTTGTAGGGATTTTTTTAATATAAGAAATGAGGTTCAAATATTACAAAATTTATTTTGAAGGGTCCTTAGATAGTGTAATTGGTTGTGTAGTTTTTCCAGAAATTTGTATGTTATGAAATTGTCTCGCAATTTTATGGCCCAGCCAGTGATCGTGTGTCACATGCCATAAAATTGCGAGACAATTTCCTAACATACAAATTTCTAAACAAATTACACAACTAAGTACATTATGTAAAGACCCTTCAAAATAAATTTTGTAATGCTTGGACCTCTTTGCCTATATTAAAATATCCCTACAAACAATACATTTAAAAATTTACCAAAAAAATTCACAGAGGGTAAATTTACAAAAAAAAATTACGCAAGCAAATACACTATGTCGGGAGGCTCCACAAAAAATGATAATTTTTTGAGCTCAGTTGCTATATTTATACATTCGTACAAAAAACATATATAAATAAATTTTCTTGAAAAATTCTGTGAAATTGCTACAATGCACCTTGTGCGGCCGCGGAGCGCATGAGGTGACCTTGTGCGGTTGGGGGTTGCACCACCTCCCTCACGTGGTTGGGGGCGCGTCAAGAGCCTTTGCGTGCTCCCCGGCCGTGTCAGGGGGCTAGAACTGGAATTGCGCGCATAGGAGGCCAAATTCGGAATTTCAGTGGCACAAAGGGCCAAAAATGCCAAAACTTCACGCTGTGGCATGGCCATGGCCTACACGCACTGCGCAGTCTCGTGCTTGCACCCTCAACCTCCAACATCAAAACCATCTCAATCAAACCTAACCTAGTAGTGTGGACGTATGATACCTTGTCTCTCTAGCTAATGATCAAGGTTTAATTTCTATAAACCACATGTTCAATAGGGTATTTGTCATCAGTACGATCCACAGTAAACTTAGAAATACCTCCGGTTGGATGCAGAGATCATCGAGAATACGAAGGGACTCAAGGAGAAGCACACAACCACCAAGTGTATTCAACATGAGTGCTTAGGATTACAAATGGCCTCCCCTCTCTCATTGCAAGAGCTCCTATTTATAGGAGGGAGAGGGAGGCCGGTGAAGTTACAAGTTTGCTCTCAAGACCTAGCTTACTCCTAGGGGTATATATGTCCTTTGCCTTGTGTGGGTCTCGTCGCACCCGGTACCCTTACGGGGTTGGCCTCAACTCCTTCGGGGCTAGTCTTACGTACCTCATTTGGGGTTGGCCCCGGAACCATCCGGGGTCAGACTTGTGTACCTCACCAAGGTTGAGTTGGGGACTTGGTCCGAGGTAGACCTTCCAACGGGTGCCAACACTCCGAAGTGGTTGTGGGCCCGAGGTAGCATAGGGACTCTTCCTCAACAGTAGGGCCATCGCTGATTCGGACGGTCGTCAACCACCCACCCGGGCCGGCGCACTGACTTGTAAAAGGGGTTGACACGCTACCTCGGGTCAATGATCTCACTGGTAGTCTGCAATGCATTCCGATAACATGTTAAAATACCTTAATCCTCATGCGAACTTTAGATGACAAGTCATGTCTGCGCCGTCGAGTTGAGTTTCCCTGGTGTTTACCAAAGGGTCGTTGCTTTGCTTGGCCCATTTTGGGTCGTATTGGGGAATTCACCATCGCACAGAAGGATGTGGGGTCGTGAACAGTTATGGAGCCAAGTCTCGACCTTCTAGATGTCAAACTCACATGGAGGAATGGGGATATTAGGTTTTGACTTAGCCTCATGAAGTTAGTTCTCGACCTATGGCATTCAAGAGGTGAAGGTATGCATGGGAGTGCCAAACTCGACTTTCTTAGGTATGGTGTAAGATCGAGGAGGCCAACTAGAGGGGGTGAATAGGTGCTTTAAAAAAATCTTTGGCTAAAACCGAGTTTATAATGCGGAAGCTTAAGTCAATTTAGTTTTGCACAATTAAGGCCTAAATCAACTAGGTTCACTAAGTGCACGAAAAACCTAAGTCTATGAAAGGTTTGTAATACTAGGATGACAAGGAATTAATTTAATTAATTCTATGAATATAAATTACTTGAATACAAATTGAGCATAAGAGAACAAACCACAATGTCCTAGTCCACGTTGAGGTAAGCCCAAACGAATTGGACCTGCTCCACGAATTAAGCCAAACACCTCAATCCACTGGTTGTAGCTCTTTTCCACTCCGGGTAGGTAGCTCCAACCTTCACAATCACTCCATGTCTTCAAACAGCCTTCTTTGAGAAGATCACCTCGCACAACGCCTCTAACGCCGTCTAAGAATCAGCAAACTCCAAGAGTAACAAGTTAAGCCTCTTGTTTGACTCTCACCACATGCAATGAATACACAAACTCAATTGGATATGAAATCCAACTCTAGATGCACCACATGCAATCTAGAGACCTCCCTTCTTACCGCATAGTGCAACACATGCACAATTGAGAGAAGAAACTCACACTAGCTTAAAGGAATGAAATGGAGTTCAGCAACTTTCTCTCCAACTGGCCACAAGGAGTATTTATACCCCACACAAGAAAACTAGCCATTGGATCCAAAACACAATTGCAAATATAAGCCTTATACCACAAGGAGTAGCATAATATATGAGTTTCAACCATTTGCAAAACATATTTGCAAATATAAGCCTCATACCACAAGGAGTAGGAAATATGGATTTTAAACACTTGCAAAATACATTCGCAATGTATAATCCCATGTTATAAGGATTCAACGCATGAACCTCAACTATTTGCAAAACACATTTACAAATATAAGCATCATGCCATGGAGAGCTAGAGCAAGTGAGATTGAGCTATCAACATATGATAAGACTCAAGGTACTAGGCATGATCTATTTTAATAGTACGGCTATCTACACTAACAACCTGGTCTTCCAACAAAACACCAAGACTAGTAAAAGACTAAGAACATATTCTTAGCCCTAAGTAATCATACCTTTATCTTGAGCATCCTCTTAATGCTTGATGACACACATCTTCACTTCAAGTCTAGGTTATTAACTTGATTTACATCAACCTGTGATGTATCCTTCACTTGAACTCCATAAACACATGATGGGTGTTCTCTTGACTTGATGGACTTCAACACATGAAATCATCCTAAGTCATCCTCATTTATAGAACCTAACCTATTCATTCAACTCATGAAAAATGTTAGTTCACAAATCAATTGCCATTAATTACCAAAACTTCACCATTAACTCATAATGGAGGAACTAGATTTAACAATATTTCCTTTTTAATAATTCATAACAATCTCAACAAATAATAAGATAAAGATTGATTTGTGAGTATACAACATGTACACAACAATTGTATACTCTACAATAAGCTTCTCAAACAACTAACTCATTTGAATGTGAGTATTTATCTTTTGAGATTAATTGCTAGCAAAGCTTACAGATCCAGTTGTAATTAACCATTAACACATAATGGAGGAACTAGATGATAACCTGATTGCAAATGATTGAGTTTAAATCAATTATGAGTATATATGAACTACACAAGTTATATATACTCAAAGGAAACGTTTCAAAGTAAAGATCCTTATATATGTTGAAAAGGAAATATGAATCAATACTAATGAAACCACAAAACATAGTCTGAACTCTCCGTACATGTGTGCATACAAGAATGTGTAATAAAAATATATGCACATATCGATTGCTTTCCAATTACCTTCGCCCATAGCCTCCTCTTGACCCTAGAAACCTCCCTGAATTGTCGCCTTAGCTCCCTGAGCTCTCCTCTTCTCCGCCACCGAAGCCCACCACTCGGCCATGGCGCCTTGCTGTGGACAGCCCAACTCCGGCCACCCTGCCTAAACCACCGCTTCCCCAAGTCCCCTCTAACCCCCAGGTTGCTCAAGTGTTGGCGCTACTGTCCTAGAAACCCACCGATACTCTCTGTGACATTCAAACATTCTGCGGGATGAAGACTCGCCACAAGCGAGCGCCACCTTCCCTGCCTTCACCAACTCCAAAAATGGACTCTCCACATCACCAGGAATCCAACCATAGCCTCCGATCCCGTCACAAATCACTATAGCTCCGCTGATCGCCGTCGCTCTCTTCCTCTGTTTTCAGTGCTACAGTGCCGATGGAGGTGGAAGACAACACTGTTCATCATGGGCTGCACAGTAGCAGGCCGAATCAGTTAGCAAACCGGGCCGACCGAAACACTGTAGCAGGTGGGTTCGGCATGAACAGTGAAAACCCGCTGTGAATAGTAACCTGACCCGGTGTGAATAGTAAAGACCCGTAGTGAATAGTGCCCAAACATGTTACTATTCACCCACCCCCGAAAATGCATATGTATACCCATTTCGACCGTTTCGAGCCCGCCGATCTATCCCTCAACTCCATTTCCCCATATTAGATACCTATAAACCCTAAACATATTTTATTTAATTTTTCTTAGATTTTATTTCTTTATTCCTAACTGAACCCTTTGAGCGTGGAATTGAATTATTTTCCTTTGCTTTACGCTAGCACATGACATCGAAGGTCAACCAGTTCAAGAAGGAGAAGCTCAAGATCAAGCACAAGAATCAAAAGAATACGAAATTGTAGAATACATTAATCCGCAAGGCAAGTCACATGACTTTGATCATATTGAACCTACAATCCTTTAATTATTTATTTATCGGTATTTTCATTATGTTATTTATACACTGTTATTTATTGTACAATAAATGTTTAGAATGATATGATATTAGCTAATGTCCTACCACTCGAAAAAGGCCTATTTAATTTGATGGCCATATTCACCTTAACAAGACTTAGTAATATTAAATGTATTATTAATGTAATAATGGTAGTTAGGAACTCAGCAAAATTTCCACTACTAAGAGACTTGGCATTTTGCTGATAGAATTTTAAAAGTGATTCTAGGATAAGGAGGTATCACAGGAAGCCATGAGTTGGCTGGGTCCCATGACCTTATCCTAGGTTTGAGGCTTGGACCGGAAAGATGGCCGTGCAGTGGGCACTGAATTATGGGTTTGTGGGTGGAAGTTGTCTCAAAGAAAACTAAGGACTAGACCCTTATGCTAAGTAAAGAACATAGTAACCGCTCAACCACAAGCGTTGACTCGTTAAACCTGGTTTAGTAGCTGCTTAAATCGCTTGAATATCTACTATAAGGATATGATATACTATTACAGAGAGGGAACAACAGGCGTAAGAATGTGGTATGGAAACGGTAAAACCATACTTTCACAATGGTAGGCTCTGCTCTGTCAGGCCGCCGTATTCCGTGACAGGGGGTATCTAGTCCATCGAGTGGAGGCTACATAAAGAGATGAGCAGTGAAACAACCTTGTTTTCTCAACTTAGTCATGATGGTTGGGGAATCTTGTTGGTAAAGTTGGGAAACTCTATAGATTCATAATATGTGGTATTCAAATACGCCGTGCTTCCGGTAAGTGAAGCTGTATTTAATGGGTGATTTCAATAGCGAAGAATATATAGATTTGGAAATGCTTTGGGAATATTGAAGTCTGGTAATCAAGTTTTTAAAATCTCCAAATTCCTTAAGAAGCTCATGATTTGTTATCTTGTGTTTAAAAACAAAATATTTACAAATAAAATTGCATCCACAAATACTTTAACAAAACCACTATACTCCCATCTTTTGAAAATCCTGGTAAATAGTTATATAGTATTTTCTCATGTAACTTGTTGAGTACAATTGATTGTACTCATGCTTGCTAAAATCATAAATAGAAAATGCTTGCCAAGAAAAATGAAGAAATCTATGAAGACGACGCTGAGGAGCACTACGGTATAGACGATGCCTGGTGTTAGGGTTTATTCTACACTCAAGCATGCATGTAGAGTTTCTTTTTGTATTTTATTATAACTTTGGGTTTTACACCCCACTTTGTAAAACTTGGCTGCTAAGCCTTAATTTTGTAATAAAGTTTGATTTTTATGCTTAAGCTTGTGTTGGCAACGGTGTACACTCATCTAAAGTACTCGCAGCTGAATAATTCTGGGCAGTTGTGAAGGAATCCTAACGGCCCTAAAAATCGGGGTGTTACAGCTTCATGACTGGGCTTCCTTAGAGAGTAGTTGCACACGGCTGCAACACATTTTTTAGGATTCACATTAATTGGCCTACAGATTCTTCATCTCATACACAAGGAAATAAATCAACATCATTGGGAACACATTAGAGAGAGACATAGATGGAGAAACACGCAGGATGAACTCGGAGGTGACCTTGTGCTGTTGTTGCATAGAGTCTGTCGGTCACCGAAGTTGGAGTTGGTGAGGATGGCCATACATTTTGCCATTACAGCCACTTTGGGTGGCGGTAGGTGGGTGGGGGTGGCCCAACTTGGTGAGATGGGGTGGGGAGGTGGCGGGGATGGCCCTACAACTAGGTAGGGAGGTGGCATATGTGGAGCTCGATTTGGGGCCTAGTGCTAGGGGAGATAAGGTGGGGCGGTGTTGGAAGTGGGATGGGGGAGGCGACAAAAGGGGAGGTAGGGTGGAGCAGTGCCAAAGATGGGATGGGATGACAACAGAAGGGGATATTGGGACACGGGATGGGGTGGCGATTGAAGAGGAGATGGGGAGATGGGATGGGGCGGCGACGGAGATGGGGAGATAGGATAGGGCGACGTTGGAAGGGGAGATGGGAGATAGGATGGGCGATGGTGGAAGGGGAGATGGGGAGATTGGATAGTGCGGCGACAGAAGGGGAGATGGGATAGGATGGCAGAAGGTGGAGATGGAGTGTAGCGCCGGAAGGTGGAGATGAGATGGGGCAGCGGAACGTGCATATGGGCGTGGCGGGGATGTGGTGGTGTTGGCATCTCAATGGAATGAGGGATGAGATCTAGATCTAGGGAACAACATGAGACTGAGGGTACTGGGGGTTACTATTTTCTCGTTGGTTCATTATACCTAAAGGGAAACCATGCGAGATGGATTTTTTTTGTGCGCCCACACTTTTTTGCGCAACACTTATGTGGGAAGAGCCAAAATATTGCCCTGATGGTTCAAAATTGCCAGAGAAATATCAATTATCATCACGGTAACATTCAGGCCATCACAAAATTAAAATTATCCTCACGGTTTTCATTACACCCTCAGGAAAATTTCTATTTTCCTGGCGGATTTACGATTCTCGCCACAATATTTTTTCCCTATGAATTGCTTGCGGGCCCGTCAGGAAATTGTGAAAATCTCGCGAAAGATTCGCTCTGTTGTAGTGTCACGTCTCATCGTCCTAATACACAGGATATATCAAACCTAATAATAATCAAATCGAGATTAAATCTATGGAACTCATCTTACCAGTCGGATTTGTTGAGAAACCGTCGCTGGCGACCAGTCCGAGCGATTTCTCTGCTTAGAACAAGAACGAATCAATCACAGAATCACAGAGAGAATAGATTGAACACACAGAGAGGTAGAGAGAACTCCCGGTCTTTCTTTATTGCTTTTCTTTCATGCGTACATAATGAGGAGGTATGACTCTCTATTTATAGACTTCAATGAGGTGCCCACCATGGGTCTTGGGCTGCCGGCCCAGGCCCAGGTTTCTTAACACTCCCCCTTGGGCACTCATCCGACATGTTCATGCCTCATTAAAACTCCATAAAAACCCAGTGGGAAAAATTTGGAGAAAGAGCACATGATACATGTGATGCTGCGATGCACGAATTGCCTCATTAAAAACCTTGGTCGAGAAACTTCATGGAAAACTCGTCAAGGAAAAAAGAGTACAATTCACCCAATTTCATTTGGTCTTCAGGACTTTATTCCTTTGGGTACTTAATCTTCATGATCAAGATTTGATAACAGGCTTGATAGAATTCTCCCCCTGAATTCTGCACTTCTCTAAGTCTCATCATTCCAATCCCTCACACGCACCTTTCAAAGCTAGATGCGGGAGTGACTTAGTGAACGAATCTACATGACTTAGTGTGCAGTACTTTAATCTTGTCCATCTATTGCAATTCGTGAGCATAGAGGAACTTGGGGTTGATATGCTTACATAGCCTATCTGCACTTGTGCAACGCAAGCTGCATTATTTTCATGGATAATTGTGGGGGTTTGCACAATGTTCATTCCACATGACTACTGGATGTGGTGATCCGTTCAGCGGAATCAAGCGCACTCTCGTGCGGCTTCATACAGTGCTATAATTTCTGAGTGGTTCGTCGAAATAGCTACTAGGCTTTGCTTAGACGATTTTCAAGGAAATGCAGTTCCACCACACATAAATACATAGCCTGTTTGTGACTTAGCGGTATGCGGGTTTGACAGATCCCCAGCATCTGCATAGCCAATCAAGTTCAGATCTTGATTCTTTCTGTAAAACAATCCAAGGTCCTTACTTCCTCGGAGGTATCGGAATATGTCCTTTATGCCCTGCCAATGCCTTTTGGCGGGCTCTG
The DNA here is from genome assembly GCA_017311315.1 of Dendrocalamus latiflorus. Taxonomy (NCBI): domain Eukaryota; kingdom Viridiplantae; phylum Streptophyta; class Magnoliopsida; order Poales; family Poaceae; genus Dendrocalamus; species Dendrocalamus latiflorus. The sequence goes on along the minus strand of CM029644.1, from coordinate 24,287,356 downwards.
CACTGTACCTTGCTAACAGGTTCACAGCAAATGCAATGTCCGGTCTAGTGCAGTTTGCTAAGTACATGAGCGCTTCCACTACACTCAAGTATGGGAATTCCGGTCCCAGGACTTTCTCCCCCTCTTCCCTAGGTCGGAAAGGATCTTTTTCTTGCTGCAAAGACCTACCGATCATTGGTACTTTCGAGGAAAATGCCTTCTCAAAGCCAAACCTTTCAAGCACCTTCTGGGTGTAGGTCGACTGATGTACCAGGACTCCTTCAAGGACATGCTCAAGCTGCAGGCCTAAGCAAAACTTGGTCTTGCCCAAATCTTTCATTTCAAATTCTGACTCCAAGTAGGAGCTTGCTTCTTTTATGTCTTCGGCTGTCCCGATGATATTCAGATCATCTACATACACAGAGATTATACAGAATCCATTCTGGGATCATCGTATAAATACACAAGGACAGTCTTCATTGCTCGTGTAGCCTTTCTTGCAGAGAAAGTCGCTTAAGCGATTATACCACATTCTTCCAGATTGTTTCAGTCCATACAGTGACTTTCTGAGTTTCACACTGTACAGATTTCTATTTGCTCTGTCTTGGTTCGGGAGAGATATTCCTTCAGGGACTTTCATATAAATCTCCGAATCCAAGTTACCGTAGAGGTATGCAATCACAACATCCATCAATTTCATTTCTAAGTTCAAGTTCACTGCCATTGAGATCAAGTATCTAAAGGTAATTCCACTCATGACCGGGGAGTAGGTTTCTTCATAATCAACTCCAGGACGTTGAGTGAAACCTTGGGCTAACAGCCTTGCTTTGTATCTCACTACTTCATTTCTTTCATTTCTCTTTCGAACAAATACCCACTTGTGCCCAACGGGGTGTATGTGGGGAGGTTTGCGGCATACAGGCCCAAACACCTCTCTTTTATTCAGAGATAGCAATTCAGTTGCTATTGCCTTCTTCCAATCTTCCCAATCTGATCTTTTCTTACATTCAGCGAGCGATGCAGGCTCGGGATCAAGATCGATGATGGAGGCAATTTTCTTTGCGAAGTAGATATCGATATTAGCTGTTGTCCTATTCAGGGACTCTCCCGTGTGCACATAATTTATAGCTATTTCTTCATGAGTTGCTTCTTCTGGAGCTTCACCTTGCGCATCGCTTCTTTCAATTGCGGTGGCAAGTTCCTTTAGTTTTTCGGCTCCGATGTGTGCGCACACATCCATGCCGATGGGGATATTCAGATCCGGTATGCCCTTTTCTGAAGGTGTCATACTCGTGCCAGGTCTCAACTGGCTCCCCTTCTCATTCTGGGGGACTTCAATGATCGGCTGTGATAAATCTCTTTTATCCTTTTTCGCCAGGCGTCCCCGGTTACTAAGGATTCGAGGAACCGGAGTTCTCGTCCTTTATTATTTTTTTCTGAGGCCTCTGGACGAGATTAGGGATACCTTCAATTTTCTTTGGTATTTCAACCCTCTCCGGTGCAGTGCGTTCAGGCACATGCGACTTAGTCACGCTCTTCAAATCACTAAAGTGATCAGGCAGTTGATTTGCTAATGCTTGCAAATCTATTGTCTTCTGGACTTCTCTTGTCTTCTGGACTTCTATTGTCTTTTAGACTTCTCTATTTGCTTTACTAATGTCTTCTGGACTTCTCTAGTGCGCGGGTCATCTGCATGGATTCCCCAGGCTTGCCACGTAATTTCCCGACATTCTTCATCAAGGGGTTGATTTCCTCCCCCTAATGTTGGGAAATTTTCGGTAGTGACCCTTGCGCTAGTTGCATAGGTGAATGGATGTTTTTAGGCCGAAGGTCTAAGATTGATGAGATTTGCTGCATGTAGGACTGCGAGTCCCCTACATGTAGCTAGCAAATTACAATTATGCAAGAGGGGTTGGGCAATAAATTTAATTTTCTTAATTAAAACCTCTGCCAAACCATTCTGGGTATGGACATGCGGTACCGAGTGCTCAACTGCAATTTCCATCGCCATGCAATAATCATCAAATGCCTTTGAAGTAAATTCGCCGGCGTTGTCCATTCTGATGGACTTGATGTGATGATCAAGAAACACATTTCGGATGCGAATGATCTGCGAGATCAATTTTGCAAAGGCGTGGTTTTCCGTGGACAACAAACCCACATATGACCACTTCGAAGAAGCGTCAATGAGCACCATGAAATACTTGAATGGCCCTGAGATGGGCTGAATGGGACCGCAAATGTCTCCCTGGATGCGTTCCAGGAATGCAGGGACTTCATCCTTCACTTTCAGAGTGGAGGGACTAGTTATTATTTTCCCGGTGCACATGCAGGGCACACAAAATCTTCATGATTGGGAAATTCTTCATTAATATTATGCCCATGCGAGTTATTATGTTTCTCATCATCCTAAGACTTGGGTGGCCTAATCTGTCATGCCAGAGACAGAAGAGTTCAGAGCTTCTAAGTACTGTCTTCAGGACAATGTACGCTGCAGGCGCCTTAATGTTGGTATAATATAGCCCAATTTCTAGTGAAGGGAGTTTTTCTGATTCCATTCTCGTCGCGCTTCGTAATGAGCAGGTATTCCGTACCGTACTCTTCTTTAGTCTCAACGTGGAAACCATTTGCGCGGATATTCTTAAAACTTAGGAGAGTTCAAGTCGATTCTGGGTACAATAAGGCTTCTTCAATGACCAAAGTTGGGCCCATTGTGGCTCTTCTGGAACCGATCATACATGCATCGCTTCCAGCGATTGTCGTAAGGCTGCCAGTGCTCTTACGAATCGACTGAAAATTCTTAATCTCTCTTAAGATGATATTCCTTGTGCCGCTGCTAGCTAAGCACACTTCCTTCATAGGGCGCTACACGTGTTCTAATATAGGGTATTTATTAACATGTATGAGAAGGCAATCAACACATAAATAAAATACTCCAATATCAGAACATATCATGCCATCATAAACTGAATAAATGAATGAATTCTTCAGATATCATCCAACCATCACGAGAAGATAACAATTCTTAAGTACCATCCATGCAAGTTCTAACATATTCTTCCACACAAAATAAATGACAATTAAAGTCGAAATGCACTCAGTGCACTAGACTTCTTCTGCTATTTTTTTTTCGGGTTGACATGCTCTTCAAGAGAAATCATGGCATTGACTGCTTCTAGGTCGAGAGGGGTGCTGCTGTCGTAATGGTCTCAAACACCATCAACGCAGGCAACTGCTCAGAATGCTCCCCCTCAACCGATGCAGAGTGGGCTTCATGTGCCCTTTGCCATCTCGTTTTGGCTTGCTAGCCTTATTCTCACGTGGAGCATTTGATTTGCCTTACTGGGCTGCGGTCTTACCCTTCCTCCCCCTTCTTCATCAAGTGCTTTCGCACCTTGTGGCTTCCAGCGTTGGCTTCATGGCCAGTGGAGCTCCCAGATAGCTGAGTGACTTAGTTCTTACGGAGAACTTCGTCCTGAGCCTCCGCAACTTGTATCATATCAATCAATTCGGCGTATTCCTCGTAGCCATCTTGACGATAGTTGCGTGCGGATTGTACTGCATTGGGGTGGAAGGATTTTCTTAATTTTCTGTTTTCGGGTACAAATCCTGTGCAACGCAGAATTGTTTTCCCTGACCGTCTTAAAGTCGGCAAACCTTAGTCTGATCCACTCCTACTCTTCTCGAGGAAGAATGGTGTACTTTAGCCTCTCAAACCTGCTTCTTGAGTGCGGTCTAGAGTGCTAGCGCGCTCTTCTCTGCCATGTACTCATTCTTGAGAGTGAGGCAGAAGTGGTGCCTGAGAAAATGAAGTGCCTGATCATTCTCTTTAGGCATGGGTTGGCGTCATTCAGTCCGCTAATCCCAATAGTCACGCGGAGCTTCCTGGCTCCAAGCACAATCTCGACATCGGATGCCTACGTCAGATAGGTTTTGGCCATGCTGGGCCAGCTCTTCGAACTTCCAGTTCATTATGCTAGTCATCTAAATGTGTATAAGTCTACTGCTGGTAGACATGCACGGAATAATTCACTGCAGGTAAATAAATGGTACAAAAGGTTCTCGCAATGTTTCATAATTTTCTATGCATTCTCTATAATTTTACTGCTAATTTCAGTGATTAAAAGCAATTTTCAGCAATTACAATTAACCAAAACAGTAAATAAATACAGAAAATACAGAGAATAATAATGGCATAAATAAATAAGCTTCAAATGCTAAAAATAATGCAAAATTCGGATTCCCGAGGACCTTTTATGCTAAAATATGAAATTTCAGCAAATTTTGCAATTCCAGAGGGTTTTTACGCAAAAAAATTCAGTTCAGAGAAAAATTCGCGCAATTTTCTGATTTACCGAGGGGTTTTATGCAAAATTCTGGACCCACTGGTAAATTTGAGGGCTTATTCGCAATTTTCAGAACTACGAGATCTTTTATGCAAGAATCTGGACCCACATGCAAGTTTTAATGGCCTCTCGGCAATTTCGCATGTTTCGGGGGCTTTTCCGCAAAATTAACTCCCTCCCCCCCCCCACCCGGCCGGGCTCTTCTTTCCCATCGGCCCACCTCCTTTGGGCCACGCGATTTTTTTTTCTTTTCTTCACTTCCCCGGCCCATTCGCCACCTGCCCCCTCTCCCGGCCTTCTTACGGCCCAGCCAGCCCACCCGAGCGGATCGAAGGGTGCGGGGTAGGGTTTCCCCTACCCCTAGGCATCAAGTGGCGGCGGCGGGCCTAACCGGTGCGGCTGGTTAGGGCGGTGCGGGACGGACGGCCGGCTCGGGCGGCGCGGGCGCTGCGGGCGCGACGGGTGGCGCCGGTGCAGGCGCTACGGCGGGGCGGCTGCCGGCTCCAGGTGGATGAACCGGCTTCGGGCCGGGGTCTGCGCACGTGGAGCCGGAGCGGTGCACGGCCGAGACGGGGACGGCTGCAGGCCGGAGCAAGCGGGGCGGCCGGGGTGCGGCTCGGCTAAGAGCAAGGCAGGCGACGCCGGTGGCGCTGCTACGGGCAGCGGCGGGCAGTGGCGTTGCTTCGGGCATCGGCGGAAGGCGGCGAGAGGCGTCTTCGGGTGCGGGTCCGAGGCGGCCATGCGGGGCACGCGGAGACCGGCGGCGCGCGGGGAACCCGAGGCAGAGCCTGCACGGCTGTGGCGGCGGGTGACCAAGGCGCATGCGGGCGCAGGCGGCCGGGAAGCCCAGGAGCCGGGCGGCTATGGCCGGTGCAGCGGCGGGCGACGGCCAGGCGCTGTGGCGCGAGGAGCGGCGGCACGGGTGGCATCCGGGTCCGGTGGCGCAGCTGCGGGCGGCGACCGGGGAAGGCGCGGCTGCCGTCTTCGAGCGGCGGTGATTCGTGCGCGGGGAGGAGCCGAACGGCCGTATGCGGGCGGCTGCGCGGTCGGGACTGGAAGCCGAGGAGGCGGCTTGCCATGCAGGGTGGCGCCGGCCACTTCGGGTGTGTGTGGGCGCGGGTCATGGTGGCCGGGCGCATGCTGCTGTGGGGGCGACAGCCGTTCGGGGCGGTCGGCCAAGCACAAGCGGAGGCCGGCTGCAAGCCGGTTTTTGAGCAAGGCGGGCATGCGGCCGGCGTGGCCTATGCTTCAGGCATGGACGGCTTCAAGCCGACGACAGGAGACCCACTACCAACGGTTGGACCGGCGGTAGCCCGGCATCAGGCCGGCGGCCGGTGGTATTCTTCGCATGCGGTGGCCATGCAGTGCCATCCATGCGGTGTTTGTTTTTTTTTTCTCTATGCAGTGATCGGGCAGAACCGAACAGAGAACATGCAAAATTTCTCGTGCAATTATCAACAGAAAATAATGCATAAAATTTCCTGTTTCTATGATGCAATCAACATCTGCCCCTTCTCTCAATCTATCGATCGACATTGTGCCGGCGATTTCAGATCTGCTCGCGGTAGATTTAGGGCGGATTTGCATCGTTCTACAGTGCAATCAACATCTACCCCGTTTCACAATCTAACGATCGGCATTGTGCCGGCGACTTCAAGTCTGCTCGCGGTAGATTAGGGCGGATTTGCACCGTAGAATTTCAATCTAGAGCGCGAAAAGAAAATGCAGATTCAAAAGCGATCTAGAAAATTCAATCTGTGCTACGATGATTACCTCGTTCACCGGAGCGAAGTCGTGCTGATAACGTGTTGAGAAACCGTCGCTGGCGACCAGTCCGAGCGATTTCTCTGCTTAGAACAAGAACGAATCAATCACAGAATCACAGAGAGAATAGATTGAACACACAGAGAGGTAGAGAGAACTCCCGGTCTTTCTTTATTGCTTTTCTTTCATGCGTACATAATGAGGAGGTATGACTCTCTATTTATAGACTTCAATGAGGTGCCCACCATGGGTCTTGGGCTGCCGGCCCAGGCCCAGGTTTCTTAACAGGATTATCTTCGCTTTGATCGCCCTCAAAACTGAAAAGGCTGCCGTGCCTCCATGAATCAGCAGCACCGGCCTATTGCTTCGGCTATCCCGGATGCTCGACAACTGGGAACCAATTAAGGTAATCATGCAGCGGACGTCTCCTGTATAGCCATCAAAGAAGCATCGTGTTTTTTTCTCCTTGTTATGCTTCCTACTAATTTCCTTTCGTCTTTTTTTGGAAAGCAATTCTTTCTTCCTTTCCACGTGTACCTCCCAAATTATTTCTTTCCTTTATTCTATCTCTTTCCATCTTTACTATTCACGTTTAAATATATATAGGTCTATAATAGCATCTAAGACTATGATTTAAACATAATTAAGGTCCGCAAGTAGATTGAAGGTCAGATGTTTTTAAAAAAAGAATTTTAGCATATTTCTGTTTTTTAGTAACATCCAATGGCAGCTATGGTTCAACTTTATTTATAGCCTACCAAAATAAGAGCTAAATATTTTTCTTTTTTGAGAATTTCTAGAATATTTAATTTTTTTCTTAGCCGTTGTAAAACGACTGTCATCTACTTTTAATATATAATAATAATTGATAGATACCCGTAATATGTCCTAGATCTTGACCATAATGTAAGATCAAAATTGTATTTTCCTGATTATTTTCGGCTACTATTTTCTGTTTCGGATCACTGTTCGATAAAATTTATCCCATCCAACTCAAGCCATTCTCATTGTCGTCCCATCCACTCGAGGTGACAACTCGGGTTACCTCAACTTAGGCAACAGTTGTTGCTTGAGTCCTGGTCACTTGCCACCACTGCTTGAATCTAGGTTGGGCCAAAGCTGGTCGAGTAATTGAGGTTGTAGGCAACGACGTCGGCGAGTCGTAGAGGCCATTGCAACAACTTGGCGGTGGTCTCGTCGACCGCAAGGAACACATCCAAGTAAACGAGGAGATCTGGTAAAGTACCCCATCCGTTCTCAAAATATGTGTCACCGTTAATTAACTTAGCCAACTTACATTTTAACGGATAATATTTTTTTAAAATGTTTAGTTAAGTATCGTGAAAATGATATTATTAGTGATCAAAGTAAACAACGACAGTTATTTGAGAACGAAGAGAGTAAGATGGAGAGGTGGTATTGCCTGCGGACTCAGCACACCTTCTAGCCTGGACAGTTATTAGTCAACAAAGAAGCCATGGATGGTATTATAATTAGATTAGATGTGCACCGGATTGCCAAGTACATGGGTGTGTTTGTCTAGTTTTGTAGTAGATGGTAAAAACTAGACTTCCGTAATAAAAAGCAGACGATAATGTTGAGGATACCGTCGCTGGCGACCAGTCCGATCGATTGCTCTGTTATGTAAAATAACAGATCAATCATAGAAGATGCAAATAGTAGATTAAAACACAGAGAGATAGAGAGAACTTCTGATCTTTCTTTATTGCTTTCTTTCTCATCATATTCAAAATAGCCAATAATACTTCCTATTTATGCCTGGTGGTGAGGTACCTACCATGGGCGAAGACTTCAAGCGCAGACCCAGGTTTCCTAACACTCCCCTTGGGCACTCATCCGACATGTTCATGCCTCATCAAAACACTATAAAAATCCAGTGGAAAAAATTTAGAGAAAGAGTACATAATACATGTTATGCAGCATTGCACGAATTGCCTCATTAAAAACCTTGGCCGAGAAATTTCAGAAAAACTCGTCAAGGGAAAAAGAGTACAATCCACCCAATTTCATTTAATCTTCAGAATTTATTCTTTGGGTACTCATCTTCATGGTCAAGTTTTAATAATATGCTTAAGAAAAATCTCCCCTAAATTCTGCACTTCTCTAAGTCTCACCATTCCAATTCCTCGTATGTATCTTTCAAAACTAGATGCTGAGAGTAACTTTGTGAATAAATCTACAAGATTTTCACAAGACTTAGTATATAGTACCTTAATTTCATCCATCTTATGCAATTCATGAGCATAGAAGAACTTGAGGTTGATATTATTAAATAAAATGATATTTTGATTTTCTGTAAAAATCCTAATTCAAAATAATTATTTGGGTTTATTTGGCTTTTATTGGATTTTTCTGAGTTTTTCTGGAGTTTAAAATCTATTTGAAAGTAAAAAGTATTTAAAGTATAAAAATATAATACTAACTTAAGTTGGAAATATTTTTATTAAGTCTAAAACATTTCTAGGAACTTTTGTAATTTTTTTTGAAATTTTAGAATTTATTTCATATTTTTCTGAGCTTTAATTGCTTTTGTGGTGTTTTCTAAAAATCAAAAAGAAAATAAAATACCTTTCCTCTCTCCGGCCAACGCGTGGACGGCCCAGATGCGCCCACATTGCCGCCATCCGACCACCCGCTCAATCCCGCCTCCCCCTCTCTTGGGCCGACACGTGGCCGGCCCGATCTCAGCCACGTCGCCTCGCTCCATCCCCGCACTCCCATCCCGCCGTCCACCCTCTTTTCTCTCTCTCTCTCTCTCTCTCTCCTCTCTTCCGCGCCCAGCCGCCAGATCCTTTCCTCTCAGCCACGGGCGCGAACCTGCCCGTTCCCTTCTCTCTCCCACTACCAGCTGACCCCACCTGCCATCCCTTCCACTACCCGTCTCCTTCCTCCTGCGCCCGTCGCCGAAATCGCCGCCTCTGCCATTCCCGGCCTCCTCCCTCTCTTCCGCACACGTGCCACCCCACGTTCTCCTTTGTGCAACGCCCACCTTCCCCTCTCTCCGCGCCCACCTCCCCCTTCTTCCTACGCCCGCTTCTCCCCTTTCCTCTCGCAACCGCCGCTGCCCCGCGCCATCTCCGACGAGCAATCCACGCCGGCCTGCTTCTCCCTGCGCCTATATAAACCCCCTCTCGGCTCCACCCCTCTCCATCCCACCTCACTCCACCGCTAGCCCGAACCAGCCTAGCACTGCCCGCCTCCTCTCATAGCCACCCTAGCCCCTTCACGCCCGGGCGACGCCGCCCCTGTCTTCCGCCGAGCCACCGCCATCCTCGGGCGCCACTCCTTCGGGCTCGAGCGCCAGCGGAGCGCCGCCGCACTGGAGTACCCGAGCGCCTCCATCGCCTTCTCATCGCCGACCGCCCTCCGTCATCCCCAGCCACCGCGCGAAGGTAAAATCAGCTCCCGCAGCCTCCTCTCCCTCCTCCGCCCCTCGCCGACCGCCACTGCCCGCCGGAACACCGACAAGCCCTCGGTCCCCGTGCGTTCCCGGCCGAGCTAATGTGGCAGGTGAGTGGCGCCACGTCGCGGCCACCTTGGCGCATTCCCGCCCCCGTCAGCGCCAGGCAAGCACCAGTCACCCCCTGTGCCACCTCAGCGTCCCCTTCGTCCGTGGACATGGTCCATAGCTCGGGCCCACATGTCAATCACCTGTCCAAAAAATCACCCAGGGCAGACGTCGGCATGATGTCATAATCCCATTTTCCAATAGAAAAATAATTCGGTCAAAAATAAATTCTCAGGGCTGACGTCATAATTCCAATTTCCTTTAGAAAAATAATTCCAGAAAATCCAATTTATTCATTTTCTCTGATTTCAAACTTCCGAGAGCCTGTTTTCCTTCATCCTAACTCCAATTGAGCCCAGTCAAATTTCTAAATTCATCAAAAAATTCCCTTTATCCATTTCTTCCCTCAATTTAAATATTTGGAGTTTATTTGAATTTACTTGAATTTTGTTTATTATTTTCATGTGTATACTGTGACAATTCAGGAGAATTCTTTGACGATTCACACCCATCCACGGAGCAAGGCAAGTCACACTCTGTGATCGTGTTGAACCCAGTTTGTAAATAAAATTATGTTGTTTTAAATTACATTACATGCATATCTTAATCATGTTGAACCCAGTTTGTAAATAAAATTATGTTGTTTTAAATTATATTACATGCATAATTTTATTCAACGTATTCAATTCAGTTTTAAATTTAGTTATTGCCCACTTGTTAATTACTCCTTTGACATTGAATTCCTCGATACCTTGTAACCCTAGAACAAAACTCTAGTTAGTTCACTAGTTTGGCTAGAGAATTTTTTGTAGCAAACGCTTAGCCCTGCATAGAAATAACTTAGGCTTGGGATACCCTTTTCACATAAAATGATAAACTCCAAATATTTAAATTGAGCCAGAAAAAATAATCCCAGGGCTAACATCGGCATGACGTCATAATCCCATTTTCCAATAAAAAATAATTCAACCAAAAATAAACTCTCAGGGATGACATCACAATTCCAATTTCCTTTAGAAAAATAATTCCAGAAAATCTAATTATTCATTTTCTCTGATTTGAAACTTCCGAGAACCCGTTCTCCTTCATCCTAACTCCGTTTGAGCCCATTCAAATTTCTAAATTCATAAAAAATTCCCCTTTATCCATTTCTGCCCTCAATTTAAATATTTGGAGTTTATTTAAATTTATTTTGAATTTACTTGAATTTGGTGGGTTATTTTCATGTGTAGACTACGACGATTCGGAAGAATTCTTCGACGATTCACACCCATCCACGGAGCAAGGCTAGTCACACTCCTTGATCATGTTGAACCCAGTTTGCAAATAAAATTATGTTGTTTTAAATTATATTGCATGCTTAATTTTATTCAACGTATTTCAATTCAGTTTTAAATTTAGTTATTGCCTACTTATTAATTACTCTGTTGACACTGAATTCCTCGATACCTTGTAACTCTAGAACAAAACTCTAATTAGTACACTAGTATGGCCAGAGAATTTTTGTAGCAAACGCTTAGCCCTGCATAGATATAACTTAGGCTTAGGATACCCTTTTCACATTAAATGATAAACTTTTGAAATGTATTCTTGACCTTAGTGAGTCAAGAAGGATTATGAAATATTTTGAAATAAAATATAAAATCTGGTTTAGACTGAGGCTAACGGTTAGGTGGTGGGTGTAGGCATGCACTGTTGTTCGGTGACATGGTGTTAATTGTCAGGCACACGGGATATGTGGTTGAGCCTAAGTCAATTAAGGATCGATCTGTGAGCTGCTGTTGCAAAGCCCTATCGTAATACCACAACACTGGCATGGGACAGTCCTGACTGATTAATTTGTGGGTCCCAACCTGAGTCATGTTGTAGGTTGAAAGTGAGCGTGGCGTGTGCCATGTAAAGTCTCACTCGGCTCAAGGGGGTCCCGGTCTGGTGGATTCCTTATTGGGGTGAAATCTTAGAGTTGGCTTGGCCAGGTTGAAGGCTTTGCATTGTAAAGGACTTGTCATGATCTCTCCGTCGCACACCTAAGGAAGTGTGTTAATCGCATGGCAATATGAGATGATCATGTCTTGTGGGTAAAGCTGTACAACCTCTACAGAGTGTATAATTTATGCTGGATAGCTGTGCCCATGATCATGGGCAAGTTGAGTGAAAGTTTTTCATGGATTAGACTTTGTTTTTCAAAATAGTTTATGAAAACTTTATGGATGGATGGAATCCATGAGAGAATGGAAATCTTGTGGATGGGTGGAATCCATGAGTGATTGGAAGCATGTGGATGGATGGAATCCATTTGGGATCTTTTGGAAAAGATGGTCCGTGTGGGATGCCTGTGGATAGGTTGATGTTTGGTCGGAGCTTGCACTAACGATATTATTTTCAATTACAAGCACTGTTTTTGTTTACTATATTAAATTCAACCATTTCAATCTATTTACTGTATTTCTTTAAATGATGTTTTGTGCTCAAACTAACACTATAAGCCTTCCATTGATGCCCTTATCATTATGTTGCATTTCTCCGTGTGATTTGCGAAGTACAAGTTTGTACTCATCTTGCTATCTCCATAGAGGAAGATGAGTTTGACTATGATGAAGACCTGGACGAGTAGGCTATGTCTTACTGTCATTTGCTTGTGGGAACGCTTGGGCTTCGCTTTTTATCAGTTTACTTCCGCAGTTATTTGCCTTATTGTTGTTGTCAATGAGTATTGATGTAAGACTTGGCCATAAGGCCGTACTCTTTTATTTAATATAGTTGGTCATTTGTGCTCGATATGTATCTTTGTTCTACTGTGTGCACTAGCTGTTCCTGGACTAGTGCGATTTACACAGAGGGTTTCGGAGTCGTTGCTCCAGGATCCGACAGAATATATAGCCTATTTGTGACCTTGCGGTATGCGAGTCTGACAGGTACCCAGCATCTGTATAGCCAGTTATATTCAAGTCTTGGTTTTTTTCTGCGGAACAATCGAAGGTCCTTACTTCCTTAGGGGTATTGGAAGATGTCCTTTATTCCCTACTAATGCCTTTTGGTAGGTTTGCACTATGCCTTGCTAGTAAGTTTACAGCAAATGCAATGTCCGGTCTAGTGCAGTTTGCTAAATACATAAGTGCTCCTACTGCATTTAAGTATGGGACTTCCAGTCCCAAGACTTCCTCCCCCTTTTCTCTAGGTCGGTATGGATTTTTTTCTTGCTGTAAAGATCTCCTGATCATCGATACTTTCGATGGGTATGCCTTCTCAAAGCCGAACCTTTCTAACACCTTCTGGGCGTAGGCTAACTGATGTACTAATATTCCTTTAGAGATATGCTCAAGCTGCAGGCCTAAGCAGTATTTGGTTTTACCCAAATGTTTCATTTCAAATTCTGACTCTAGATAAGAACTTGCTTCTTTTATGTCTTCATTTGTCCCGATGATATTCAGATCATCTACATATACTAATATTATACAAAATCCATTCTGGGATCGTCATATAAATACACAGGGACAATCTTCATAGAAAGTTGCTTAAGCGATTATACCACATCCTACCTGATTGCTTACGTCTGTACAGTAATTTCCTGAGTTTCACACTGTACAGAATTCTATTTGCTCTGTCTTGGTTTGGGATAGGAATACCTTCAGGCACCTTCATATAAATTTTTGAATCCAAGTTTTCATAAAGGTTTGCAGTTACCACATCCATCAATTTCATTTCCAAGTTCAGGTTTACTGCCATTGAGATTAAGTATCTAAAGATGATTGCACTCACGACTGGGGAGTAAGGTTTCTTCATAATCAACTCCTAGGTGTTGAGTGAAACCTTGTGCAACAAGCCTTGTTTTATATCTTATAACATCATTTCTTTCATTTCTCTTTCGAACAAATACCCACTTATGCCCTACAGGGTGCACTAAGGAGGTGTGCGGCTTACAGGCCCAACACCTCTCTTTTGTTCAGAGATAATAATTTAGTTTCTATTGCCTGCTTCCAATCTTTCCAATCTGATCTTTTCTTACATTCAGCGAGGGATGCAGGATCTGGAGGAAGATCGATGATTGTAGCAATTTTTTTTTGCAAAGTAGATATCAACATTGGCTGTTGCCCTATTCATGGATTCCCCCTTGTGCACAAAGTTTATAGCTATTTCATCATGAGTTGCTTCTTCTTGTGCTTCTACTTACTCATCGCTTCTTCCAGTTGCGGTGGCAAGTCCCTTTAGTTTTTCGGCTCTGATGTGTACGCACACATCTATGCCGATTTCTCCTTCCATAGGAATGTTCAGATCCGGTATGCCCTTTTCTGAAGGTGTCATACTGGTGCCAGGTCTCAACTGGCTCTCCTTCTGGTTCTAGGGAACTTCAGTGATCAGCTGTGTCAAGTCCTTCTTATCCTTTTTCACCAGGCGTCCCGGATTACTTAGGATTTGAGGGGCCGGAGTTCTCGTCCTTTCATTCTGAGGCCTTTAGACGGGATTAGGGATACCTTCAACTTTCTTTGGTATTTCAACCCTCTCCAGTGCATTGCATGCAGGCACATGTGACTTGATCATGCTCTTCAAATCACTAAAGTGGTCAGGCAATTGATCTGCTAATGCTTGCAAATCAATGATCTTCTGGACTTCTCTATTTGTTTCACTAGTGCGCGGGTCATGTGCATGGATTCCTGTGGCTTGTCACGTAATTTTCCAACAATTTTCATGAAGGGGTTAATTTTCTTCCCCTAATGTTGGGAAATTATCCTCATCAAATATGCAATCAGCGAAATGGGCAGCGTACAAATCTCCTGTCATGAGTTCTAAATACTTGATTATGGATGTTGTCTCACAACCAACGTATATCCCGGTCTTTCGGAGAGGACCCAATGCAGTACGCTGCGGAGGAGGTATAGGTACATAAACCTTGCACCCAAACCTCTGGAGATGATAAATTTTCGGTGCTGACCCTTACACTAGTTGCATAGGTGAATGGATGTTGTAGGCCAATGGTCTAAAGTTGATAAGGTTTGTTGCATGTAGGACTGCGTGTTCCCAACATATATCTGGTAAATTACAATTCTGCAAAAGTGGTCAGGCAATAAATTTAATTCTTTTTATTAATACCTCTGCTAGTCCATTCTGGGTGTGGACATGCGGTACAAAATGCTTGATTGTAATTCCCATCGCCATGCAATAATCATCAAATGCCTTTGAAATAAATTCTCTAGCATTTTCCATTCTGATGGAATTTATGTAATGATTAGGGAAAATATTTCTAATGCGTATTTGCGAGATCAGCTTTGCGAAAGTATAGTTTCTCATAGACAATAAACATACGTGCGACCATTTCGAGGAAGCATCGATGAGCACCATGAAATATTTAAATGACCCTGATAGTGACTGTATGAGACCGCAAATATCTCCTTGGATGCGTTCTAGGAATGCAAGGACTTCATCCTTCACTTTTAGAGTAGAAGGTCTAGTAATTAATTTCTTGGTGGCACATGTAAGGCACACAAAATCTTCGTGATTCGAAAAATTCTTTATATTGATATTATGCCCCTATGAATTGTTAATTATATTTCTCATCATCCTAAGACCTGGGTGGCCTAATCTATCATACCAGAGATAGAAAAGTTCAGAGTTTCTAAATATTGTTTTCAGGGCAGTATAGACTACAGGTGCCTTGATGTTGGTGTAGTATAGCCCAGTTTCTAATGAAGGAAGTTTTTCTAATACCCTTTTTCCATTTTCTTCGCGCTTCATAATGAGTAGGTTTTCCTTATCATACTCTTCTTCAGTCTTAACATGGAAACCGTTGGCGCGAATATCCTTGAAAATTAGGAGAGTTCTAGTCGATTCTGAGTACAATAAGGCTTCTTGAATGACCAAAGGTATGTCCATTGGAAGTATAATTGTGGCTCTTCCGGAACCTATTATACAAGCATCGCTACTGGCGATTGTTGTAAAGCTGACAGCATTCTTACTAATCGACTGAAAGTATTTTGTCTGTTTTAAGATGGTATTCGTTGTGCCGCTGTTGGCTAAGCACACATCCTCCATAGAGCGTCACACTTGTTCTAATATAAAATATTTTATTAATATGTAGCAGAAGGCAATCAACACATAAATAAAATGCTTCAATATCAGAATATATCATGCCATTATAGACCGAATAAATGAATGAATTATTCAATATCATCCAACCATCACGAGAAAATAAAATTGTTTGAGTACCATCCATGCAAATTCTAACTTATTCCTTCCACACATAAACTAAATGACAATTAAGTCTAAATGCATTCTGTGCATTAGATTGAATCTGCTAACAAGTCAGAGACTTCGGCTACTATTTTCTCGGGGGTGATATGCACTTCCAGAGAAATCATGGCGGTGGCAGCTGTAAAGTCAAAAGGGGGTGTTGCTGCCAGAATGGTTTCAACCTCCGTCAGTGCAGGCAGCTGCTTATAACTCTCTCCCTCAACAGATGCAAAATGGGCTTCATTCTGCCCTTTGCCATCATTCTTCTTCTGAGCTTGAAAGGCATCGATGACATGCTGCGACTCTTTACAGATCCGCGACCAGTGTCTCCACTTGCCAACTTGTAGTAGGATTGGTCTTGTTGACCATAGGACTTGCTGTCTTGCTTTGGCTTGCCTACCTTATTTTTACGTGGAGCATCTGACTTGCCTTTCTGGGCTGCGGCCTTACCCTTCCTTCCCATTTTCTTTATTATGGGCTTTCGCACCTTGTAGCTTCTGGCATTAGCTTCACGGCCAGTGGAGCTCCCAGGTGACTGTGAGATGTAGTTTTTGCGGAGAACTTTATCCTGAGCCTTAGCAATCTACATCATATTAATCAATTTAGCATACTCCTTGTAGCCATCTTGATGATAATTACATGTAGACTGCACTGTATTGGGGTGGAAGATGGATAGGGTCTTCTCAATCTTCTGCTCATCTGTAATCTGCTTGCCACAAAGTTGAAGATTGATATAAATTCTGTGTAGTGTAGAATTGTACTCCCCGACCATTTTAAAGTTGGCAAATCTCAGTTAGATCCACTCTTGATCTATCTGAGGAAGAATGGTGTACTTTAGCCTCTCGAACCGCTTCTTAAGTGCCGTACATAATGCTAGCGCGCTCTTTTCTACCATGTACTCATTCTTGAGAGTGAGACAAAGATGGTGCCTGAGGAAGTGAAGTGCCTGATCATATTCCTCAGGGGTGGGTTGGGCATCCTATGGTGCACCAATCCCAATGGCAGCATTGATCTTCTTGGCTCCAAGTACTATTTCGACATCGGAAGCCCAAGTCAAAAAGTTTTGGCCATGCTGGGCCAGCTCCTCGACCTCCCGGTTCATGATACCTGTCATCTACATGTGCATGAAAGGAATATATAAGTTTACTGTCAGTAAACGTACATGGAATAAATTTACTGCGGGTAAATAAATTGGATGATGGTACAAAAGATTCTTGTAATGTTCAAGAATTTTCCATACATTTTCTATAAATTTTACTGTTAATTTCGGTGATTAAAGGCAATTTAAATAATTATGGTTAATCAAAACAGTAAATAAACATATAAAACATAGAAAATAATAATGGCAATATTAAACATGCTTCAAATGCTAAAAAATAATTCAAAATTTGAATTCCCGAGACCCTTTTATGTTGGAATATGAATTTTCAATGAATTATGTAATTTCTGAGGGCTTATACATAAATTTTCAATTCAGTGAAAATTTTTGCATAATTTTTTGATTTTCCAAGGGCCTTTCTACAAAATTGTGGACCCGTCTGAAAAAATCTAAGGACCCTTCCGTAATTTTCAAAATTCAGGGGGCTGGCCCCGAGCGGTGGCGGGCCTCAGGCGGCAGATGGGCGTCTTGGGCGGCCGGCTCGGGCGGGGCGGCCTGCCTCGAGCGGAGGCGGGTCTCAGGCGGCAGTCGGGTGGCAACGGCGCGTCGGCGGCGCTTCTGGCGGCATCGGGTGGCGGCGGTGCTTCGGCGGGGCACCGGACGGTGGCGGCGCTTTGGCAGCGCTTCTGGCGCAGTTAGTGGCGGCCGGCGGGGCGCGGGCGACCGGGGGCGCGCAGCGAGTTGCAGCCATACGGGGCCGCCCGTGCACATTTTTTCTTCTTTTTTTAATCTACAATGCAATCAACATCTACTCTTTCATGTAATCTATCGATCGACATTGTGCCGGTGACTTCAAGTCTGCTTGTGGTAGATTAGAGCGGATTTGCACCGTAGAAAATAGTCTAGAAAGCGAAATTTGTGGAATTTAAAGTGATCTAGATGTAGGCAATTCAATCTACTAATGTTTCGATGATTACCTTCGATTCATCGGAGTGATTCGTGCTGATAATGTGTTAAGGAACCATCGCTGGTGACCAGTCCGATCGATTCCTCTGCTATGCAAAATAATAGATCAATCACAGAAGATGTAAACAGTAGATTGAAACACAGAGAGATAGAGAGAACTCATGGTCTTTCTTTATTGCTTTCTTTCTCATCGTATACAAAATAGCCAATAGTACTCCTTATTTATAGCCTGATGGTGAGGTGCTCACCATGGATCAAAGCTTTAAGCTCAGAGCCAGATTTCCTAACAGATAATACAGATTTATTTCTAAATCTCGTATGCCCAGCTGGTAGCCTAGCCTTCAGTCTTCGCTACCGTTTCTTCAGTTCAACCCGTCGATGGGAGCACGCAGTTGCCTATCTCTGTGAACAATGGAACAAGCACCAGTAAGATCACCATTAATTTAATTACTTAAAAACGTTCGCGTAGTGTACAAAACAAACGTGTACATTATTAGTGGTAACTAGTCGTCAACCCATGCGGATGCACAGGCAACATCTGTTGAATAAATGTTTACTTTGAAGTTCATGTGGATGTTTAAATTCTAAAATTCAAATTTTCAGCTTTTTCAGTTTTAGTTAGTTCAACATTTGTTTAAATATATGTGGATACTATTAATATTTTGAATTTGAATTACTTCAGTACAAATCAAACTCAGTTTCACGTGATTGGTACGTATCTAGGGAGTTGAACTCTAAGCCGTCGATGGCACAGTTGCCAGCCGGATTATGCAGCCTTGTCCGTTTCCTCTTCAATTAACTAGCTGCATATAAGCGCAGCGCACGCCGCGCTAGCTACCGTGTGGACCAAAATAAAAGAGACGATAATTCGCAGGGAGTTTCATAAAAAAAATCAAGGACAAATACGTAATTTCGGGAAAATCAAAGGTCTTTTTCGTAAAAAATCGAGGACTTGTAAGGACCTGTATGTAAGTAAATAAGGACCTATACGTAATTTCGGAAACCCGCCGGGCGAAATCCAAAAATTTTTTGCAAAGAAAAAACTTGCAGGGACCTTTTCGCGAGAAAAAAGGACCTATACGTAATTTTCGCAAAACCGGAGGAAAGTGCCTCCCCCGGCCGTACGGGAAAACCCCCGCCACGCGCCGGCCGGACGCGCGGGCGGGGGTGACGTGGCCGCGCGGGGGAGCCGGAATCCCCCCGGGAATAATGCTGTTATTATTAATCAATGTGCTCCAACATAAATCTTCTAATCAGGAAAAATTGAACACCTTCAAAATACACAATTTTTTCTAGCAGGCCATATAGAACAAGCTATGGACGAATCAATTCACCTATCCCTTGTGCAGGCTGGTGCCGGAGTCCGCTGTTCACCTATTGACTGAGTGCCGCTACACGACAAGAGCATGGACCTTCATTGCACAGTGACCTGCTTGCGATTCCGTTAATCCGAGTACATATCGGACCTTCTCCTCGATCCGAGGCTGGTGGAAGTCGGTTATCCTAACGCCTAGAGCACCACGGAAAGCAATGCCAATGCTAGTAATGCTTGTCACATAGCAAATATGGAAAGAAAGGAATGCCTGAATTTTTAGGGCGATGGCGACTATCCCAATGCACTTGATTGCTACCATAAAAGTGGAGGCTGGTGCCTGGGTCCTAACAGAGGCCAAGAGGCTAGCGGAACTCTTAATCGCCTATGTAACACCTTAAGTGTTTCTCTTGCTTTTGGACGTCCCCTGGCCTTCTTTTTCTCTCCCCTATCTCTCACAAAGCTGACTTTTGTATATGTTTTTTCTTCTCTCTGTGAATTAATATAGAGCAGCTCTCTTGCCCTGTTTCAAAAAAAAATCAATGTGCTTGGCACATGGAAATCCTACGTAGAGAAGGCATTGGATGAAAGGTAATTAAGGTGGAGTTTGATCGGAAGCGTTAGAACTATTATCAGCCTCTATACAAAAGATCTAGATCTTTTCTTTTCTTCAATTAACGTGAGATTTTCTACCTTCTACCCGTAGGATTAATGTGGGGTTTCTATAGAAGCCTTCAATTAGTATAGATAGATAGATATATAGATATAAATAGATACATAAAACTTAAAAGTGTCCCGTGATGAATTTGTGGACTATAATTAAAATTTATATATTTGGATATCATAGTGTTTTACTTATAGTAATATACTAGAATCCATACAATTGGTTCAGATTTAATTTCAAATACCATCCGATTGATGGATATTTGCACAAAAAATCTATTATATACTTGATAACAGTTCTTTTAGAGTTGCTAAGAAAAAAGAGAAATATGCTAGAAATTCTCATAAAAAGCAAAACATCTATCTCTTAGTTTAGTAGGTTCTAATTTTAAAAGCTTAGATTTGATAGTTAACTTGGAGATATAAGAATCTACCTATATCTATACTAAATACACACTTAGATAAAGATTTAGACATCAATATGGCGGATCTTAGTTATATCAGCTCAGATTAAATAAAAGAGTTCATATCAAGTACAATCCAAATTAAGAGAAATTCAAAATTAAAATTAAAGAACAATTAGCAATTTCACTTCCAAAATAACATCCATAAATAACTAAAATTTGCAACAATAAATACATGAAAATTAGCAAATTAAAAGAAAGAGTTCATGTCAAGTAAAATCCAAATAAAAAGTAGGCAAATGTTATAATGGCTCTCCCCTAGTTCGCTCTGGCGACTCCCATGGCGATTCTCTTAGTATTCTCCCTTGCTCCTAATTCTTCTTGAATCCGCTTCTTCCCTGCACTACAGATTCTGGCCTTCTCTCTTCGGGTGTGGCGAGTCATGACTAGTACGGATATCTTCTCAGACTGGGACTTCTCTCGAGGGAAGAGGTTTGTAAGTTTCATTGCTTTGAAGTATGGTTTGGCAGTTCACCCGGTTGCCTCCTCCTCTACTGGTTTCTTGCTATTTGCTACTTTCTCTCGGTTAACTATTTGTCTTTCCGAGATTTCTATTGCCAAGGTGTTATAGTGTTGTGTAGGGGGGGTTCCCTCAGGATTTTAGGTCCAAAGAGTTTATGATTATGGTTTTCGATTATCTGTTGTTTCCAAACAAGTAGGACTACTAGTTCGTCGTCTTCAAAGCTATTCTTCTAAGCATTTCATAGTTCACTTTCATCTTTGGGGGATGGAGGAGCAGATTTTTGTAAGGAATGTCGTTTGTGGCCAGTGGCGGATCCAGGAAATTTTTTTGGAGGGGCTGAAGTACCTTCAGCTCGACCTCAGCCCCTTCTACATTATACATCCATGGCTAAAAATTTGGGGGGGGGGGCTCCAAGGGTCCGATAACGATAGGGGGGCTCGAGCCCCCCTCGCCCCACCGCTGGATCCGCCGCTGTTTGTGGCTTACTAAGCATCAGAATGAATGGACGTTGGTTTCGTCATGCAAGAAGAACAGGCTTGAAGGCTGTCCTGTTGTTCATAAGAAAGTTACTTTCGCTGACAAACTAGCGATCAAGTTTTTGTATAATCTTGTCTTCATCAACATTGGATCCATCCTAGTTCAAGTTTGGTCCTCATCTTCCTTCAAACCTTTCCTTGTGAGGTCCATTGGTTCTTGGACTAGTAATCATCACTTGCCTAAGCTGGAGGATTCGGTTTTCAAACGGGCACTACCCTTGCAGTCTGTGCCTACTCTGGGAGTGGATAAGTTCATGACAACCTCCTGTTAGGACATTCGTACGTTTCTTGCATTAATCAGATTCGTTGTTAGGCTTGCTTCAATTATAGCCACGAAGCTTCTAATTTCCTCTCCTCTTGCCTGACAGCTAACCGGATATGGGTTCCCGCTCAATGCTCTAATATTATGAGGTCAGCTAGAGAAAAGGCAGCAGATCTCATGGCCTAGCCTAGACAACGAATGTGGCTTCTCATGCAACCGTCGATTCTTCTCTCCTAACTCCACTTTGTCCCAACTCCTCCCTCTCATAGCAACTCCCTTATTATGGTTAGTAAATGATTACTATTTGAATGTCTTAGATAAAACAATCAATCTTATTAGACAAGACTACTAATTATAAATTCTAGATGAACTCAATAAATAAAAATAATTGTAGACCACACTACATGCCGCATACGAGAGGAAAAAAAGGACGTAGGTGTGCAAAATAAATGAGTAAAAACCATACATGAGGGGAAAAAAGAAAATAAAAGTGGCACTCAACAAAAAAAAAAGAGAAACAAAAAAAATGACATGACCTATTTTACTACACGCTTCCTAACAATGTCTATTTTACAACTTTGATTTTTTTTTTTGCTAGAATTGCTATCGATGTAGTGGTTTTTAACTAAAGTTGAACTATATCAACCACTGGGTATTATCTATCATATAATAAAAGTTTAGGATAGTTGATTACATTAGCTAAGAAAAACGAGAAATATCATTGAAATTCTCCCAAAAAAAATAAAAAAACCAACTCTTAATTTTGTGAACCCTAGGTGGTGATCAGTTGGGCTTAAAAGCTCATGGCTTATGGCTGAAAACACTGTAGCTGGCTGAAAAAAACACTGTAGCTGACAGAGGCTTATTTAGCATAATTAAATTTAAAAAAAGTTAAAAATATAAAAAATATGTTAGCCCAATATGTATAATACAAACGAATACGGGAAAAAAAGAACCGGCAAAAAAGCTCAACAAAAAGCCAAAAGTTCAGAAAAAGACGAAATTTATGAATAGTAAAAAATAAGGCAGAAGTCAGAAGCTCAAGCCGAACCGATCAGGTAGTATATTTAGTAATTCATAACCGATGGATGTTACTAGATAAATGAGAATACTTCTAGAAATTCTCACAAAAAGAAAAGTATCTAGCTTTTAATTAGGCGGACTCTTCTTATGATTAACAAATCATAACCAATGATTTTTCTTGATCTATGAAAGTGTGCATGAAGTTAATTTGTACCATGATATACATGTACATACAGTTGGGAAACTCTTGTATAAAATTAAGACGCGGGATGCTAGCGATAGAATTGAAATCAAACAATCTACACACAGACTGAACTTGCCTACAACATCTATTATAATTTGCATTCTTTGAATTGTATTCATATGGATACAACTATTGTCTCTATTATTAGAGATGCCAATTAAAATTATAAAGAATAAATCATACATATTTAGAAAATTAATATATTTAATAAGGATAACTTATAAAAGATGACAAGGATGTCTTGACTACAAACAACATCTAGCTATAAATGATTGACAACTATTTCCTTCCAAATACATAATCTATATTCTTTGTTTTAAATGTACTATGATACATTAATATCACAAATAAAACCCCATAAACATGGATATTAAATCTAAATTGATAATGTTCTAAAAATTATAATATTCAAATTATTTCATGTGATCTGCAAATCTAAATTGATAATGTTCTAAAAATTGATTAGTAAATTTGTACAAACGATCGATATCTTAAACAAGAGATGATATGAAGAGATGATGAGCGTGAACTCACTTGGTGCCTGGTAGACAATGGAACCGGCGCCTCCGAAGTCGCACGACCCGCTGGCCCGGCCGTTGCGCTGGTAGTAGTCGTTGACTGCGTAGGACGCGTGCGCGAGCTTGGTGTTGGGCTCGTAGCACGGCTTGCCGGGCTGGATGGCGCTGCAGTCCGCGCCGTGGCCGCACGCGTAGTCCAGCGCCGCCTGGAGCCGCGCGTCCCCGACCGCCGCGTTCGCCACGCACCAGCTCGCCTTGTTCGGGTTGCAGGTGCCTATATTGGTGAACAATGGAACAAACAGCCAATAAGATCAGTTAAACCATCATGCATGTAGTGTATAAAATAAGAGAGTTTTTATATTTTTAAAAGGTATAAGGAGGTAGTCGTATCAAGAATTTACATGTAATATAGTGACGAAATACCGCAGTCTCTTGGTATCTTCTGGTAACTTTTTAAGGATCCTAAAAACTGTCCTAAAACAAAACTGACTCGTAAGGAATCAAGCCTATACAGTCACTTGCTCGTTGTAATAACCTTTAAACTGTGGCTGTGACGGAGTAGCATCTCTACTCTCTGTAAATCACCATGTGGAGTGAGAATGCAAGGTGGCACGTATGGGATGTCACACGTTTTAATTTTAGGCGCCCAACCACACTTTTACACAAACAGCGGGTGTAGCTTGTGCAGCCCTATTTACTTTTTACACAAACTAGCAAAGCTGCAAAGGCCCGAGCGGAGCGGCCGAGCCCGCGAGAGCTGCCGAGTGTCCGAGACCCGAGTGGAACCCTAACCCTAGCCTAGAGCGGCCGGCAGGCGTGGCGCGGCGGCCACTGGCCAGGGGAGCGCGGCCAGGGAGCGTGGCGGTGGCCGGCTGGCCAGGGGCTGCAGCCTGCAGTGGCCGCTTTGTCGGTCTGAGGAGATACTATATGTCTCCCAGAGGAGACAAATCTTCTAACTTCGGTGAATCATGGAGTTACTCAAGTTTTGCTAGAATTACTATCTTGCTCTTTCTAATCCACCTCTTATCTTACTGTAACAGTTGGACTGCTGACTGAATTGAGTTTTACTCAATGCATAGATTGGGAATTTGGGATACCAATAAGAGTTGGCATCACAACAGTACGGAGATTCGGCCATATACGAAAAAGGTACATAGGAGAAAGGAGGACTATATATAAATCAAAACTATGCGTTCTAATGTTCCTTACATGCACATCATTAATAGGGTGCTTGCCATTTTCTTCTTGATTTGCAATTCTTCATCTTAGCTAACTTTTTCTTAGTGTGTACTTTTTCATATGAATTCCTCATGTACAGGTTAGCGGTTGATCAAGAATGTTACAACCTTTACGACTGCTATAGGATCTTTACGACCACGTTCTGGCTGCTACGACCACCTCCTGTAACCATACGACCACGTTATAGTGGCTACGACCACCTCCTGCGTCACTACGACCGTTTTGTTGGTTCTCCGACCACACAGACAGTCGTTACGACCTCACTGTGATCTCTCCGATCACGCCTCGCTGCTCCGACCACGAGTCGTAAACTTCAGCTGAAGTTACGACCACGTTCACTGCCTCTTGATGCACCTCCTTCGATCACAGTCGATCACCGTTGTGTAGCTCCTTACGACCACACAGTGATGCTGTCGACCGCTGTGGTTGTAACGACTTACGACCACGTCTTTTTGGTGTGGTTGTAACGGCTTACGACCACGTCTTCTCGCTGTGGTCGTAACGGCTTACATCTTCTCGCTGTGGTCGTAATCGTAACTCCTTTACGACCATGTCTGCAACACTGCGAACACCTTCGCTCGTTGCCGTGGTCGTAACTCTAGTTACGACCATGTCTGTGAACACAATAAACTCGATAGACATCTAGAGCAAAAACCGCTCTTCTCTTCTCTTTATTTCTTTCTCTCGATCACACAAATATCTACGACCACCCTGATTGTCCTCTCTCGCTTGCCTCTCGATCACACCGATCGCCTCGGCCTCTCTCATACTTCTCACCTTCTCTCGCCCTCTTACTCTTGATTACATGACTCTCCCTTTTATACCCTGTTCTAAGACTCCGACTCGGTTACGACCACGACTACTACTCGAACTCGGCTACGACTACGACACAGACTCATGAATGACCACGACCAAACTCGTACATGACTCTGACCACTCGTACAGAACCAGGTCTACGATTACTGCATCCACTTTTTGATGGTGCTGTTATTGAACCATGCTTGCTTCATGGAGATTTATGGAGTGGAAACATAAGCTGTGATACAAACGGAGATCTTGTAATATTGGATCCAGCATGTTACTGTAAGTAAAATCCACTGTTTCTCGTCTCCAATTCTAGACTAAGATTATTGGTTGCGGTAGAATAAGTTTTTTATTTGGTTTTGAAGGCAAACACACATTGTACACTTCTCATAATAATTTGCATGGAAGTGCTCAACTTTTTAATGCGTTGTTATTGATTTGTCTGAATTTTCCTGAATGTCTTGCATATCGCATATTCTTGCCCGTAGACAGTTGTTGAAGAAAACTTATCAGTTCTTTTAACTGCAGATGGGCACAATGAGGCAGAATTTGGGATGTCATGGTGTGCTGGATTTGGCGGGGCATTCTATAATTCTTACTTTCAGGTATTCACTTTCTCATTTTTGTTCCATTTTCTTTGAGCACCAACACATGCAGATGAAGTGTACGACGGTTTTCATTCTCTGAAAGGATGAAACCATCCACCGAGTGAGTTAGTTGTTCTGGAATTTTTTAAACCATTGTTACATTTTGCTTGCCTATGAAGCTGAACCCTTGATTGAGACGTGAGGCTGGTTGCAAGTAATACTGTTTTGGGTAATATTGTTTACTTTACGCATGCCAGTTTGCACTAGCTATATTTTAGTCCCGTGTTTGGCATGGCTACATTTGCTATCACGGTCGAGATGGATGGAGTAGCATTTTAACGTCAAGAAGCAAAGAAATCAAGAAATGTACGCACATTTGCACAAAACGATATCCTAAACAAGGGCCAAGAAGAGATGATGAGCGTGAACTTACTTGGTGCCTGGTAGACAATGGAACCGGCGCCGGCGAAGTCGCACGACCCACTGGCCCGGCCCTTGCGCTGGTAGTAGTCGTTGAATGCGTAGGACGCGTGCGCGACCTTGGTGTCGGGCTCGTAGCACGGCTTGCCGGGCTGGATGGCGCTGCAGTCCGCGCCGTGGCCGCACGCGTAGTCCAGCGCCGCCTGCAGCCGTGCATCCCCGACCGCCGCGTTCGCCACGCACCAGCTCGCCTTGTTCGGGTTGCAGGCGCCTATATTGGTAAACAATGGAACAAACAGCCAATAAGATCAGTTAAACCATCATGTATGTAGTGTATAAAATAAGAGAGTTTTTATATCTTTAAAAGGTATCAGGAGGTAACGATATCTCACCACCAAATTACATATAAATTTTTGATTTTGGTATGGTAGTATCAAGAATTTATATGTAATTTAGTGACTTGATACCATTTTCTGGTAACTTTTTAAGGATCCTAAAAACTGTCCTTTAACAAAACTGACCCGTAACTCCGTAAGGAATCAAGCCTGTACAGTCACTTGCTCTTGTAATAACCTTTAAACTGTGGCTGTGACGGAGTAGCATCTGTATTCTATGTAAATCACCATGTGGAGTGAGAAAGCAAGGTGGCACGTATGGGATGTTACACGTTTTAATTTTAGGCGCCCAAGCACACTTTTACACAAACAGCGAGTGTAGCTTGTGCAGCCCTATTTACTTTTTATACCTCGGCTATATTCATTAACGGCAGTTTGCAATACACCTACATGGCTACAGTGGTGGGCCGGGCGAGGTCTGGCAGCCGCCGGCACCGGCCGGGCGGGACCACCGGCACGTCCGCACCATGGCCAGCGTCCTGGCGAGTTGGCGACCAGCGGAGCAGGCGTCAATCGATCGACGTGGTGTGGCCCAGACGTTCGGTTGTTCGGTCCAGTATGGCCAGGAGTCGAGCGTCCGGTCCACTAGCCAAGCCCTGGCGAGTAGTAGCGAGAGAACTCAAAGAAAGCTTAGAAGCAAACTAGCAAAGCTGCAAAGGCCCGAGCGGAGCGGGCGAGCCGGCGAGAGCTGCCGAGTGTCCGAGACCCGAGTGGAACCCTAACCCTAGCCTAGAGCGGCCGGCAGGCGTGGCGCGGCGGCCACTGGCCAGGGGAGCGCGGCCAGGGAGCGTGGCGGTGGCCAGCTGGCCAGGGGCTGCAGCCTGCAGTGGCCGCTTTGTCGGTCTGAGGAGATACTGTATGTCTCCCAGAGGAGACAAATCTTCTAACTTCGGTGAATCATGGAATGAGGTATTGATAAACATCATCTAGATATTTTCTTTCTAACTATTATCCAGATTTGTGTCCGTTGGATTAGAGATCCAACGGTCACGAATTCTCTCCGCCCCCTCTAAAAAAACAATCTCCCCCCTCCAAAAATAAGAGGCCGTTGGATCTCTAATCCAACGGTCCGAGATTTGGATGATTGTTAGGAATAAAACATCCGGGTGATACCTATACGTACCCCATGGAATGTTACTCAAGTTTTGCTAGAATTACTATCTTGCTCTTTCTAATCCACCTCTTATCTTACTGTAACAGTTGGACTGCTGGCTGAATTGAGTTTTACTCAATGCATAGATTGGGAATTTGGGATGCCAATTAGAGTTGGCATCATAACAGTATGGAGATTCGGCCATATACGAAAAGGTACATAGGAGAAAGGAGGACTATATATAAATCAAACCTATGCGTTCTAATGTTTCTTACATGCACATCATTTTCTTCTTGATTTGCAATTCTTCATCTTAGCTAACTTTTTCTTAGTGTGTACTTTTTCATATAAATTTCTCATGTACAGGTCAGCGATTGATCAAGAATATGCATCCACTTTTTGATGGTGTTGTTATTGAACCATGCTTGCTTCATGGAGATTTATGGAGTGGAAACATAAGCTGTGATACAAACGGAGATCCTGTAATATTGGATCCAGCATGTTACTGTAAGTAAAATCCACTGTTTCTCGTCTCCAATTCTAGACTAAGATTATTGGTTGTGGTAGAATAAATTTTTTATTTGGTTTTGCAGGCAAACACACATTGTACACATATGATAATAATGGAAGGGCTCAAAATTTTAACGCGTTGTTATTGATTTGTTTGAATTTTCCTGAATGTCTTGCATATCGCATATTCCAGCCCGTAGACAGTTGTTGAAGAGAACTTATCAGTTCTTTTAACTGCAGATGGGCACAATGAGGCAGAGTTTGGGATGTCATGGTGTGCTGGATTTGGCGGGGCATTCTATAATTCCTACTTTCAGGTATTCACTTTCTCATTTTTGTTCCATTTTCTTTGAGCACCAGCACATGCAGATGAAGTGTACGACGGTTTTCATCCTCTGAAAGGATGAAACCATCCACCGAGAGAGTTAGGCCCCGTTTGGCATAGCTCAGCTTCACTAGTGAAGCTGTTTTTTTTGTTTCAGCTTCACGAGCAGCTTCACCGATAAAGCTAAATCTGTTTTGGAAAACTGTTTGGCAAAACAGCTTCACCAACAGCTTCATGCATGGCTGAGAGAGGGCAATTGTCCAAGATACCCTTGTCTACCTGACTTGTTCTAACATTTGGAGTTGTATGTTTGTATATGGTCATATGAATTAAAAAATAATATATTTGAATGAGTATGAATTAAAACATTAAAATAAAAAATTAAAATAATTAGGAAGCAATATTAGTGCCTTGTTTATGTTTCGTGAACGGGATGGACTAGTGGCAAATGCGTGTAATTTTGGTGAACCAGAGGGGCAGTGGGTTCCTAGGACTGCGGGCCTGAGGGAGAGAGCTGTGAAAAGCTACTTTTTTTCAGCTTCACCTCTCCCCATTCCTTTGTGAGAGCAGAAAAAAGGAGCTTCACCCATGAAGCTGTTTGCAAAAAGGGTGTTTGGCAAAAAACAGCTCACAACAGCTCATGAAGCTGTTAGTGAAGCTGTGCCAAACAGAACCTTAGTTGTTCTGGAATTTTTTTAAACCATTGTCACATTTTGCTTGCCTATGAAGCTGAACCCTTGATTGAGACGTGAGGCTGGTTGCGAGTAATACTGTTTTGGGTAATATTGTTTGCTTTACGCATGCGAGTCTGCACTAGCTATATTTTAGTCCCGTGTCTGGCATGGCTACATTTGCTATCACGGTCGAGATGGATGGAGTAGCATTTTAACGTCAAGAAGCAAAGAAATCAAGAAATGTACGCACATTTGCACAAAAACATATCCTAAACATGGGCCAAGAAGAGATGATGAGCGTGAACTCACTTGGTGCCTGGTAGACAATGGTACCGGCGCCGGCGAAGTCGCACGTCCCGCTGGCCCGCCTGTTGCGCTGGTAGTAGTCGTTGAACGCGTAGGACGCGTGCGCGACCTTGGTGTTGGGCTCGTAGCACGGCTTGCCGGGCTGGATGGCGCTGCAGTCCGCGCCGTGGCCGCAAGCGTAGTCTAGCGCCGCCTGCAGCCGTGCATCCCCGACCGCCGCGTTTGCCACGCACCAGCTCGCCTTTGCCCCGCCGCCTCCCCCGCCGTTGCCGTGGACGAAGTCGATGTCGTACACCTTCTGCTCGTTCGGGTAGAACAGGCCGAAGTTGCGCTCCGTGGCTGGCCCGGCCTTCCCGTCCTCGTTGAAAAGGGCGAAGATGTACACGGAGATGTCGGCATCGGGGCGGTACGGGGTGCCGGCGTTGTCGGCGAGCAGGCTGTACGTGGTGGCGGCGTTGCGAGAGAGCACGTGGCTGATGAGTTTACCGTTGTACATTTGGGCGTTGGCCTTCGTGGCCGCCCAGTTACCTTCGGAGGGCCACCCCGTCTCCGAGGGACGCACGGGCACCCTGTGGTGCCCCGCCCTTGCTTGGGCGTTGGGCTTCGAGGCCGTCCAGTTACCTTCGGAGGGCCACCCGGACTCCGAACTACGCACGGGCACCCTCCCCACCTTTGCTTGGGCGTTGGCCGTCGAGCCCACCACGCTACCATAGGAGACCTTGTCCATCGCATAGTAAACGGCGTCGAGCTGGGCGTCAAAGAGGTTGTAGTACATGAGGCCGGTGTTGTGGTCGAGCACGCCGGCGTTGTCTTGGAACGTCGCGTACTCGAGGGAGATCTTGTCTGGGCTATACAAGTATGCGTAGAATGGGTAGAGGTTGACCATGAGGTACGAGCCGGTCTGATCCAAGAAGTCGAGCATGGGATTCATCACCGACTGTGCGATGTCGTCCTGGAACGCGCCCGCAGACGGCGGGAACGAATCCTTGATAGCAGTGAACGGGATCGGCGTGGACACCTTCACGGCGTCGGCAAGGCCCAGTCTCGCCAGCGCCGCCTGCACGTTCTTCATGGCCGGGACGAGCTGCGGGGTCAAGTCCTTTGCCTGGTCGAACACCTCGTTCCCCACGGCCACACCATGGATCTGCGTGGCCGGGTAGTATGCCTTCACGTTGCTTATCGCCCACTGGAGCGCGTACGACGGATCCGCGGCCGCAGAGGCCAGCTGCTCGTTAGGTAGCGCCACCATTAGCTTGATGCCGGTGTTGGCCAGCGAGCGCAACACCTTCGGGTTGGTGTCGTACACCCTCACCATCGTGATGCCATTCTGCTTCAGCAGCTGCACCACCGACGCTGGGTCCGGCAGGTCGTTCGCCACCCTCCCGTAGCACACGCCCACCTCGCCCGCCTCTGCAATGTACACCAAGAAAAAATGCCATTGTTATTAACCTGCACGCGCCGTTTATTCCCAAAACAGCAGTTTTATACGTCACCGCGATTACCTGCACGGGAGAAGAAGAGCAGTGGCAATATCGCGCCGAGGAGGACGACTAGGAGGAGAGTGAAAGCCATACTCTGATCCTGCAGTGGCGAGGGGCAGAGCAAAGACTAGGTGAGGAGTGGGGGATGAGCGAAACGGCGGGCGGTAATTAATAGCCAGCAACATGGTCGAGGTCGAGGCGCTGTACTGCGCCTGGGATGGGGATGTATGAAACAACCCAATTTTTTTAATTTGTAGAATCGGTATAATAACAGAGAGATGAATAGTGCCTTTAAATTTTTTCTAAGTATTCGTGTATTCTTCACTCTAGTAGCTATGAAAATTAAGAAGCCAAAAATCCAAAAAAATGTGGTGCTACATTGAACTCGGTTCAGTGAACAACAAAAACATCACTATATCAAATATAAAAATCCACGTACCTTTAGATCTGTAGAGTAATAGAACTTGAAACTTGAATCAATGCTAGATTATAACATTAAGAATTCAAGAAAATTGAGATTTTTTTTGTTCGTGAAACTCTATTGCACCAAAACTAAACCAAAATCACAAATTGAGCAGACTGTCAAACCAAGATACCAAATCACTTGAAATTTGGTATGCACTTTCTCTAAGATGTCAGAAACTAATTTCAATCAACGATCAAGAAAATTATTGCCAAAATTCTGATATTTTTATTTGAAGGAAGGTTTCACTAAAACTGGGCATAAACAAAAAACGGTGAGTATGACTTGTTCGTAGGTGAATGATGACCCAAGATGGCTCTAGATGTATCCCCACATGTTACAGTAAGTTAGAACAGCTAAGAAATCGAGGTAAAAACAACTGGATCAAAAAATCACTCGGACAAACCAAATTAAGTAAAAACAGGCAACTTCAAGAACTTGCCAAATGTGATGCCTAGATAGATGAGAATTGATTTTTAAGGTATATTTCTATCACGTACTTATCTTTGGTATCCAGCAAGATAATAAAGGGAGAAACAAGATCAAAACCAACCTAAACAAAAGCAAATCAACCAAAATAAGAGCAAATCAACCAAAAATAAGAGGGATCCATGATAGATGAATAAAGTTGAGATATTGCTACTTGAGAATGAAGATTTTATGGCCACTTCACTTGGAGGACAAGAAAGCGATATAGCACCACGGGTAGGCTATGCTAGCATAATTTCAAAAATCTACCATGTAAACAAGGAACCTTTGCTAGTAATAGATCATGGGATTGTCACTAGACATATAGATTCAGCGAAAATAGAGTTGATGTAGCGTGTTGGTGTGGTGATAGTCATACTAGCCGCACGTCTCCTCTTTTGGCTCCTTGTGATCGTCACAAGTTGTGGATCGTCCTAGTGCTAAACCATCGTATCAACACATCCAAGGTATCCACACGTACATGGCAAAGACACCACGCACTGGAGTGCTAGTGCTGGCTGCATAGTATTGGGTAAGGAAGGTGCAACAACTAGGGTTTTGGGAATTCCGAATTCATCTTTAAACTCTATGCCATCGTCCCTCCATACATATGTATCCATGATGGACCTCGAACTTGAGGCCCGTTAGCAACTCGTAGCCCATATGAATTTAGATCATCATCCGAATTATATCCTAGCCCTTTAAACGTGCGACCCTATAAGTTCACATATACTTGGACATGGCTTGAATACTCCTACTTGTCCACTAATCGGTAGCAGCTCCTAGCAAGACATGCCGACTCCCTAGGTATACGTAAAGATCATATCGGACGAACCTCAACAAAAAACTTATATTCATTTCCCTTTGCCTCACGATATCGATTAAGCTCAAGGCGAGTACGTGCCATCCTTGTTGGTTGGCTTGACCACTCTTTCTCGATCACATGACTCGAATTCTCCAATTATGGTTAACTCTTTAATCGCGAGTAGCATGGCCATGTATTTCTAGAATCCAACACTCGAGAGGCCTAGAAGTATCTCTCCAGTAGCATGGATGGTCAAATCCTACCTTGATCGACCATGCCTCGATGCATGCATCATGACAAAATCTGAAACCTATCTTTATGACTATCCAGTTACGGAGTAGCATTTGGCAACCCCTAAGTGAGCCATTATGCATCTCGAGTACGTGTGATGACTTCAAGTCTAAGGACATAGCATATGAATTGTAAATTAGACCAATTGATGACATGTAAGAATGCAACGTTCTCACAGTGTCTCATGGTGGGTCGATTCAACATCATGTTCACTAACATGTGTCCATATTATTAGTTTAATATCTCCATATCTATAACCCGTGAAACATGGTCATCAACCAATGCATATGCTAGTCTATTTATATGTGTCATCATATATTTTCGACTAGGGATTGTTTAAAAATAAATATCATAGAAATATAAAGTTTCACAATTAAGTCACATACTTGCTAATAAATATTGACGATATTATTTAAGGAACAAAATAACATATTATCAATAAATTATGAACGTAATGAAATATAATTATATCTATGATTGCCTCTATGGTATATTTCCAACAAGCACACCACAGCACTCACACTTCTCAAATCCTAACCTAAAACACTTGACTTCAATGAGTAAAACTAAGATAGTTAGATGGTTAACTTGCAAGTTTTCATCCCAATCCATTAAATAGACAAGGTAACCAGCCCTATCTAACCTAATGGATACTACCCACTTAGCACAAATGGGAAAAATCCGTTAACCCCACACAACACAGGTTTTACTCGCACACCACACTTATGCATAATTTCAAAGCACATAAGCCCGAATCCATTAAACCCTTATCCTTTGATTCACTTTATCATCTCAGCTCCTCCATGATCTAAACCGCCTTCACAAGCACTGCACAAGTGCCACGGTTTTGATTCAATGTAGTTTCTGATATTTTTGTTAACTTACCAAAATACCCTTTCTTGAACTGGTCTTCATCTTCCCTTCCAAGTAATCGTCATATTTGCCACATGTAGATGCATCACAGCTTGTGACGCGTTGGTAAATCTCTCCCATTGTGGTTCCACCGGACCATGCCTTACTTAGACTGACCAAGCAACATGGTACAACCTGTCGCTTGAACTTCCCTTCAACATTTCCTGCCTTTCTTGTTCCATACTTGAGTTCAGCCATTTCACCTGGCATTCTTGATCATTCTAGGCCTCGATACCTCCATGAGTGTAGCCCTGATTCTTGCTATTGACCAAGGTTGGCTCCAAGTGACCTTGAACATCCAAATACCAAGAAATTATATTCGGGCATAAGTTCTTCACAACTTGATTCACATTAGCTATAACATGCATAATGTAACACAGCATTGACATAAGTCAAAACAAATCATCCCATGACTCCTAGGGGCCTAGCTTACTCCTAGGGCTATGTACATCATTTGTCTTGTGCGGGCACGCCACGTCTGAGACTCTGGTGTTGATTCGTGGTTGGCGTTGGACTCTGTCCGGGGTTGGTCTTACATGTCTCGCCTGGGGTTGGCCCTAGACCCCTCTGGGGTTGCTCTTGCGTACCTCGTCCGAGGTTGGCACTGGACCCCTCCAGGGTCGGTCTTGCTTACCTTGCCTGGGGTTGGCCCTAGATACCTCTGGGGTTGGTCTTATGTGCATTATCTAGGGTTGGCCTCAGACACCTCTAGGGTCGGTCTTGCGTGCCTCGCCTGAGGTTGGCCCCGGACCCCTCCGAGGTCTGTCTTGCATGCCTCACCCGGGGTTTGCTCTGGACCCCTTTAGGGGTGGTCTTATGACCTTACCAAGGTTGGCTTAGGAACTTGGCTCGGGCTAGACAATCCAACAGTTCCTATCACACTGAAGTGGTCATGGCCCAAGGTAGTGCGTGGACCCTCCCTCAATAGTAGCCTCTCATTGATTTCGGTGGTCATCAACCGCTTGCCTGGGCCGGTACACTGACTTGCAAAAGGGATCAACGCACTGCCCCGAGTCAACGATCTCACTGGTAGTCTACAATGCATTTCAACATGTTAAAATACCTTAGTACTTGTGTGAACTTTAGATGATAGGTCATGCCCACGCCTCCGAATTGGGTTCCCCTAGTGTTTGCCAAAGGGTGCTTCCCTGCTCGATCGATGGATCATATTGGGGAGTTCACCATCGCACAGAAGGATGCTGGGTCATGAATAGTTATGGAGTCAAGTGTCAACCACCTAGATGTCGAACTCACACAGAGGCGGGGGTTAGGACTTAGCCTAGAGAAGTGCCTTGTGAAGTCAGTTGTCAACCTATGGTGTTTGAGAGGTGAAGGTATGCACAGAAGTGCCAAGCTCGACTTGCTTAGGCATGGTCACCAAAGGACGACAGAACCTAGGGGTGCGAAAGGTTATCCAATGTGGACATGCTAGAGATAAGCCCCCAACTTGTTGGTTCAAGGTGCACGAAGTCCTTGGGTAATTGAGTCATTGCATGAACATATCAGGATGGACATGGATATACTACTAGTCTGAGGTGCAATGGAGCTTCAAGGCGCATGAGGCCAACTGGGGCATCTGCATCCCTATGTGCAAGCTCAATTGACGATGCTGGGTTGGACGGCATCTTGAGACGTGGCCAATCGATGCATTCCAACACGTCAAGATGTTCAAGGTCGGTGAGTGTACCCGAGACTAGCCTGATGAGGTTTGACCTTCAAGGTGAGGGCATATGCACTAAGTTGTTGGCTCCTCGACTCAGCGAGGCATGACACTAGAAGCTTGGAAGCGCACAATGTGCTCAGCTCAAGGGGACGTGGCCCATGAAGTAAGGAGTGCCTGACGTAAGACTACACTTTGCCAAGGGTTGGCCCTTAAGGTTTATCACATCGCGGTAAGGTTACATGTTGGCACTTGTTGATGTAAACAACCAATCTAATGAGCGTGCATAACTGAGGGGATACCAATAGATCAAGCTGAGCTCGGTCAAGGGAACGCCATGCACATCGAGTCGTATCATACAGAGGCAAATCTACCGCGGGGTGTTGCCTCTTGCTAGTCTAACCAGCCCGATGACTAGGAGCGCATTGGGGCGTGAAGTACTAGGGACTGAAGAGTTGCCTGTGAGGCGAGGAGGCATGTATCGAAGCGCCTATCAGCCAACTCCTAGAAGGGTTTCATATGGTGCAAGTGGGTGTGCACTGTAGTGTTGGGTACTCAACTCTTGTTAGGTATGACCTTGAGAGAAATTCCTGGCTCACTAACGACTGACCTTCAAGGTGAGGAGATGTGCACTCGAATGCAAGGTGGTCAATTCATCGTTGCTCGTGTGGTCGACTCATCAAGGCATTGATTGCGAGGCACGAAGTAATCCACCAAGTGTATTCGATATGAGTATTCTAGGGTTACAAAATGGCGAAGATGCACCTCCAGTACAAGATCGGACAGTAAACTTAGAAGCACCCTCGGTTGGATACGGAGACCACCGAGGATGCGGAGGGACCCAAGAAGAAGCACACAACCACCAAGTGTATTCAATATGAGTGTTCTAGTGTTAGAAAATAGCCTCCCTCCTCTTTCCCATTATAAGGGGTCCTATTTATATAGGGACAGAAAGGCGGGTGGATTTACAAATTTGCCCTTGGGGTCTAGCTTACTCATAGGGGTATCTACGTCATTTGTCCCATGTAGGCCCCACCATGTCCGAGACTTCGGGATAGGTTCGTGGCCGGCCTTGGACTCCGTCTAGGGTTGGTCTTGCATGCCTCGCCTGGGGATGGCCTCGGACCCCTCCGGGGTTGCTCTTGCGTACCTTTTCTAGGGTTGGCCTTGGACCCTTCCGGGGTCAATCTTGCGTACCTCGCTAGTGGTTGGCCTCAGACACCTCCAAGCTCGATCTTGCATGCGTCATCAGGGGTTGGCCCCAGACATCTTAGGGGTCAGTCTTGCATGCTTCACCCGGGGTTGGCCCCGGACCCCTTTGGTGTCAGTCTTGCATGCCTCACATGGGGTTGGCCCTAGACCCCTTTGAGGGTAGTCTTGTGACCTCACCAAGGTTTGCTTGGGAACTTGGCTCGGGGTAGACCTTCTAACTAGTGCCGTTGCTTTGAAGTGGTCATGGGCCCGAGGTAGCGTAGGGACTCTCCCTCAACAACAATCATATCGGTTTTGAAATAAAAATTAGAGAAGATTCCAAAAACAATTTCTAAATTCATGCATATACTAGATTTGATCAATGTAGTGTAAGATTAGCTTCAAACTACTAGCCATGACCCTTCTTTATAGTACGACATCTACCCTACCAAGCCGGTCTTTTTCAACCAAATGCCAAGACCAGTAAAAGCTATAACAGATATCCTTAAGGTAAATTATACCTTTGCCTTGAGCCATGTCTTGAGCCATGTCAATCCTTAGTCATCTTTGCATCCTTTTCCATGATAGCACCAAAATCTGGGACTAATCCTTTCAATCATCTTAACAAACATGTTAATCACTTAAGCATTGTTGTCATTAATTACCAAAATCATTTTTAGGGGCCTAGATGCTTCAGATAGCTAGTGGGAAAAGGGGTGAAATGGAAGTTGGATTAGTACATCCGCTTGCCATTCCTCACAACAGTATATCCACTCAACGTCGAGCCCTGATTTTCGCACTGACCAGTGGATGTGTTGATTGGCTTCGAGCCTATTCTTATCATATTATAGCCTACGATTCTATCCAATTGAATACCTTACAAGGTAGTTAAATAGCCTTCTCATGTGGCTTGTGAGTATCTAGTGTACTCAATCTTGCTTATTTTCATCAGAATAAACACCAGAAGAACAAAGGATGTATGAGCTGTTGTGTTAGGGTTACGACCGCACTCAAGCATTCATGTGGAATTTACTTGGTTTTTCTGAATGTAAGTTAAGTTTTAGGCTTGAAGACCCATAAAACCGTTGTAATTTGACAGTTATGTTATATTTTAACCAAGATAACCCTTTTTAAATGCTCATGAGTAAGTATAATACTCTTTCTGATTGCAACTAAACTCTTAGGCAGTTGCAGGAAACATCTTGGCCCTATTCTGAAAATAGGGTCGGTACAGTGTAAGAATGAAGACTATATTTTCCTTTCGCACCAGACTATTAATAGCCAAGATGGCCCTGCTACAGTGACAAGCAGACAACGGTAGTACGAGTGTATTACTAACCATTTGTTATTTTTCCCATAGGTGAGTGCAAGTGGCAACCTTGGCAAATCCAAGATGCTAGGCCGTTATATAGTAGCACTTTGGGATTTTTAGAAATTTTCCACTTCAAGGACTATCTGTTCGCCACTCCAAAGGTTGGAAAACTTATATTTTGCCATTTTTGACCCAATTAAAGTAATTTCCATGCATTTTCGCATTTTAACCCTGATATGACCCTTTTGCCCATTTACATTATAGCTCATGGTTGAGGTTTATCCAGATATGGGTGCCGAATAAAACATATACTAAAGATATGATTAACACTCTTTGAGTCTTAATGTATCGAATATTGTTGTCAATATGAGACCAGACAATAAACTTGAAAGCACCCCCGGTCGGATGTGGAGACCGACGATGATGCGAAGCGACTATAGAAGAAGTATAAGAACGACCAAGTTTGTTCACTATGATTGTCTAGCGTTATAAAATGGCCTCCTCTCTCACATTACAAGGAGCCCTATTTGCAGAGGGAGAGAGAGGAGGGTGAGTAAAGTTACAAGTTTGACCTTGGGGCCTAGCTTACTCCTAAGGGTATTTACATCATTTGCCCCGCATGAGCCCCGCCATGTTGGAGACTCCGGAGTTGTGGTTTGTGGTTGGCTTTGGACTCTATCTGGGGTTGGCCTTGTGTGCCTCACCCGGTGTTGGCCTTGGACCGCCCCCTCCCCCACCCGATGTTGGCCTTGTGTACCTCAACCTTGGACCCCTTTGGGGTTGGTTTTGCGTACCCTGCGCGGGGTCGACTCTGGACCCCTCCAGGGTTGGTCTTATGTACCTCGCTCGGGGTTGGCCCCAGACCCCTCTAGTGCTAGGCTCATGCACCTCGCCAGGGGTTGGCCCCGGACTCCTCCGGGGTTGGCCTTGTGTATCTCGCCCGAGGTTGTCCTTGTGAACCTCGCCATATTGACTCATGAGCTTGGCTCGGGGTAGACCTTCTAAAAAGCACCATTGCTCTAAAGTGGTTATGGGCCCAATGTAGCATGGGAACCA
Organism: Dendrocalamus latiflorus; assembly: GCA_017311315.1. Classification (NCBI taxonomy): domain Eukaryota; kingdom Viridiplantae; phylum Streptophyta; class Magnoliopsida; order Poales; family Poaceae; genus Dendrocalamus; species Dendrocalamus latiflorus. The sequence continues at coordinate 24,247,971 of CM029644.1, read as the reverse complement.
TCCCCCAACGGCAGCCCATCGCTGATCTAGGCGGTTGTCCATTGCTTGCCTGGGCCGTCGCACCGACCTAAGGGGTCAGCACACGGCCTCGAGACAATGATTCCTCTAGTAGCCTACAATGAATTAACAAGATGTTAAGTTATCTCAGCATTGGAGTGGGCTCGAGGTGGTAATCTGCCATTCCTTGGTCATCAGGGCTGAACCACCCTTGGCCTATGATAGTGGAGCTCCCTTAGCTAACTTCCTTCCCATCCATCCATTAGCCTCCACACTCCCAATCCCCCAACTCACTCAGGCTAGTTAGTGCCTTCGTGTGGGCGTCTCATCCACATGACCCGCGGTGTCACCTTGACCCCTACCTGATCCTTCTGACATCACCCTCGGGTCCCGTGCTCTCCTTGGTCGTCACCTCGGGTTTGCCTACGCCGCCCGGCCCTAGTGTCTTGAGACTCCTCCATGTCACTCGTCTTGGACTTCGCCGTGCCATCCGGCCTTCGTCGCCCTGGGTTCACCTTAGGGCCGCACCGGCTGCTCTCTGGGGGGACTTCCAGCTTGCCACCCCGACCCCCCCGGAGGACTCCGCCTTGGGATGCTGCCACTAGGGGTTTTGCCTTGGCGAGTCGTGCCCTTGCCCGGGGGTTTGCCCTCGCATTGTCCACCCCTGCCCAGAGAGTTTGCCCTCACATCATCGTGTCCCCATAGGGGGTACCACATTGAAGGGCCACACCCCTACCTAGGGAGTTTGCCCTTGTGTTGTCATGCCCTCGCCCAAGGGTACCACCTTGAAGTGCCACGTCACCCCAAGGGTTTTGCCTTAGTAAGCCGCATCCCCTCGAGGGTTTTGCTTGGAGACACTGCACCCCTAGGGGCTCTACTTGGAGCCTCGGTGTGCAGCCCAGCCTCGGACTCCCCAGACTTCGGCATCCCTGCACCATTCTTGAGCTGCCCCGGCCTCATCAAAGCCATTCCACTCGGACTTGGGGTTCATCCGATCCGCACCTAAGCCATCACAGATTAGCCTCAGTGCTACACCCCCGCCTCGGGGGTTTCTCCTTTAGACGCCACGCTCTTATCCTAAGGGTTTCACCTTGAGACACCGCACCCCTGCATCATGACTACAAAGAAGGCCACAACACCCGCTGGCTCTTCTAGTAAGAAGGATGGAGCCTCTGCCTCCCGCAAAGATGACACGGGGGAGGGGACATCTAAGAAGGCCGTCCAGTTCTCTTGTCACTTGGGCCAGTCCAACATGAAGAGAGGCCTTTTGGAGCAACTTGAGAAGGAGGGGAAGATCAAGAGTGCCGACTTAGCCATCTTGCCCAAGTCTGATGAGGTCCATCCCAACCTAGGGCTAGGGATGCTCATTGTCTTCACCGCCCAGTTCGAAGCTGGCCTTTGCATCCCTCCAATTGGGCTATTGAAGGATATGCTCAACACGTTCGACCTTGAGGTCTCCCACCTCAACCTGGGTTCCTTCATTCACTTGAGGTCTCCCACCTCAAAGCATTCATTGGCTGAGCTCTTCTACTTCGTCCACTATGCCATGCTCATGACGGTGTATTCCTTTGAGGACGTACACTCCTCGTATGGGGTGATAGCCTTCCAACTCTGGGGCAACTAACAGAAAATCAAATTCCCCACTAAGGTCCACAAGGCCAAGTGGAACTCACAGGGAGACCTGTTCTACTACCCCGCTCAAGGATTTGGCCTCATTAGAATAGGGAAGAAGCCATTAGTGGACCGCTTCCTACACATCTCGCCTTCCCTAGGCAAGGCGGATAAAGCCCATCGACACCTTCTGCATGGGCTCACTGCGAAGTTCAGCATGCATGATCTCCTCGAGGAGTACTGCATATTGAGGATTGGTACCCTCCACCAGGGCTGGAACCTAACTTTTGTGGAGGGTGGGACACCGGGGAGCATCCGTGCTTTCCGTGGCTTTACCAAGTACTAGTGTGAGTTCTCACGCCCCTTACAATGCTTAGTTTGCTCAACCTCATTCCTCTTCTAATCCCTATGTGGACTTGTAGGCTTAAAGCTCCCATAGGTGGAGAAGGTGGTGGTGGTCTTACTCAAGCGCGAGACGAGGGTGGAGCACGACATAATAGAGGACCTAATCACGGGGATCATCGCAACCGCTCATGTAAGATGCTCGGTGTGCCCGTGTCTACTTGTCCACCCTTCGATGAGGATGGCAGGTCCAGGCGAGGTATGAAGTGCCCCCGAGTGGTCCTTAGGGCTCACCTCGCACAGAGCCTTCTGGCACTGCGGGTGCCTCCCGTCGCCCTAGTAAAGGGAAGGGGCTTGTGTCTAGCCTCCCCCCGCTGGAGTCTCTGGGATCTCCCACTTCCTCCCCATGCACTGCCTCGACCTACAGACCAGGAGGTGCTTGCAGGGGAGGCACATTGGGCTCCATGCTGATCAACGCCCTTCGCATGTTCAGCCTGATGAGGCCTCTGCTAATTGACTCGTCCTTGCGGGAGAGTCAGGATGTAGGTGACAAGGCTGTCAAGGTCGACACGATGGGGAACACTTCAGTGAGCACTTTTGGGCCGCGGCGGGCGCAGCTCTGACTGCCACCATAGAGATACACATGGACGAGATGGCTCCTAGGCTGGTCTTGAGCGTGTGATCCCCATGCCCATGCAACGCGCGGGCACATCCTAGGACACAGGCTCTAGCACACCTCTACTGGTTCGGGGGCACATCACCGCCAAGGACTTCGCTATGCCAAAGCCCATGGTCGAGTTTCTGAGCGAGGCTGACGCACATATGGTGCCTACTGACCTTGACTCGGGCCCTTGAGGATGACCCTTGACCAAGACACATGCATTCACTTTAGTGGAGTGTGACTTCATGAAGGTAACTAGTTTGTTTGTTTGCTTTGATTTGGAGAACTCCTGACCCTTGTCTTTTCCTCTTGCAGAGTCTCCTAGTTGTGCGCAAAATGTTGTCCGTGTAGAATGACATCTTGATGGAGAACAAGAGAGTAGTGAGGGAAGTGGATGTCAAGGCGGCCTCCGCACAAGAGACCAACATGGAGCTCCTTTGCCATGGCCAAAAGGCCATCACCGACCATGTCCTACGAGACACTGAGCTCTACCAATTTGGAGGGAGGCCAAAAGGCCATTACTGACCATGTCCTCTCCTCGTGAGTTTGGAACTCACACGGGTTGGGCTACCTCGAAGGGCTCGTCCAACAAGCCCACACTTGCTCGTTCGAGGGAGGCTCTTCTGGGCATGAGAGGGAGGACTTGAGGGACCGGGTTCATCCTAGGTGTGAGGCTTATTATCAGTTTGTCAATGTCTATTGCTTAGCTTTTTTTACTTCAGCTCACTGGAGCGCCATGTTTGCGTAGACCTTTGATGTAGCCTTTTGTACATCCTAGGAGTTGACCTTTTTTGTAGTTATGATTCAATCTATGCAATTGTGTCCTTTGGTCCATTGTTCTTGGATGTGCTTGTGTGATGGAATATTTACAACGATTGCTTACCTTTATAGACGATGGTGTGGCGCACTAAATCAATTGCTGGTCACTTGGAATCTAAACCCTCTCAGATTGAGTCACTCAAGCACCGGGCTTCACACAAAGCTCCTAAGTTAAAGTTGCAGCTGGGTGCGAATGGTTGGGGCCAAGGCTCAACTGTGGTTATAAGCACCACCGTGCAGAATGCCCTGGGATAGACTCTTTGTGCCCTATGTCGGGACTTATCTTCATGCGAGGAATAATGCTAGGTCATGAATTGACCAGTGTAGCATGAAGCTGAGTACCCGAAGTTTATCCTGCGACTGCCTGGTCTTCTCTGGCAAGAATGTAAAGGGGCCATAACTGCCATTGTTCTTTTCACACGGCTTGCACCGTTGTTGCTTGCCCAATGTTAGAATAAAGTTCACATGCTACTCCTTACTAGGAGTATCCCACTACCCTGTCCCTCATCGAAAAAAACTTGGTGCTCGAGACAGATCTCATGAGCAGCACTTCGCTTAGGGAGACAAGAACATTGTGACCCATCGGAAAAACTTGGCGCGTAGGACAAAGCTCATGAGTGGCAATTCACTTGATTCACACCTCCTCCCATCGGAAAAAACTTGGTGCTCGGGACGAAGCTCATGATACGGGGGTGCCCAATCTTCACAACGTAGGATCGATAATGATAACTTGGATCTGTGCAACCTAACGAACCGATGGCGCTAACCACTATTAGAACAACAACCTGCGATGAGAATTCACCCAACCACATGCTCATGATCCTGTCTACCCGACCACAAAATAGACGTATCGCTGCTCCTGCGAACCACAAGGAAGCACAAGAAAAATGGAGGTACTCTCGAGAAAATCGCCCAATTCCCCAAAGGCAGCGTGTAGCATAAACCCAAGAATAAGTAATATTAGCTATTTTGAAAATAATGTGGTCTGACCCAAAGGCTACGTATTACAAGGCTTATATAGCCCTAGGCACAGTCCGTAGGACCCCCTAATCATGTACAACTCAATCTTGTATTAGGCTCAACTCCTACAAAAAGGAAACTAAAATCTTTTATCCTAGTTGAATTTGAAGATAAGTCCTTGTCCGTTACGTAGTCCTTGAAATAAGCCTTCCAATAAGTCCAAGATCATCTCAATCGGTCTCCGTATACAAAATTTATTGCCCTTTAATCACAAGGAATTTCTTCGGGTCTACAGTCATAAGTCGTTACGACAACGTTGAGGTTGATTTCAACTAAAACCATGTCCTCTTTACGACCACACATCTCCGGTTGATATTGACTTCGACCACGAGTAGCAGTCGTTACCTTCATAGTCATCCGAGCTGCAAGAGGATCGGACGGTCGTAAGTCATATTCGTAGCAGTGCAGTAGTCAAAAATATGATCAGACTGTTCTGAACACCTCCAAGTCAATCGAACGGTTGCAAGCGTCTCCAGCCAATCCAACGGTAGGATCGTTCAGCCTGGTCCGAACGTTACCATCAATATCGACCGTCCAAGTTGATCGAACGACGCAGAAGGGCAAATGTTCGGAACAGTCTGAATGTCATTATCACTATCCATCATCAAAACCTAATCGAACGTCGTAGAATGAATGAACGTTTGAATCAGTCCGAACGTCTCCAAAGCGATCAGGCGGTCCATTGAAGATCGGATGGTACGACTCATTTGGAGTGGGCTGAATGTTTCCAAGGCTATCGGGCGATCTATGGAAGATCGAATGGCGTGATCGTTCAGAGTGGTCCGAACATCTCCGAAGCATTTGAGTGTCCAACACTGATCGAACAGCTCGGATAGTTGAAACCATTTGGACTGGTCCGAACATTTTGAGGGTCTTGTGAGCGCCCGATGTGGATTGAATGGTCCTGAACACATCTGAGGTCGATCTAGTGTGACAATAAGGACTTGAACATATCTTCCCTTGCTTGAATCCAAGTATTTCGTCTCCATCAGCTCCTCCTCCTTGGCTCCAATTCCAAAAGCTTCACATCGTTCAAACCTGAGAACGCACAACACATTGGAATGAGGTAGTATCTAGTTCTCACGTAAATTATAACCAAATTCAATTCGGAGTGAATTCACCTATTGATTAATTTGTTTAGCTCGTGCTTGTGTAATCGGTCCCATTGGTGTCTTCGTGTCGGAACCCGGAGTAATGACTCCTGGATCCTTTGTGTAAATTGCACTAGTCCAGGATCAGCTAGTGCACACAGTACAACAAAGATAAATTCCAAGAACAAATGACTTCATATATTAAATAAAGGGTACGGCCTTATGGCCAAGTCTTACATCAACGCTCATTGGCAAAGATAAATAAAGGAAATAACTGCGGAAGCAAACTGATAAAAGCGAAGCCCAAGCCTGCCCACAGGAAAACAACAGTAAGACGCGGCCTACTCATCCAAGTCTTCACCGTAGTCGACGACATCTTCCTCTGTATGGAGATTGCAAGGTGAGTACAAACTTGTACTCCGCAAATCACACAGAGAAATGCAACATAATGATAGAGGCTTCAATGGAAGGCTTATAGGGTTAGTCTGCTGCCACGGTGGCGTGCCGGCCGGAGGCGCACGGGGACGGCGGCGGCGGCGGCGCTCCGGCGGGCAGTGGCCGGCGGCGAGGCGGGGAATGGGGGGAGGAGGGAATGGGGAGCTCGGAGGAGAGACGCGGGCTTACCGGAGGCGGCCGGAGCGGCGGCAAGTGCTCTCCGTTGTTGGCGGTGGCGGCGGAGGTGGGTGAGCACGATGTGGGCGAGCTCAGGTGGCGGAGGGGAGGAATGGAGGGTGGTGGGAGGTGGAGCGAAGAGTGGTGCGGTCGGGAGGGGGATTTATAGGGGGTGGCGAAGGGCGGGGCGGCGCGGATTTGTCCCCGGAGTGGCGGTGGTTGCGGGCGGCCGTTTCGGGGAGAGAGGGAGGAGTGGGCGCCGGAGTGGGGGATGTGGGCGCGGGGCGCGGAGCAGAGCGCGTCGCGCGAGATGGGAGGTGGGGGCGAGAAGAGCGGGGCAGCGGTTGCGGCCGGGGTGTGCGAGGAAGGAGGAGGCGCGGTGGGGAAGATGGGCCTGACAGGCCGGGCCCACGCGCAGCGAGAGGGAAAGGAAGGCCGGCTGTCGGGTGGGGCCGGGGAGAAAGAGAGAGGGGGAAGCGCGGGCGGAGAGGATGGAGCCGCGTGGCAGAGGCGCGCATCGGGTGGCCGAGAGAGGGCGAGGCGGGGAGGGCCAGATGGGGGCGAGCGGGGTGGCGTGGCGCGCATCGGGCCGGCCACGTGTCGGCCCGGGAGGGGGGGAGGTGGGTTTGCGGGCGGATGGGATGGCGGCGACGTGGGCGTAATCCGGCCGTCCACGTGGCGACCGGAGGGGGTTGGGGATTTTATTTTTGATTTCAGCTTTTCAGAAATTGCAAGGAAATTCATTTAGCCTCAGAAAAATATGAAAATACTTCCAAAAATTCCAGAACAATTCAGAGAACCTCCTGGACACTTTTTGGACTTAATAAAATTATTTCCAACTAATTTTGGTATTTAATTTGCATAATAAAAATACTTTTTAATTTCCAAAATACATTTTAAACTCCTGAAAACTCAGAAAACCAAATGAAATCCACATAAATCCAAATCATTAATTTAAAGTAGGATTTTTATAGAAAATCAAAATATCATTTTATTTAATAATATTTTTTTAGGTTTTCACTTAAAATACTTTTTAAATCCAGCTTTTTTTCAAAACAGAAATCCAGGGCAAAACCAAAAATAAAATTTAGGCACAAAATACTTATTTTAATTTAAATTTTATTTTAATTAATTTTTAATTAATTAATTAATTATTTTTATTTTTCATAGAAACCTGGGCTGTTACACTTCGGGATGTCCTCATCAAATGTCATGAGTAGCACTTCGCTTAGGGAGACAAGAATGTTGTTGTCTCCCATCAGAAAAACTTGACGCGCAGGATAATCCTCACGAGTGGCAATTCACTTGATTCTCGCCTCCTCCCGTCGAAAAAAACTTGTGCTCAGGACGAAGCTCATGAGCGGCACTTCACTTGGAGAGGGGAGAACGTCGCCATCTCCCATCAGAAAAAACTTGGCACTTGAGACAAAGCTTATGAGTGGTACTTCACTTGGGGAGGTGAGAACATCACCGTCTTCCATTAAAAGATACTTGGCACTCAAGACGAAGCTCACGAGCGACACTTCCCTTGGGGAGACGAGAACGTCACCATGTCCCATTATAAGAAACTTGGCACTCGAGATGAAGCTCACGACTAGCACTTTGCTTGGGGAGATGAGAACATCGCCGTTTCCCATCAGGACAAACTTGGAGCTCAAGACGAAGCTCATGGGCGGCATTACACTTGGGGAAGTTGGCACTTGAGACAAAGCTCATGAGCGGTACTTCACTTTGGGAGGTGAGAATGTTGCCATCTCCTATATGAGGAAACTTGGTGCTCGGGATGAAGCTTACGAGTGGCACTTCATTTAGGGAGATGAGAATGTCACCGTCTTCCTTCGGAACAAACTTGGCGCTCAAGATGAAGCTCACGAGCGCCACTTCGCTTGGGGAACTTGGCGGTCAAGAGGAAGTTCATGAGCGGTACTTTGCTTGGGGAGGTGAGAACATCACCGTCTCCCATAGAAAGAAACTTGGCACTTGAGATGAAGTTCATGAGTAGCACTTCACTTGGGAAGATGACAACGTCATCGTCTCCCATCGGAACAAACTTGGCGCTTGAAACAAAGCTCACGAGCGGCACTTTGCTTGGGGAGGCGAGAACATCGTCGTCTATGATAGGAAGAAACTTGGTGCTCAAGGTGAAGCTCATGAGCAGCACTTCATTTGGGAAGGCAAGAGCGTCACCGTCTCCCATCGAAAGAAACTTGGTGTTCGGGATGAAGCTCATGAGTAGCACTTCGCTTGGAGAGGCGAGAACATCGCTGTTTCTCATCAAGCAAAGCTTAGCACTAGGGACAAAGCTCACAAACAGCACTTCACTTGGGGAGGCAAGAACGTCGTTGTCTCCCATTGGAAAAAATTTGGCACTCGGGGCACAGCTCGTGAGTGGCACTTCGCTTAGGGAGGCAAGAACATCGCCGTTTCCTACCTGGAGAAACTTGGCACTCGACATGAAGCTCATGAGAGACACTTTGCTTGGGGAGGCAAGAATTTCACCGTCTTCTATCGGAAGAAACTTGACGCTTGAGACAAAGCTCATGAGTGGCACTTCACTTAGGGAGGTGAGGGCGTCACCATCTCCCATTGGAAAAAATGTGATGCTCGAGATGAAGCTCACGAGTGTCACTTCACTTGGGGAGGCTATGAAGACCCGACCCCAGAGGGTGGGTGTAAGTCGGTGAAGACTCTACCTAGAGGATGAGTGTAAGGTATGATCAACATTGTAGGGTGAGCATAAGGCTATGAAGACTCGACCCTGAAGGGTGAGCGGTCATTGACTTGACCGCAGCTTACTAGGATGCAAACATATCTCACGAGAATGTAGTAGAGGCATATGTATTTAAGGGCAAGGGGCGTCATGATAGGCCCAGGTCAAGCAGGGATAATGGGGGATGTCATAGTAGGTCTGATACAAAAAGATGCAATGGGGGTGACACAATGATCCTGGTAGCTACAAGTAATACTTATGGAGGTTGTCTGCTTTCCAGCTATGTTTGAGCTTGGTTCCACGAGTGATTGTAGGTAGAATGATTCCAAACACCTGGCACAAATGACTTCATACGGTCATTCCCACTTGGAGCTCAGCTTACCATCAAGGTCTAGGGTTGACCTTCTTGATGACGTGGTCACCAACCTGGATGGGTCATGGTTGGACCGCCTTGTTGTATGTCTTGGCCATCGCTACCTGGTATTTGTCATTGTTGGGAGTTGCTTCTCGGTGGATGGCGTCGGTCGACTCTAGAGAGATCTAGCGGGTGTTATCATCTGGGGCCGTCATGGCCTGGAGAGACCCAAGCTTGACTTCCTCTAGTGTAATGGTCTCATCACCATACAATAGTTTGAATAGGGTAAACCCTATGGCCCGATTGAGCGAAGTGCGCGTTGACTAGAGTACGCTGGGAAACTCATCTACCCAGTGACCATTTGGGAGATTGAAGAGACGAGTGCGGAGTCCTGACAAGATGGTTCCATTGTCCATCTTCAAGACGCCATTGACCTTTGGGTTGGTGACCAATGTGAAGCAGAGATTGATGCAACTTGCAAAAAGAGGCTGCATCGAAATAAGTCCTATTGTTGATGGTTACCTCCCTTAGCATGCCAAATTGGTAGATGATGTTCTTCCACATAATTTTTTGGACCGTTGCAGAGGTTATCTTATCCAGGGGCTTAGTCTCGATCCACTTGGACAAGTAGTTGACGGCCACCATGGTGAACTTATACCATCTGGTCTGGGGTTTAAAGGGACCGTCTAGGTCTATACCCCATTGAGCGAGCAGCCATAATGGCAGTAGAGGCTGAAGGTCGTTTGCGGGTGAGTTAGTGTCGTGCCCTATCCATTGGTAGGCGGCAAATGTGCGAACTAGGGGCTCCACATCCTATAGGGTAGTGGGCCAGTAGAATCCTTGGTGGAAGGCTTTTGATACCAGGATGTGTGGTGCGATATGAGAACCGTAGAGCCCCTGGTGTATCTCACGCACCAGATCGGCACACTCATCTTTGGACACACACTAGAGCTATGGTTGGCAAATACCGCGCTTGTAGAGGGCATCATTGTGAATGACAAAGTCCCTTGCACGACTCTTCAGTCTTCATCCCCGGTGGGATCCACAGGCTCAACTCTGTCGACGGCCTCCTCCAATCTTGCTCCCTGATGGTGCATACCTCCAGGAGCCCCTTCACCACGGGCTCTGCCAAGACCTTGTAGAAGGCACCGGTAGGTCTCTCTGTCTACATGCAGCAGCCCTTGCAAAGATGTCTACCTCAAGATTGTCTGAGCGGGGATGCTTGGAATGGTGATGCCACTAAAGTACTTCTCTATGGTGTGGACGAGAGCCAAGTACTTTACCAAAGCTAGGTCCCTAGCTTGGTAGCTCTTGTTGATGTGATAAGTGATGAGGTAGGAGTTGCTTTTCACTAGTTGTTGCTTGGCCCCTGATGCTTGAGCAATAAAGCCTCATACTCAGTGTCATTGTTCGTGGCCTCGAGTCCAGTTGGGTAGAGTAGAAGGTGTGCATCCCATTGGAGGATTTGAGGACTGCCCTGGCCCCTATGCCTTCTGAGCACCAAGAGCCATCCACATAGATTATCCAAAGGGGATCGACCAACAGGGCAGATGGTGGCAGCTTCATGAGGTTTCACTTCGTGATGAAGTCCATCAACACCTAGGACTTGATTGTGGTGCGGGAGACAAGGGTGATTGAAAACGGGGCCTGCTCGGCATCCCACTTGCCCACTCGCCCGGACGCTTCCATGTTATGAAGCATCTCATCGATTGGAAATGATGATGGTATTCAAATCTCATGTGCCAAGAAGTAGTGCCAAAGTTTCCTTGAGGCCATGAGGATAGCGTAGGTGAGTTTCTTCAGCTCTGTGTATCTTACCTTAGCCCCTTGAAAATCTACGGACACATAGTATACAGGGTGTTGCTTCTTTTCCTCTTCTTGGACTGGTAGAGCACTCACGACAGTGGGAGTTGCCGCAACATAACTGAGGAGGCCCTCCCCAGGTTTGGGGCTATGCAATAGTAGGGGGTCAACACTAGGTAGTTTTTAGGTTGTCAAGGGCGACTTGACTCTTGGTGCTCCACTCGAACGTGCTCAAGTCCCATAGGATCTTGAAGAAGGGTAGCCCCTTCTTGGCCAAGCAAGAGATGAATAGCCCTAACACATCCAGCCTTTTGACCAACTTCTACACCTTGTGGATGTCTTGGGGAGGCTTCACGTCAAGGATGGCCCAGATCTTCATGGGGTTCACCTCGATCCCACGCTTCAATACCAGGAAGCCCAACAACTTCCTCGCTTGTCCTCCGAAGATGCATTTCTCTAGGTTGAGCTTCATGTCGGCCCGACATAGGTTGTCGAAGGTCTCTTGGAGGTTGGCGGCATGCGCTTACGCAAGAACGCTCTTGACGACGATGTCATCCAACATAAGCTTCCATGTTGCGACCGATCTGGTGTCAAGCACTTTGTACATGAGCTTGATGAAGGTGGTGTCGGCATTCTTAGCCCAAACACCATCTGGACATAGTAGAACATCCTGGAGGGCGTGATAAAGCTGGTCTTTTCCACGTCTTCCTTGTCCATCCACACATCTGATGGTACCTCGTGTAGGTGTCGAGGAAGCTCATAAGCTCACACCCTGAAGTGACATCGACCAGCTAATCAATCCTAGGACGTAGCAAGTCACCCTTTAGACATGTGCGGTTTAAGTTGGTATGTTGGTCAGCCACTCAGGGTGCACCACCTCACATCTGCATTATAAAGTTTCTCCACTTCCTTCCTCACCGTGGCCTAGCATTTGCTTGACATCTTTTGGAAACTCTGTTTGATGGGCTTGGCATCGGGCTTCACGGAGAGCCGTTGCTCAATGATATCCCTTGGGACAAGGTCCTCTGGCCCCCAAGTGAAGATATTATGGTTCACCCACAAGGTAGCTAATAGAGTCATTGCCGTCAGCAGGTTGAGGTCCACGCTGAGTAGCATGGTCTTGGTGGGATCAGCTTTCACAAGGGGGACAGCCTAATTCTCCCCATCGAGCATCGACTTTGGGATCCACTTGCTGGAGGAAAGGGCCTGGAACCCTGGCTCGACCTTCATAACTTTCGGGGTGATAGAGTGCATGTAACAGATCGCTGCTTGAATGTGTTCATTTATCATCCTCAAAAGATACTGGTCGCCACACATGGTGATGACTCCCTCAGGACCGGGTAACTTCATGCAGAGGTGCGCATGGTAAGGAACCACCCTGAAGCGATTAAGGGCTGCCCTTCCCAAGATCATGTTGTATTGGTATGGGATATCAACAACGTTGAAGACCACGCTCTCACTTCTGGTGCCACCCCTAGCCCCAAACCTTACGATCAGCTCATTCCTGCCAAGGGTTGGGACAAGCACACCGCCAAAACCATGCAGCGGGATGCCTAGCTCTGCCAAGAGTGACTACGAGATTCCAAGCTTGTCGAATGTGGAGGCAAACATGATGTCCATGGAGCTTCCCTTACTTCACACCCGTTGGTGGAGGCAGAGATCACCAAGGCATCATGATGCGAGAGTCTGACTCTGGCTGCGTCCTCGGGGCCAAACGTGATGGGAGTGTTGACTCACTATGGGAGCTCGATTGGGGGTCATGCTGATGTGGTGCACTTGACATGCGTAGGCTTGACATCGCTACTTCTATGCGAATGTGTGCAAATTTCTGTTGGTGATTGTGTGCACCACACGGTGTGGAGGGTCGGTAGCTTGCCCTGTGGCTCCAAGCCGAAGTGGAGTGGCTAGGGCAGGTAGCACGGCCACTGCCTCGGATGCGGGAGGCAGGCCATGACCTGCGCTTGCTGTTGGTGAAGTTGTCGGGCAGAGGCAACAAGTGAGGATCCCAAAGTCTCATGATAAGTCCACCCAAGAATGTCACAGTAGCAGTGGTTGTTGTGGCGATCACCGTAGTCGTAGTGTGATTGAGCGTCTTTAGATTTGACATGGTACATGTGGCGGTTGTAGCATTACTGCCTTTCAACGACCTCGGGGTCGGGTAGGTGCGCGAGCTCCATGGCGGCTGAGGTCTTCGTCTCCATGTAAGCCCACCCTTCCTCAGACATAGAGTATTTCTCTATGATGGAAAGTAGCTCTGTCACCATCTTTGGTTCCTTCCAATCCAGCTTGTCATCCAACTCCCCTGATGTAGACAAATCAACGCATGAGGTCTCAGATAGACTCGCCTGGCATTTGCTTGAGCTCGTGTAGGTCGGAGGATGTAACCGGCTTGTTCTAGCTCCCTTGAAAGTGTTTGCTCAACTTCTCCCAAAGTTGCTCCCACAAGTACACCAGACACGACAGGAGGGAGATACTAGGATTGAGCGACCCACAAGAGAGCCAAGGGCAAGCTCTTCACCATGATAGCTTTGCCTCCTCCCATCGCCGCTATGGCGGTCTCCTACACACGGACAAACTCTACCGGGTTGGAGCATCCCACGTACATGTTAACTTTTGGCATCCAAAAATGTACTGGACACAGCGCGGCTTGCAAGCCCAAGCTCAGCGGGTTTGAATGGTCAATGGAATGGAAAAGCTCATGGGCGGGAGCACCTTGTGGTGGGAGGGCATGAGGGAGGTTCGACATGGGGTTGGGTGCAAGATCTTGCACTTGGCCGACCTGTGGCAGGACAGCCCCTTGGTGTTCGCTACTCAATCCCACGCCCCCTGTTCAGGCCAAGGCTTCCCTTCACACTTGGTTGAGTTGTGCTCGGAGATCATTAGGTTCTTGGACTCTAATCGAAGATTGTAAGTTCGCCCGGGCATGATCTTCGGCTAGCTCGGCTCGAAGGACTTAGACCTCGAGGGCCTCGGGTCGTGTTGCCTCCTATGCCGATGCGAATGCTTCCTCTAGCTGATTCCTTTGCTCCCCAGTTTCCTGGGCTTCTATGGGCAGCAGGTCTTGCTTCAGCTCGCGCCCTCTCGAGTTGTGCCTGGAGTTCCCCCGCTTGGTGAGCCTCGGCAGTGGACCGCAGAGCCTTAGTCTGCGACTCCCTCAACTGCATTCAGAGGTCCTCTAACTCCTGCTCCACCTCCTCACAAGCATTCGGAGGGTCGGCCTCCAAGGAAGGCGTAGTCTTGTCGATGACCTGGGCCTTCATGGAGAGGTTTGGCTGTGCCTCCAGCCCCAGGGTGGCGTGGGCAATGATCTGACTTGACTTTGGCCTCGGAGGGGGTTTGTACCCCCCCCCCCACCTCAGTGACCTTCTGTGCCTTCCCCTTCTTAGGTAGCATGGCTTCTTACTTGAGTCCCCATAGATGGCGCTAACTATTGTCGATACGAGACCTGACAATAAACTTAGAAGGACCACTGGTCAGATACTGAGACCATCTAGGATGTGAAGGGACTCAAGAAAAAGCACAAGAATGATCAAGTGTATTCAATATGAGTATATTGGGTTCCAAAATGGCCTCCTCTCTCCCATTACATGGGGTCCTATTTATAGAGGGAGAGATGATGGCGAGTGAAGTTACAAGTTTGCACTCAGGGCCTAGCTTACTCGTAGGGGTATGTATGTCATTTGCCTCGCGTGGGCCCTGCCACATCCAAGACTCTAGGGTTGTGGTTCGTGGCTAGATTTAGACTCTGTCTGGGGTTGGCCCCGGACCCCTCCAAGGTTGGTTTTGTGTACTTCGCCCAGGGTTGGCCTTGTTTACCTCGACCCAAAATCCTTCTGAGGTTGGTCTTGCGTACCCTACCCGGGGTCTGCCATAGACTCCTCTAGGGTCGATCTTGTGTGCCTCGCCTGAGGTTGGCCTTGCGAACCTCGCTGATGTTGACTCGTGAGCTTGGCTCAGGGTAGACCTTCCAACAAGCACTGTCTCTCTAAAGTGGTTGTGGGCCTGAGGTAACGCGGGGACTTTCCCCTAACAAATACAAATCGAATAGTTCGAATATGGATACTGGATAAAATGGATAATCTGGATCTGATTGACACCCCTAGTTGAGGTTTACATGGTCCAATCGAACCAAGTCATCGCACCACCACTACGCTTTAGCTAGGAAGACAAGCAGCCGTAGAACATGTCGAACCTCAGCGAGCCACCATTGGTTGGAGCAGTAACCCAGCCTAGAGATCTCCACCGCGTGGGCGATGGCATGATATAGATGACGTACTACAACCACTGTGCACCACAACATCAGTATCCACCTCAAAGAGCCAGTTGACATGGAAGCAGAGGAGGCATGATGACTTGAGCCCAAAGATAGGCTGCGAATTTGGTGATGGCATAAGCGAATAACCTGTTGATAAAGAGAAGCGTGATGAATATCCAATCCAAGATCATGTATGCTAACGTTGAGTGCCCTGTGTGTTCTCCTATAGAGCACTGTTGCCAACCCTCTCGCCATCATTGCCATGGCTCCTGCACCCTCCATGATCCCTACCACAATCTTTGCTTGAGCTTGTGTACCTGAAATCTTGATACCAAGATAGACCAGAGGTAGGAATGCTTGCAAGTTGCAACATGAAAAATGTAGAGAATGAGATGCAAGGGATGGTCGGCTGGGTGAGTTTTTTTGGGGTAAAAGTGTAATTTGTAGGCCATTAAATACAAAAAATACATGGAAAATTATTTAAATATGTGAAAAAGGAAAAAGATGAGTTTTCTAACCTTTGGATAGGCAAAAGAAGATAGATTGCACACTACTACGGAGAAGCTATATTGAATGCCTCATCATAGACAGTTTTGTGTAATCCATTAGTATTATAATTTTCACAGATGATTTTATAAGCATAATTCTATTTTTGCAGTGGCACCAGCTGCTACATGACAACGTATGTGGATTCTACGTTTGCTGCCATATGCAAGAAATTATGAGTGCTGGGCCCAAGGATCCATACATACGCAGCTATTTGACAACATATGTGGATTCTATGTTTGCTGCCATATGCAAGAAATCATGAGTGCTGTGCCCAAGGATACATACATACATACATACATACATACATACATACATACATACATACATACATACATACAGGACAATAAAATTGTTTAATGTACAATCCATATGGATGAACTCTCCAATATTCGAGGACGGCTCATCATTTTCTTAATGACGGAGATTATTAACCAAAAAGGAGAGTTTCACTCGGAAGGGGATGAATAAAATCTATCATGTTTAGTGAGAAACAATGATTTTTTACTGTATCTATAAACATGTTGTGGATCCTTTATCACAATCCATCTGTAATTAATCTGTAAATTTGTGTATTTGTGATATATGTGTCTATTTGTGATCGATATCTGTCATATCTGTGTATTATGTGATATCTATATATTTGTTTGTTTTTAGAGGATATGGCTAGCATAACCTGAGGCTAGCCGAAAAACAAAAAATAATTTAGGTGTACAACAAACTATCATAGATGGTTTTGTGGTATAAACTGTCTGTTAAGGCTGACTATCATAGATAGCTATGACTAAAATCTGCCTGTGATATGTAGGACATCACAGACGGTTCTTTTTACTAATTGTCTGTGACAGTCAAAGCTGTATGTGATGGCCAACATATCATAGATGGATTTTAGTCGAAGCCATAAATGATAATCGGCCTTTATATACGATTATTTATATAAGTTGTTTGTGTTGTGACTTAATCATAGATAGCTCACAAACCGTCTATGTTAACCTTTTGTTATTATAGACGTAAAAATTCAGACAGTTCAGAAATTGTCTGTGTTGATGGTTTAGAACCGTTTGTGATAACTCTTTTTGTGGTAGTGCCATTTGGTATATTATCAAATCTTGAGTGGCACACATTCTGTGATAGTCTGCATTGCATGGAAAAGGACGATAACTTGCAATGCCCAATTGCGGCACTGCCCGCGTCTGGATACATAATTCTATTTTTGCAGTGGCACCAGCAACTACATGACAACGTATGTGGATTCTACGTTTGCTACCATATGCAAGAAATCATGAGTGCTAGGCCCAAGGATCTAGAGATTTATACATACATACATACATACATACATACATACATACATACATACATACATACATACATACATACATACATACATACATACATACATACATACATACATACATACATACATACATACATGCATACATACACACACACATACATACGTACGTACATATGTACATACATACACATCATATACATATACATACATACAAATATGTATGTATGTATGTATGTATGTATGTATGTATGTATGTATGTATGTATGTATGTATGTATGTATGTATGTATGTATGTATGTATGTATGTATGTATGTATGTATGTATGTATGTATGTATGTATGTATGTATGTATTGCGACTTTACTCTTCCTAGCAACAGGACAATAAAATCGTTTCATGTACAATCCATATGGATAAACTGTCCGATATTCGAGGATGGCTCGTCATTTCCTTAATGATGGAGATCATTAACCGAAAAGGAGAGTTTCACTCGGAAGGGGATGAATAAAATCTGTCATGTTTAGCGAGAAATAATGATTTTTTACTGTATCTATATACATGTTGTGGCTCTGTTATCACAATTCATCTGTAATTAATCTGTAAATTTGTGTATTTGTGATATATGCATCTATTTGTGATCGATATCTGTCATATCTGTGTATTATGTGATATCTGTATATTTGCATGATTTTAGAGGATATAGCTAGCACAACCTGAGACTAGCCGAAAAACAGAAAAAAAATTAGGTGTACAACAAACTATCATAGACGGTTTTGTGGTATAACCTGTCTATTAAGGCTGACTATCATAGATAGCTATGACTAAAATCTGCCTGTGATATGTAGGACATTACAGACGGTTCTATTTACCAATTATTTGTGATAGTCAAAGCCGTATGTGATGGCCAACATATCATAGACGGATTTTAGTCAAAGCCATAAATGATAACTGGCCTTTATATATGGTTATTTATACAAGCTGTATGTGTTGTGACTTATCATGGATGGCTCAGAAACCGTCTATGATAACCTCTTGTTATTGTAGACGTAAAAATTCAGACCATTCAGAAATCGTCTGTGTTAATGGTTAAGAACCATCTGTGATGATTCTTTATGTGGTAGTGACATTTGCTATATTATCAAATCATGAGAGGCACACATTTTGTGATAGTCTACATTGCATGGAAAAGGACGATAACTTGTAATGCCCAATTGTGGCACTGCCTGTGTCTGGATCGGACGGGTCAAGTCACCGGTGACCAACTTTTGAGGTGTGTAGAAAACTGTCAGGCGGATGTAAACCTGGCTTTGGAATTTTTCCTGGAGGGACGTACTCCAGCATTATTGATAAGGTGGGAGTAAACTAATGATCAAAAGCTAGCTTAGGTGGATGGAACCATGTAATTGGTTGATGGAACCTACACCGCTATAAATACCACACAATTTCCAACTCTTTAAAGCATGTTTGTAAAACGCCAATTCATAGGAATTTTCATAATGATTACTGCAAATGTCGCATTAAGCAAATAAAAAAAACCTCAAGCGTCATTTGACAGCTTTGCATCTATTATTATTGCATCCTGTGTGGTGGCTTGCTGAGTAGTGTCATACTCACTCTTGCTTAATTACCATTACTTAGTCAGAAAGAAAAGAAAGTCAAGCCCCACGGTGCTTAAAAAGGGGTCGACAGAGCTGGAAGACGAATTGGCCATGGACTAGGTCGCGAACCCCAGTTGACTGCCTATGGGCAAGTCTTGCGGGTTCCACCTGTGTGAAGTTTCCGCTGTTGCATTTTTATTATTTTCGGCCAAATCAGCCCCTGAGTAAGTTATTACTGTATTGTCTACGCTTCTGCATAATATGTTTTTGATATACAGTAATGTATCTGTAAGTACTATCTACTGATCCAGGGTATAGTGGGGTGGAATCACAGAGGATCTGAGTTTGCTAACCCGGCATCTGATAGATAACCTCTTGTTATTATAGACGTAAAAATTCAGACGGTTCAGAAAATCGTATGCGTTGATGGTTTAGAACCGCCTGTGATGACTATTTGTGTGGTACTGACATTTGGTATATTATCAAATCATGAGAGGCACACATTCTCTGATAGTCTACATTGCATGGAAAAGGACGATAACCTGCAATGCCCAATTGCGGCACTGCCCGTGTCTGGATCGGACGGTCAAGTCACCGGTGACCAACGTGTGCTGTGAATGGTGCGCCACGCACAACGGCTTGAAAGCCGCCGCTCCTGGAACCCCGCCCAACCCACTTCGCCATGGGCTTGATGATCCACTGATCCCCGTCCAACCCACCTCGGCCTGGTGCTCTGTCCTCGTTAGTGGGCTCGAGCTAACGTGAATTGACCTGTTAACATTTCTTTGGTTGGCACGACTTAATTAATTTGTTTGTTTGAGAGAGAGGCACGCCCTAATTAAGACGTTCTAAATGATAAGTAGCGAGAAAGTGATACAACCTTACAGGGGTTCCGGAAAAAGGTAATGAAACCATGCATGCTCCACCCACCATTCCTTGTCTTCTACAAAGGACGTCGCTTACAAGTGCCGAGCTAGATGCGTACATTTTCTCCAAAATGCCTAGTCTATGCGTCTGTGTGCACCTTCCCCATCTGCCTCATGTATCGATCGTCACCTTCCTGCTACATGCAGCTAATCCTCGTCGGGACAAGCCCAACGACGACAAGGTATGATGGTTGTGTGGATAAAACGTTCCGAGAACTCCACATCCTTGCTTATTGCTAGTTTCCAAAGTTTGTCAACTCGTGTGGAAAACGCCTAGACAGATCAAGTAACAACTAGCAATATACTCATGCTACTGTACCATTTTCTTCATTTAGTGGCGCATATGGCTCTAGTGCTCTTTATCAGGATTAGCCATATATCTACTAATTAACAACACTCATAGAACATACAATAGTATTCATAAGTGAACCAACCGCATTTAGCATATGAAACTCTACACATATAGTCAATTTCATCTTCTGATAGTAGACATAATTATGAATATAGTCTGGAATATACAGCTAAAGTAGTTCTCAAAGGTCTGGCTTCATGCATATTAAAGCTTCGAAGGACCTTTTTAGTATACCCCCTGCTGACTTAGGTGTAACTTGTCAAACTGTCTCTTTTTGCTACACCTAAATCTTTTAAGGAAACACTTGAGTTATCACTCAGGACATCAAATGGAGTGCTTCGCCTCCTTTCTCTTAACTCTGTTTTGTTCATGTCAAACGTTTTTGTAATGAAGCAGCTCATGTACCAGTAAAATTCTCTGGACTCTTTAATGGGTCAATATGCGATGCATGAGGCTCCAGAGTGTATCCGAGCCATCATGTTAGACCATATAGCTAGATCTAAAATATTTATAATGATAAATAATTGACAATATTACTTATTAATGTTATTTAAAGCGTGTGATATGTGTGGACTTATATCGGTCAAGTTGGAAAGAGTGCTTTGGCCTTTGCATACGCAGAGTAACTCGGAGGCGATCGTTGTCTACAACGAGGACCGGGAGATGGTTTGGCGCGAAGTCAAAGTCTAGAGGGTCGAGGATGCTGGAGGAAGCAATCAGGCTTGAGTTGGAGCGTACGGAGATCAAAGATGGATGATGCGTGTTAGAGCTACGGAGATGCGGTCCGAAAGCTACAATACGTGGCAATTTTGGATTGTCCAAAATTTGGGTCGTGTGACAAAAGTTGAAAACCCCGTGTTAAATAAGGGTTTCAAGTCCCTTATTTGTCGGAATTAGATAAGAACTCATGATCTTAGGGATAAGATCATGGTTTGAGCACTAAACTATAAATAGAGATGGGGTTAGATGCTAACCCGAAGGTTGGACAGATGTAATTTTCATGATTGCGTTAGAGAGATGTCAGGAGGGCACTTTATAGCCATAAATATGATGATTCAATAATAAAAATTAGATCTATTTGAAGGAAAAAAGATGATAGTGTCTTGGCCAGCATGCCTCATCAAATGGTCTCGCACGTGTTCGTCTGGCAATAGATATTTTTTCCCTTCTCCGTGCACAGTCACTTTATCGCACATGCGTTGTCGTCTCACGTGGCATCTCCGAATGAAATCAATGTTTTCTGATTTTTTTTTTCTGTTGCTAAACTAATGGCGAAAGCGACATGTCTGATTTTTTTGTTGCTATAGTATGAAATATTGTAGCTATAGTATTCCGCTACAATACTGAGGAAAATTTTTTTTTGCTGTATCTTGTTTTTGTGTACTCGCTGTGTTGGTATGGCAAGTCGGACAATCAGAATACTGTAGATTTTAGAAAAAAAACGTTTCCGCTATGGATAGAATCATTCACCCCTTCTCTGATTGCCTTCGACGATCCTACAAGCGGTATCAGAAAAGGTTGCAATGGCATCAGATCGAGATCATTTGTACCACCCTGGCTTAATAAAAGCCCAACATGTCACTCACCACCTCTACCACTACCAATTTTAAACAACAAACAAGTTAACATAACACAAGATAATAAGAACGGTATACAATAATAATTTCAGGATAAGTTTCAGCAACATCAAACAACATAATTTTAAAACATAACATGGACCAAATAAATACTATGACTATCAATATTAAGGACAACTAAGCATCACAACATCTTGCAATATGGTGAATCAAAGATACTGAAGGTAACCACAAGTTAACCAATTACTACAATGGTTGGAACTAAATTGTTCTTATCTAAAGTTGACTAAGTGCAAAGTGAAGCGAAGACTAAATAATGAAGGAATCTATGTGCTACTCCCTTCGCATGCATGTCATCATCATCACTCACCTAAAAACAACAAAGAGGCAAGGGTGAGTCCATGACTTCGCAAGTACAAAGTAGAATAATATACAAGGTAGCAACATTTTAACATTTCATCTCAACCTTCATTATCTCACTTTCAAATTCTCCTTTCCATTCAGTTACATGCATATGCCATTTCTTTCTGATTCTTTTCTCATGAATGCAATGCTCAAACTCAACGCCTTCTTCTGCATATAACGGTATAGTTAGGTGTTCACCCGTCGATAACACACCTTTGCTCTGTCCTTTTTCATACATGATTGCCTTGTCATTTTTCATACAAGGTCTCAATCCAAAACTTTATCTCCACTAGACCCTGTCCTCTTTCATACAGAGTTGCCATGTTCTTTTTCATACAGAGTCTCAGCACATCAATATGAATCATGAATACAAAGAGAGACCATGTGGAGGTGTCCCCATATTTGTGATGAGTAATTGACTCGTGTTCTGGAAAGTTTGAGTTTGATTTGGTTGGTTCGAGCCAAGTCGGTGTGTGGCGCAGTCTAGTTCGGTTGGACTTGGTCGAATGCGGTCGGACGTGCTTAGGACGCTTGTTCTCTTTCTCGATCGGTTGTTCGGGCTTTTTTGTGCTTGAGTACCTTTCACTAATGCAATTGTTGTCTATACTGTTTCAAGCGGTGCTATGTGATGGTTTCTTGTCTGCGATGGCTACAGGACTTTAAGGCAAGTTCATGGTGAGGCGTGGGAGGACCGGGTTAGGCACAGGAGGTGTTGAGTCCAGACGGTCGGAGACGCCGAAGATGATCGAGGCTGGTGAGGTGGTTGCAAGCCGCGAAGACAAGGAACCGGAGCTGGAGCTGCCGGAGGTGGACACGACGGGCAACGGCGAGGTGGATCGGGACTAGGCTCAGGGAGGAGCTGAGGTCCAAACGGTCAAGATGTCGGGTGCGATCGTGCGAGGACAAGAAGCTTCCGGGAAGGTGCTTGAGGGGCAATTCGGTAAAATTGACTCAGGCTTGAGGAAGCGGATTCGGTTGAAGCAAATGGGTTGGAGACCCGGTAGTAGAAGGAGGAGGTTAGGGTTTGGAGTTTGACATCCTGGTTCCCTCCATTTCTTGTGTTGAAAGAGTTTTGCCTCTTTGCCTCATGTGTGTGTGAAGACTTAGAGTGGAGTATGGCTGTCACTTCTTGATTTTCCAGATGGGGAGTGAGCTCCTTCTATTTAGGTGTGTGAGCCTAGTGGCTCAAGGTATTATGAGTGCAGGAGCTCAAGTACAGTGGCGGAGCCAGGATTTCAACATTGGGTATTCCCACTCCCACAAATCACAAAAAGCATGATGAAATTGTCAAATTGAAGGCTGCAGACAGGGGACTGGGGACAGCTCACAGCTCACGGAGGCGAGTGGCGAGAGAGTTCACGGCCTCAGTGCCTCACGGGTCACGGCGTCCTCCGGTCCTCGGTCTGTCGGTCATCGGCTCCTCGCGCAGTCGCGCTGGCGCTCAGGCGCTGGTTGGTAGGGGTGGACTGGAGGCGTGGCCGGCATCAGCAGTGACCAAGGCACCAAGCTGGCGAGCTGCTCAGGCGCCGAACAGCCGCAGCCCGCGCCGGCGCGCCCCGCAGAAATGAGGAATCGGAACGCCGGTCGCCGCCCGCCGCCCCGCTGGAACGGCCCGCCGCCCACAGCTACAGCTAGGGTTTGCGATTGGGATTCAGGAATCAGGAATCGGGAGTTGGTTGCGACGCCGTGACGCATTGAGGCTAATCGGGAGTGGATGGATGGGAGCCAGGCGCCCAGGCTGAGGCTAATCGGGAGTTTTTTTGGGCCGCTGTGGCCTGTGGGCCGGTGTGACGAAAATAAATACATCATTTAATCATTATACATGTATATATATAAGTATACATACATATATACTAAATATTACATGAAAATAGTTGGGTATTCCTGGGAATACCCAGGAATACCATTAAATCCGCCGCTGCTCAAGTAGTGTGTGTGCGTGATCATCTCAGTGAGCAAGCATGCAGTGAGATGGCTGTGAGATGAACCATTTGTAATTGCCCATGTCTCTGAATCAATATGAGAAATCTTGAGCTCGAGATGTTATGATTCCCAGTTTTTTTTCCTGTGCTTTTTTTCTGTTCTTGCCTCACTGGTCTTTGTTCCTCACTGGCTATTCTCTTATGGATTCTTGATTAGTTGCTGAATCTCTTGGCTCTATGGTGGGAATCAGTCTCCAGGTCCTTTGGCTAGTTCATCCCAGAGAGCAAAACTCATAATCAGTGTTTATTTTTGTCTTTCACCTTTGCGCATTACTTCCTCTGTTTTAAAGTGCCTAGGGTTTGGAGGCAGGGGAACCTTGGTTCTTCTTGATATCCAGGGAAAAGTGGCTCTAGCTCCATTCTCTCATCTGAGATGGTTATCTGATGTATTTCAGAGATTCTTGAGGAGAAGGCTAGAGAATCATTAGAAATTTGCATTTTGGTTCTTTTGCTGTCTGTTTTTCAGCAAAAACTGAATTTATCATTGTGTTTGGATCTTTGACTGCATTCTCTTGTTCCTAAGGACTAGCTGCTGTTTAGTTTAAAGTCTTGCTCTTTTAGCCTGGGAATAGCAACAGCAATTAGACAAATTTCCCTGGGCTCTGCATTTTCAGTATTTACTGCGTGGTAACATGGTAACGCTCATAACTCCTAAACCGTTCATTGGAATACTGTGAATGAGCATTCTACAGAAATATAATGAAGTCCTCTGCAAATATCTAGGAGTTGAACACCCAAGGTCCCCTAATTCACAAAAGACAACAGACTGTGTAGATCGAATGATTAACGAAAAACTAACCCGATCGAGAAATCCATAAGAACAAAAGGGTAGAAAATTGTTTGTTACCCTTGGAGACCACAACAATAACCTCTCAACACCAGCACAAACCACTCTGCTCCTCTTCTTCTCCTCCTTCCTCTTCCTCTTCTTCCTCCCCACCTTCTTCTCTTTTGCTCGGTTGCCATGGGGGTGGAGGTACTGTAGCTTGGAGAAGGGATTGTAGGGGAGGAGGGGGACGTCGGGGAGGTGAGGAGGCAGGGAGGGGCAGCCAAGGGTGAGAAAGGGGGAGGGGGAGAGGTGGTCTAGGTTGGGGAGGGGGTTAAAGGGGTGGCTGGTTCCCCTAATGGGCTAAAACCTTGGGCTGAAGGCCCACGCCCCCTAAACACCTCTAGTCTCAGAATTTTAGCCTCCTTTTGATCCTCAAACATTTAGAATTCAATTCCCCATTGATCACCCCAAAAATTACTTCTTTAACCCTCATTCGTTTCTCAATTTTAATCGCCGAAATCTCCGAACATCGTTCAAAATAATACTCCATGGCCTAAAACTCATGAAAAGACTAAATTTTCATCCCTTTTGGAATCCTCGAAAAATTACTCCATTAATTCTATTATTTTATTTATTATTATTATTTTCAAATCCCTCGACTACCATTCGGGATATTACATCATTTTTAGGTAAGCTACCATTTTTTGATGGATTAGATTATATTTATTCGAAACCCACATTGAGGTTTTTCTACAAGTAAAAGGTAATGCTATTTGGCAAAAATTTGAAAATCTATATGCAATGTCTTCTGTTGTTACTATTGGGAATATTACTGATGTTGAAAATAATGCTAAGGCTAGAAATATTTTGTTGCAAAGTGTACGTAGAAATAAGTTTGTCAGAATTGCTCATATTAAATCTACTAATAAAATTTGGACTACTCTAGCTGATTATCATGAATGTTCTAAGTCTGTTAAAGGTGTTCACCATAAAAATTTAAAAAATGAGTATTTTAAATTTGAGATGAAACTTGGAGAACCAGTAGATGCACTTTTTGATCGCTTCAATAAAATTATTAGTGATTTCTAATCTATTGATGTCATATATTCTGATTTTGACAATGCTACCAAATCTTACATGCCTTGGATATATTTGTTTGGAATATGTTAGCCGCTACTATTAATCATTCTGTTAACATGGAAACACTTAGTTTGAATGATCTTTATTCCAAGATGAAAATACATGAGATTGATGTTTTGGCTAGGATAAATAAGTCTAATATTTTGGGTTTAGTGACTAACCAATTTGATATTTCTTCTAGTTCCTCTATTATTTCTTTGTCTGTATTGTGTTCTATTTTAGATAAATAGTTAGAGGATAATCTAGAAAAGAGCATGTACTCTTCTCCAATAGGGTGATAAAGGCAATTAATAACATCAGATCAAGGTGAAGAGGAGGTGTAATCAGATGTTATGAATGTGGTGAGCTAAACCACATCAAGATGAATTGCCCCAAACTAAAGAGTAATGAAGTTAAAGATGACAAGGCACCAACTCATCGCTCTCAATTCAAGATTAACCCAAGCAAGAAGCGCAATTATCATAGGGCGGTTAATAAGGTACTTTCAGCACTTGATGAAATTGATTTGAGTGATGTTGACTATAGAAGCGATGATGAGGATAATGGCAAGAAAGCAAAGGAGGTTGGACTTCACAGGGATGTGATTTGTGGCAAGCAGTGAGGAGCTCAATAATGATGATCTCTATAGTAATCCTATTGAGGTAAAACCTTCGTATACAAATTTATCTTATGTTGTGCTTGGATTAACAAAGGAGCTCAAGAAGTATAAAAAGAAAATTAAAAATCATGATCTTATTGTTGTGAGCTTAAATTATGAAATTAATAGACTTAGAATTCTATTCCTGATAATGAATCTTGTGTGTCTTGTCAAGTTTTACATTATGAGTTGAAAACTGCTAGAACAATTAATGCATCAAACCTAGTTCAGCTTAGGGATGTAACTACTAAACTTGATGAACTAATATCGCCACATGAATCTTATGTTGAAAAGTTAAAACTTACAAATGACGAAATTAAAAAGCTGAAGTTTAGTTTATGAAAGACCATGTGGAGGTGACCACATCTTTGTGATGAGTAATTGACACTTGTTTTGGAAAGGTTGAGTTTGATTTGTGTCTTTTCTGTAAAGTCATAGCCCCAGAGTGGTCGGACTTCGGTTCCTGCGAAGTCGGTCAACTTCGACCTTGTCCTCGTTGCGAAGTCTCCGGTCTTCGACTTCAATCTCTTTGCAAAGTTAGTAGTCGTAGACCTTGAACACGCTGCGAAGTTGGTAGACTTCGACTACACTGTCTTGCGACCGTTAGGGAGCCGAGCTCAATGCTTACGACTACGTTGGCCGTGGTCGGTAGTCGGGAGCACCCGTTAGTTGCTGACAGAAGTCGGAGGCAGGGTCTTCGACCATGTTGCGAAGTTGGCAGACTTCGATCGTATTGGCTACGGTCAGTAGCGAAGTAGGGTCTTCGACTACACTGCGAAGTCAGCAGACTTCGACTACGCTCGAAAGACAAAGTTAGAGGCAGGGTCTCCGACTACATAGCGAAGATGGCAGATTTTGACTTCGAACGGCAGACGTCGATTACACTGTATTATGACCTTGTAGGGAAGCCAAGTTCACTGGTTTCGACCACGCTATGTCATTTACGACCACGTTGTTCATGGTCGGAGGTCACCAGATGGGTCTACGACCTCATTGCTGTGGTTGGAAGTTCCTACGACCACGTTGGTTGTGGTCGGAAGCGAGGCAGTCGGAAGTCGTGGCTTCGACTGCTACGGTCGGAAGTCGGCAAACTTCGACCGCGACCATGTGGGAAGTCAGCGGACTTCGACCACGTTGTGAGGCATGGTTTAACCGGTCATAGGGTATTTATGACTTTGATGAGTATGCTTTGAGTACTTCTTACTGATGCTAATGTATGATTACAGTGTTTTGTGCGGTGCTATGTGATGTGTTCTTGTCTGTGATGCTTGTAGGACTTTGAGGCTAAGTCGTGGTGAGGCATGGGATGACCGGACTAGGCACGGGAGGTGCTGAGGTCGAGAGCAGTCGGGAGATGCTGAAGACGATGAGGCTTGCGAGGTGGTTGCTAGGTTCGGACAGCGAGAAGAGGAGGAAGCTTCCAGGAAGGTGGCAGAATGGCATTTTGGAGAAATGCGAAAAGGTGCAAAGGGAGCTGGTCTCTGGTTGAAGCATTGGAAAAAGCACTATGTAACAAGCAGTCTTAGTAGGTTATCGCTCGGATGTCTGTTGATGAACCCGGTGTTAGGTTGGGGTTTACGGGTTCCCCTTCGGTAGCTGAGGGTTATAAATAGGGATGTAGAGCTCTGGTGCTCAATGAGGTTGTTCCCGAGTTGCTCTGGGTTTATTGTTTCTATTTTGCGTGAGTTATCTCTGGGTAGAGCATGGTGCTCTTGTACCTCCGGATGGAGTGGCTGTAGAAACCTCCATGATTAATCATTCATCTCTCTGTATCTATCTATTAGAGCTTTGTTTTGTTGAGATGTTGTGATTGATAGTATCTGTTCTTCTCGATTTGATCTTTTTCTTTGTGGTGCTTTGGGTGTTTCTTTCCTCTATCTTTTTAGTTGTGTTCTTAGCTAGAGTAGCCTCATTTCTCTTCTGCTCAGAATGGGGAATCGGTCTCTAGGCCTTTTGGCCAGTCCATTCCCGTGAGCAAAAGTTGAATCGAAGAGTGTTTGCGTCTCATGGTTGTGCGCCTCTTTTTTCTGTTCTTGATTTGTCAACCGAGTACTTTCTGTGCCTTCTCTTTTCTGCTGCCTCCGTAGTGCTTCCATTGTTGGTTGCTCTGAAACTATTTCGGTTGATTTGACCACAGTAAAGAGTCTATCAACTTCACTATGAAGCACCAACTGCTCCGGATTGCTCTCAGCCGAGAGTCTGCTGCTCTGTTTTGCGCTCTATTTGTTCTGCTATCTGGTCCTCGGTGTTTCCAGTGAGCAATCATCCTCTTGCTTCATAGCTTCCATAGATATCAAAGAAGAAGATTGTGTGAATACTTGGGGAGGCTTGAAGGCACCATTCACCCCCCCCCCCCTCTTTTGCCATTTCGGTCCTACAGTTTATCTACATGTTTAGAGTCAAGTATTTCAAATGCTCAATGGGAAAATTGCTCTCATGCCACAAACTTAAGTGCCATCCTCTTATTTGCCACATACTTAAGTGGCTTTGTTATTATGCCACAAACTTGAGTATTTTGTTCTTTGTTTTGCCATTTTCTCCCTTTAATGTCTATTTTAATTTCATTTTGCATTTTCAGGGACTTGAACTGACCCTTTTTTATATCTTTTTTGCATCGATCTCTTGCATCTTTTTTGTACCCATGTTAGGATTGGTCCTCAAAATACAAAAAAGATGCAAAAAAGATACAAAAAAGGGTCAGTTCAAATCCCTAAAAATGCAAAATGAAATTAAAATAGATATTAAAGGGAGAAAATGGCAAAACAAAGGACAAAACACTCAAGTTTGTGGCATAATAACAAAGTCACTTAAGTATGTGGCAAATGAGAGGATGACACTTAAGTTTATGGTATGAGAGTAATTTTCCCATGCTCAATCTAAAGCTTGCTCTAATTGTGAATTGCTAGAAGTTAGACTTAATTCATCTCATGTAACAATTCAATAGATGCTTTATCATGAGATATCTTCTTACATTAGCTATCCTAACCTTAGCACATAAATAGAAGTATTGACTAGATAACTTAATGATTTTGCTAAAAAGGATAGATTGGCTCAGTCTAGTCCTTCTAAGAATCTTGTGAATGGATCTGTTAAATACACAGCTTGTCCTACTTTAGCTAAAGAAAATAAGTACTTTAAAGATACTTTAGAGAGATTTCCTTTTGGAAAGAAAAATTTAAATATGATCCACGTAAAACTGTGTTTAAATTTGCTGGTGTTGTGCAAAGTTTATTGGATAATTTGGATTTGATTGACACCCCTAGTTGAGGTTTACATGGTCCAAGCGAACCAAGTCGCTCACCACCACTACGCTTTAGCCAGGAAGACAAACATCCCTAGAACATGTCGAACCTCAGCGAGCTACCATTGGCTGGAGCAGTAACCCAGCCTAGAGATCTCCACCGCGTGGGTGATGGCATGATATGGAGGACGTACTGCAACCACCGTGCACCACAACATCATTATCCACCTCAAAGAGCTAGTCGACATGGGAGCAGAGGAGGCATGATGACTTGAGCCCAAAGTTAGGTTGCGAATTTGGTGATGGCATAAGTGAACAGCCCGTTGATAAAGAGAAGCGTGATGAACAACCAATCCAAGATCATGTATGCTAACGTTGAGTGCCCCTGTGTGTTCTCCTATAGAGCACTGTTGCCAACCCTCTCACCATCATTGCCATGGCTCCTACACTCTCCATGATCCCTACCACAATCTTTGCTTGAGCTTGTGTACTTGAAATCTTGATACCAAGATAAACCAGAGGTAGGAATGCTTGCAAGTTGCAACATGAAAAACGTAGAGAATGGGATGCAAGGGATGGTCGGCTGGATGAGTTGTTTTAAGGGGTTAAACGGTAATTTGTATGGCATTAAATACCAAAAGAATACATGGAAAATGATTTAAATATGTGAAAAATGGAAAAAGATGAGTTTTCTAACCTTTGGATAGGCAAAAGAAGATAGATTGGACACTACTACGGAGAAGCTATATTAGACGCCTCATCACAGACATTTTTGTGTAATCCATCTGTATTATAATTATCACAGATGATTTCAAGCATAACCGTCTATGTTATTAGTTCAAGAAAGAACCGTCTGTGATACATACTTATCACAAACAGTTCGGGTTAAGAACCATGTGTGAATTATCACAGAAGGTTTGAATTAGAAACCGTCTATCATAATTGGAGAAGTCATAGATGGTTTTTAACCAGAACCATCTATGATAATTCACACACAGTTTTTAACTCGGACCGTCTGTGATAATTATTTATCACCAACGGTTTTATAACCAAACTATCTATGATATGTTTTGGGTTATTAAATACCCGCCTGTCCCGACAGATCTGTCTACAGTGATGAGCTAGGGTTTGAACATGGCTACTATGAAGGAGGTGGCCGACTTTGGAGCATTTGGTGAAAGCAAACTGCAGATTTGAAGCGTGCTTTGTAGATCTATTTGTTCTTGGTAATCTGAGATTTGTATTTACTTCTAACTAATTATATGCATTATCATTAAGAAAGATGATAGCTAGATTTAGAACTAGCTTGTTGGTTTGCTCCAATTTAAGAATGTGCTTCACTACTCCTAGTTTAGCTCAATATATTCTTGCTTGATATATATTGCTTCATACTTTAGATAGACAATTTAATTAGTTAGTTGAATGACAATTATTATGTGTAAGTATAATGCCTAGCTAACTATAAGAGCATTAATCTAATTTAACACTAATTTGATATATGCGTAGCGTAGATGGGTCGAAGCTGAATGTACGTTGATAACTGTGTGAGTGAAGAGTACATTAATGGTGTGTTTACTTTTAGAAGAGTAGTCGAGCAGAATATGTTGAAGGAGATGAAATATATGTACTGTCCATGTATTAATTGTTGTAATATGAAGATGTTTACCAACTTAGCGCGGATCAAAGTGCACTTGATTCGAAGATGTTTCAAAAAGGGGTATACATGTTGGACCAGTCACGCTGAAGAGAAGATTATACAGGAAGGTAGTTATAACATTGTCGAGGGAGACAATGATATGCTGGATATGGACTGTGCTTTTGATGAGGATAGGTTGCACAATGATAATTGGGATTAGAGGTTACGCGAAGCAAAAAGAAATTATAGTGAGAGAGAGTTTGATAAATTCGAGGGCTTGATGGAGGACTCTGAGAAACCTTTGTTACCGGGTTGCAAACCTTTGTTACCGGGTTGCAAGCCACAATACACAAGGTTGTCATCTATTCTTGAGCTACTAAACTTAAAGGCAAGTAATGGTTGGTCTGACAATAGTTTCATGGTGTTGTTAGGTCTCCTAGCGGACATCCTTTCGGAGGGAAACTTAATGAAGTCCTCAACCAGTCGCAAGTCACCTCTGTTATTTTAGGAGCTAGTCCTCCTCAACATCGGAATAGTTGCGTGTCCGTGCCACTTTCTGAGTATAGCGACATCTAATTCCCTATCGACGACATTCAGATAATGTACATCTCTAGAATGCTACATAGATAGATATGTTGGATGTCTTAGCTAATTGTTTATCATTATATAGGAGCCCACACTGTGCAATCTTAGAGTCAGGCTTGTTGGCTCTATTCTCATTGAGGTTAGGCAGGGGATGGCATATCCATGCACGCTAGGGACGCTAGTGCACGGTGCCCAGCTATAGACTAATTTCACAAAGGTCTAGCTGGACATAGTTCATGATGTTTTTAGTGCTATCTCACTGGAGAAGCCGCCAAACGATAAGATTGTGATACTAGGAGATATCATCCACACATTCGTCTAGTGGCCCAAGAGGGACATCGCCCTAGACCCTTCCATGCCAGCATCTACCAAGCATGAACAGCTGCCTCTTCACGTGACCATGTATAGCCTGAGGCGTCTACTCTCCCTTCGATGTCACCACATGCACCTAATCTGCATCAGCAGGCTGCCATATAGGCTCCCACGAAGACTTTGACTAAATCAAAGGACACTAAAGCACATCAAAGGTCCTGGACATTCTCGCTAGGAATGCCATTAGTCTCGGACATGCTTTTACCCAACCTTGGATTGGGTTGCACGACTTTGCATATGTGGTACATGGAAAGACCAACAAGATGAGGACAAAATGCCCTACGGGTTTCACCGTCAAGCACATGGTGGGGCATTTTCTCTATGAGTCGGGCTTTTTCGTGGTGGGTTTCGATGACTTGTTCGATCTATTCAACCTCGACACCTCACTACTAAGATGGTGGACACTATAAGTACGTACAATTATGGTCTACATTCATGCCATACCGATAAATACCATAACTCCTTGCTCATGTATAGACACATAATGCAACAAGCCAGACGACATCGAGAACCGATGGGTTTCCTTGACCCACACTTGTTCTCCGAGTAAAGCATGCAAGCTAATGCATCCTACGTCAAGGAATACTTAACAACAGGACTACATGCTTACAATGACAAGGAGTACATATTTGTGCCCTACAACCATATGTAAGTACTTCACTCATTGCTATACTCATTGAATTGTACTTTATATGCAACACAAACTTAGTTCTAAGGACTATGGCAACATACATGTATAGATTGCACTGGATTCTAATTGTCACTGTACCGAAGTGGAACAATGTAATATATACCTTGATTCCCTACTGGATTGCAATCACGACTTCACACATGTGCAAAAAATAATTGATAGGTAAACTCATTTCATCCATAAGTAACTCTATATACTCTTCATTTGCAATGGCTGAGGCTAACATTTTTGAATCATGTAGATCGTTCGAGGTGGACGTTGGTAGAGGAGGAAGACACATGGAAGTGAGCTTCACACTATGACATTTGACGAAGTTCCCGGTACCCGCTGCTACGCAATAGTTCTATATCACACTTCATAGTGATGCATCTCAAATTGAACAAACCTACATACATAATTCTATTTTTGCAGTGGCACTAGCAACTACATGACAACGTATGTGGATTCTACGTTTGCTACCATATGCAAGAAATCATGAGTGCTAGGCCCAAGGATCTAGAGATTTATACATACATACAAATATGTGTGTGTGTGTGTGTGTGTGTATACATATATTGCGACTTTACTCTTCCTAGCGACAGGACAATAAAATCGTTTCATGTACAATCCATATGGATAAACTGTCCGATATTCGAGGACGGCTCGTCATTTCCTTAATGATGGAGATCATTAACTGAAAAGGAGAGTTTCACTCAGAAGGGGATGAATAAAATCTGTCATGTTTAGCGAGAAATAATGATTTTTTACTGTATCTATATACATGTTGTGGCTCCGTTATCGCAATTCATCTGTAATTAATCTGTAAATTTGTGTATTTGTGATATATGCATCTATTTGTGATCGATATCTGTCATATCTGTGTATTATGTGATATCTGTATATTTGCATGATTTTAGAGGATATAGCTACACAACCTGAGACTAGCCGAAAAACAGAAAAAAAAAAATTTAGGTGTACAACAAACTATCATAGACGGTTTTGTGGTATAACCTGTCTATTAAGGCTGACTATCATAGATAGCTATGACTAAAATTTGTCTGTGATATGTAGGACATTACAGACGGTTCTATTTACCAATTATTTGTGATAGTCAAAGCCGTATGTGATGGCCAACATATCATAGACGGATTTTAGTCAAAGCCATAAATGATAATTGGCCTTTATATACGGTTATTTATACAAGCTGTATGTGTTGTGACTTATCATGAATGGCTCAGAAACCGTCTATGATAACCTCTTGTTATTGTAGACGTAAAAATTCAGACCGTTCAGAATCGTCTGTGTTAATGGTTAAGAACCATCTATGATGATTCTTTATGTGGTAGTGACATTTGCTATATTGTCAAATCATGAGAGGCACACATTCTGTGATAGTCTACATTGCATGGAAAAGGACGATAACTTGCAATGCCCAATTGCGGCACTGCCTGTGTCTGGATCGGACGGGTCAAGTCACTGGCGACCAACTTTTGAGGGTGGGTAGAAAACTGTCAGGCGGATGTAAACCTGGCTTTGGAATTTTTCCTGGAGGGACGTACTCCAGCGTTGTTGATAAGGTGGGAGTAAACTAATGATCAAAAGCTAGCATAGGTGGATGGAACCATGTAATTGGTTGATGGAACCTACACCGCTACAAATACCACACAATTTCCAACTCTTTAAAGCATGTTTGTAAAACGCCAATTCATAGGAATTTTAATAATGATTACTGCAAATGTCGCATTAAGCAAATAAAAAAACCTCAAGCGTCATTTGACAGCTTTGCATCTATTATTATTGCATCCTGTGTGGTGGCTTGCTGAGTACTGTCATACTCACTCTTGCTTAATTACCATTACTTAGTCAGAAAGAAAAGAAAGTCAAGCCCCACGGTGCTTAAAAAGGGGTCGACAGAGCTGGAAGACGAATTGGCCATGGACTAGGTCGCGAACCCCAGTTGACTGCCTATGGGCAAGTCTTGCGGGTTCCACCTGTGTGAAGTTTCCGCTGCTGCATTTTTATTATTTTCGGCCAAATCAGCCCCTGAGTAAGTTATTACTGTATTGTCTACGCTTCTGCATAATATATTTTTGATATACAGTAATGTATCTGTGAGTACTATCTACTGATCCAGGGAATAGTGGGGTGGAATCACAGAGGATCTGAGTTTGCTAACCCGGCATCTGATAGATAACCTCTTGTTATTATAGACGTAAAAATTCAGACGGTTCAGAAAATCGTCTGCGTTGATGGTTTAGAACCGCCTGTGATGACTATTTGTGTGGTACTGACATTTGGTATATTATCAAATCATGAGAGGCACACATTCTCTGATAGTCTACATTGCATGGAAAAGGACGATAACCTGCAATGCCCAATTGCGGCACTGCCCGTGTCTGGGTCGGACGGTCAAGTCACAGGTGACCAACGTGTGTTGTGAATGGTGCGCCACGCACAACGGCTTGAAAGCCGCCGCTCCTGGAACCCCGCCCAACCCACTTCGCCATGGGCTTGATGATCCACTGATCCCCGTCCAACCCACCTCGGCCTGGTGCTCTGTCCTCGTTAGTGGGCTCGAGCTAACGTGAATTGACCTGTTAACATTTCTTTGATTGGCACGACTTAATTAATTTATTTGTTTGAGAGAGAGGCACGCCCTAATTAAGACGTTCTAAATGATAAGTAGCGAGAAAGTGATGCAACCTTACAGGGGTTCCGGAAAAAGGTAATGAAACCATGCATGCTCCACCCACCATTCCTAGTCTTCTACAAAGGACGTCGCTTACAAGTGCCGAGCTAGATGCGTACATTTTCTCCAAAATGCCTAGTCTATGCGTCTGTGTGCACCTTCCCCATCTGCCTCATGTATCGATCGTCACCTTCCTGCTACATGCAGCTAATCCTCGTCGGGACAAGCCCAACGACGACAAGGTATGATGGTTGTGTGGATAAAACGTTCCGAGAACTCCACATCCTTGCTTATTGCTAGTTTCCAAAGTTTGTCAACTCGTGTGGAAAACGCCTAGACAGATCAAGTAACAACTAGCAATATACTCATGCTACTGTACCATTTTCTTCATTTAGTGGCGCATATGGCTCTAGTGCTCTTTATCAGGATTAGCCATATATCTACTAATTAACAACACTCATAGAACATACAATGGTATTCATAAGTGAAACAACCGCATTTAGCATATGAAACTCTACACATATAGTCAATTCCATCATCTGATAGTAGACATAATTATGAATATAGTTTGGAATATACAGCTAAAGTAGTTCTCAAAGGTCTGGCTTCATGCATATTAAAGCTTCGAAGGACCTTTTTAGTATACCCCTGCTGACTTAGGTGTAACTTGTCAAACTGTCTCTTTTTGCTACACCTAAATCTTTTATCTCAAATTCACTACTCAATTGTGCTTTCAGCTTTAATATTTTTGTCTTATCTTTTGTAGCAACTAACATATCATTAACGTAAAGAAACAAATATATAGCTAAACCATTAACAGTTTTTAGATAAATATAGCCATCATAATTTGATCTTTTAAAATTTTAAGAGATTATAAAAGAGTCAAATCTCTTATTCCACTGCCTAGGTGATTGTTTCAAGTCATAAAAAGATTTCTTTAACATACAAATAAGGTTCTCCTTTCATACAACAACAAAACAACCGCCAAAGTCCTTCACTACTACAAACCGTCCTTTCGTCATCATCAACACCATCATGAAACAGAATTTGGATCACATAATCAACAGTTATATTGATACGCTGCTAGAACAATCATCAAAACCAGCTCCTTCCATAAGGTGTGAGACCAAGGTTTCTCAGCTGAAATGGACTCCACCGCCGGAGAACTAGGTTTTGCTTAATGTTGATGCCGCACTTTATGGAAACTCAAGAAGCTCGGGGAAAGGCACGATGATTCGGAACCACAATGGTGAATTTGTGGCTGCTTGGCATGGTTTCGAATGCCACCGAGCTAGAAATAGATGAAACAATTGCCATCAGATTAGTACTAGCTTTCTCCATGGAGCAAGGTCACCACAGTAGTGATGATTGCGTCGGATTGTCAGTCTATCATCAAGTTGAAGAACAAGGAGGACTGGTCGCACACTAGCACATAGGATTTACCGCTTTTGTTTTTTAAGGAAACACATGAGTTATCACTCAGGACATCAAATGGAGTGCTTCGCCTCCTTTCTCTTAACTCTGTTTTGTTCATGTCAAACGTTTTTGTAATGAAGCAGCTCATGTACCAGTAAAATTCTCTGGACTCTTTAATGGGTCAATATGCGATGCATGAGGCTCCAGAGTGTATCCGAGCCATCATGTTAAACCATATAGCTAGATCTAAAATATTTATAATGATAATTAATTGACAATATTACTTATTAATGTTATTTAAAGCGTGTGATGTGTGTGGACTTATATCGGTCAAGTTGGAAAGAGTGCTTTGATCTTTGCATATGCAGAGTAACTCGGAGGCGATCGTTGTCTACAACGAGGACCGGGAGATGGTTTGGCGCGAAGTCAAAGTCTAGAGGGTCGAGGATGTTGGAGGAAGCAATCAGGCTTGAGTTGGAGCGTATGGAGATCAAAGATGGATAATGCGTGTTAGAGCTACAGAGATGCGGTCCGAAAGCTACAATATGTGACAATTTTGGATTGTCCAAAATTTGGGTTGTGTGACAAAAATTGAAAACCCCGTGTTAAATAAGGGTTTCAGGTCCCTTATTTGTCGGAATTAGATAAGAACTCATGATCTTAGGGATAAGATCATGGTTCGAGCACTAAACTATAAATAGAGATGGGGTTAGATGCTAACCCGAAGGTTGGACAGATGTAATTTTCATGATAGCGTTAGAGAGATGTCAGGAGGGCACTTTATAGCCATAAATATGATGATTCAATAATAAAAATTAGATCTATTTGAAGGAAAAAAGATGATGGTGTCTTGGCCAGCATGCCTCATCAAATGGTCTCGCACGTGTTCGTCTGGCAATCGATATTTTTTCCCTTCTCCGTGCACAGTCACTTTATCGCACATGCTTTGTCGTCTCACGTGGCATCTCCGAATGAAATCAATGTTTTCTGATTTTTTTTCTGTTGCTAAACTAATGGCGAAAGCGACATGTCTGATTTTTTTGTTGCTATAGTATGAAATATTGTAGCTATAGTATTCCGCTACAATACTGAGGAAAAAATATTTTTTGCTGTATTTTGTTTTTGTGTACTCTCTGTGTTGGTATGGCAAGTCAGACAATCAGAATACAGTAGATTTAAGAAAAAAGTTTCCGCTATGGATAGAATCATTCACCCCTTCTCTGATTGCCATCGACGATCCTACAAGCGGTATCAGAAAAGGTTGCAATGGCATCAGATCGAGATCATTTGTAACACCATGGCTTAAGAAAAGCCCAACATGTCACTCACCACCTCTACCACTACCAATTTTAAACAACAAACAAGTTAACATAACACAAGATAATAAGAATGGTATACAATAATAATTTAAGGATAAGTTTCAGCAACATCAAACAACATAATTTTAAAACATAACATGGACCAAATAAATACTATGACTATCAATATTAAGGACAACTAAGCATCACAACATCTTGCAATATGGTGAATCAAAGATACTAAAGGTAACCACAAGTTAACCAATTACTACAATGGTTGGAACTAAATTGTTCTTATCTAAAGTTGACTAAGTGCAAAGTGAAGCGAAGACTAAATAATGAAGGAATCTATGTGCTACTCCCTTCTCATGCATGTCGTCATCATCACTCACCTAAAAACAACAAAGAGGCAAGGGTGAGTCCATGATTGCGCAAGTACAAAGTAGAATAATATACAAGGTAGCAACATTTTAACATTTCATCTCAACCTTCATTATCTCACTTTCAAATTCTCCTTTCCATTCAGTTACATGCATATGCCATTTCTTTCTGATTCTTTTCTCATGAATGCAATGCTCAAACTCAACGCCTTCTTCTACATATACCGGTATAGTTAGGTGTTCACCCGTCGATAACACACCTTTGCTCTGTCCTTTTTCATACAGGATTGGCTTGTCATTTTTCATACAAGGTCTCAATCCAAATCTTTATCTCCACTAGACCCTGTCCTCTTTCATACAGAGTTGCCATGTTCTTTTTCATGCAGGGTCTCAGCACATCAATATGAATCATGAATACAAAGAGAGACCATGTGGAGGTGTCCCCATGTTTGTGATGAGTAATTGACTCATGTTCTGGAAAGTTTGAGTTTGATTTCGTTGGTTCGAGCCAAGTCGGTGTGTGGCGTAGTCTGGTTCGGTTGGACTTGGTCGAATGCGGTCGGACGTGCTTAGGACACTTGTTCTCTTTCTCGATCGGTTGTTCAGGCTTTTTCATGCTTGAGTACCTTTCACTAACTAGTATAGTGCCCGTGCTAACGCTACGGTAAAATACAAAACAAGATAAAATTTGTAAAAAAATAAAACGAACAATCAGATTCATTAAGATTCACGCCTCATATATTGTATAACCAAATATTTTTGTCACATAATAAATGTCACAACCGGGTGGAGTCTCGCCTCTGCGGTGTGTGTGTGTCTTCTCCTTCCTTCCGGGATAAGCCCTTCCGCCTTCTCGGCGGCGGCTGCCGCGCCCGGCGCCTCCTTCCGCCGCTTCTTCTTCGCCTTGCGCCGGTATGCGGAACACCGTGGTTAGCTTTGAATCATAACCTGGCTGTATTATAGAGGGGTAGAGATCTACCTTACTGAAAATTTTGGTGTATTATAGAGGGGTAGAGATCTACCTTTACGATGTAGTCCCTTGTATCAATCATTTACAACAGAGTATGTAGACAAAATCTCAAGTTTCAGTTCCACATATAGTACAGAACCACGGATTCACGAGATTCCGCAGTGGCCTGTTGCTTTTGTCGCTTGGAAATTACATGGCAGCATAAGTAAAATGCAGATGAGATAGATATAGGACTCCCTCATCCTCAAAATAGTTTGTAACAAAATTCTCTCAATCATAAAGATTCCAAAGAAATTATTGGTTTTGCAGAATACAAAGTTCCAACCAATATGCACAATTGGATCATAAATGCAAAATTAAATTGAAGAGAAGTACCCAAATATTTTTCTAATAACCCATTATTTGAACTGGTACCATGCAAAAGACTACATACAGGCTATGCGGATTCGGTAAAATTGAGGGGCAATTCGGTAAAATTGACTCAGGCTTGAGGAAGCGGATTCGGTTGAAGCAAATGGGTTGGAGACCCGGTAGTAGAAGGAGGAGGTTAGGGTTTGGAGTTTGACATCCTGGTTCCCTCCATTTCTTGTGTTGAAAGAGTTTTGCCTCTTTGCCTCATGTGTGTGTGAAGACTTGGAGTGGAGTATGGCTGTCACTTCTTGATTTTCCAGATGGGGAGTGAGCCTGGTGGCTCAAGGTATTATGAGTGCAAGAGCTCAAGTAGTGTGTGCGCGTGATCATCTCAGTGAGCAAGCATGCAGTGAGATGGCTGTGAGATGAACCATTTG
Source organism: Dendrocalamus latiflorus (assembly GCA_017311315.1). Classification (NCBI taxonomy): domain Eukaryota; kingdom Viridiplantae; phylum Streptophyta; class Magnoliopsida; order Poales; family Poaceae; genus Dendrocalamus; species Dendrocalamus latiflorus. Next base: position 24,207,423 of record CM029644.1, on the reverse strand, counting down.
TAATTGCCCATGTCTCTGAATCAATATGAGAAATCTTAAGCTCGAGATGTTATGATTCCCAGTTTTTTTCCCTATGCTTTCTTTCTGTTCTTGCCTCACTGTTCTTTGTTCCTCTCTGGCTATTCTCTTATGGATTCTTGATTAGTTGCTGAATAACTTGGCTCTATGGTGGGAATCAGTCTCCAGGTCCTTTGGCTAGTTCATCCCAGAGAGCAAAACTCATAATCAGTGTTTATTTCTGTCTTTCACCTTTGCGCATTACTGCCTCTGTTTTAAAGTGCCTAGGGTTTGGAGGCAGGGGAACCTTTGTTCTTCTTGATATCCAGGGAAAAGTGACTCTAGCTCCATTCTTTCTCAACTGAGGATGGTTATCTGATGTATTTCAGAGATTCTTGAGGAGAAGGCTAGAGAATCATGAGAAATTTGCATTTGGGTTCTTTTGCTGTCTGCTTTTCAGCAAAAACTGAATTTATCATTGTGTTTGGATCTTTGACTGCATTCTCTTGTTCCTAAGAACTACCTGCTGTTTAGTTTAAAGTCTTGCTCTTTTAGCCTGGGAATAGCAGCAGCAATTAGACAAATTTCCCTGGGCTCTGCATTTTCAGTATTTACTGCGTGGTAACATGGTAACGCTCATAACTCCTAAACCGTTCATTGGAATACTGTGAATGAGCACTCTACAGAAATATAATGAAGTCCTCTACAAATATCTAGGAGTTGAACACCCAAGGTCCCCTAATTCACAAAAGACAACAGACTGCGTAGATCGAATGATTAACCAAAAACTAACCCGATCAAGAAATCCATAAGAACAAAAGGGTAGAAAATTGTTTGTTACCCTTGGAGACCACAACAATAACCTCTCAACACCAGCACAAACCACCCTGCTCCTCTTCCTCTCCTCCTTCCTCCCCACCTTCTTCTCTTTTGCTCGGTTGCCATGGGGGTGGAGGTACTGTAGCTTGGAGGAGGGATTGTAGGGGAGGAGGGGGACGTCGGGGAGGTGAGGAGGCAGGGAGGGGCAGCCAAGGGCGAGAAAGGGGGAGGGGAGAGGCGGCCTAGGGTTTGGGGAGGGGGTTAAAGGGGTGGCTAGTCCCCCTAATGGGCTAAAACCTTGGGCTACACGCAGTCCTTCGTGCAGCGAATCTCATCAACCTTAGACCTTCGGCCTACAACATCCATTCACCTATGCAACTAGCGCAAGGGTCACCACCGAAGATTTCTCATCTTAGGAGGTTTGGATGCAAGATTTATGTACCTATACCACCTCCGCAGTGTACTGCAATGAGCCCACTCCGCAAGACTGGGATATTCGGTAAAATTGACTCAGGCTTGAGGAAGCGGATTCGGTTGAAGCAAATATTAGTGGCAAGAGCAAGAGATCCACCAAAAAGCAAGAGCTTCCCCTACTTCCTCTCACGCGTCAGCGACCAAATCAAATGAGCTAACAAACGAAGCAGACGCCCGCGAGACTCTAAATACAAGCGAACGCAGAAGGGGATTGAGAGCAATTCACCAGGCCCTCCATCTGGACGACGCGGAGAGGCGGCGGAGAAGGGTTATGTTATTGTTGTCAAGATACATATATATTACGTAGTCCCCCCGGTAAAGGTTTTTAGAATTAGTGTTCAAATGGTTTTATCATGGCCTAGGACATATATAGTACGTAGTCCCTCCAGTACACAAATGAAATTCAATAGAAAGGAATAGAAATCTATCATTTAGCTAGAAATCAGAGCACTTCTTGCATAACAAATACCATGAAAGTTTAACTTACCTAATGAGCTTTGGAGCAAATGAGTCAATTTGGAATTCCTATTTGACAGCAAAAAAAAGAGAGAGAGAGACTTAGCTGAAGCTATGCTTCTTTAAGTAGCTAAGCAAAGTAGATGTCGAAGTATGTGAATGCTGAATAGGACTCACCTATATGGGATGTGGGAATTTCTGGAGGCAAGGGCAGAAATGACATCGCCCAATGCAGAGAGTGATTTGTTGATGAACTGTGACTCCTTCAGCCTCTCTCCTTCTACTTCAGTTTTAGCCACACGCTCACTTCCAGCAAGGTCGACCAACCAGATTTGGCTTCTGCTCCTTTGACCAGTCACCAAATGCTCACTCCTAACAGTAACCCTAACCAAGCTGCAAATATGACAGAAATCCGGGTACCATTATCCCAATCTACACTACTAATGCCGCTCCTATGACAAATAGACAACTTGACTCTAATTGCTAATGGTCAATCATGAATATTGAAAAATGGTAGCCTATTCCAATATATGAGCTGAATTATTTAGAACATAGAAGGAATGCTATACAACTGGTGAAACGCCAAGATACTCACCTATGGGAGCGGCTGCTCAGTTCATTGGCACTGGTTGATCCAACAGATCTATTTCTAGCGCCAGCTTTCAGTATCTCCCACACGCCATCTATTGTATAAATTGGAGCCTCAACCAAACCAGGAACCTCTTGTGTTCCATCAGCACTTTGCTTTATGTCCAACCTTTAGATGCAACAAGATATTATGCTTCGAAAAAAAGAATCTACTATCAAGTCAGGATAAGAGAATGAAAGGAAACATACCTTTTTGCTGTTTGTTCACAGCTGTCATCAAGAAGGTCCCTAATTTTTTCATTATAGACTTCCAAGATGCTCACTGAAAATGTGTATACCATAGACGAACTTCTCTCCTCGGACATCCTGAACAATTCTTCCAAAGCCCTATAGTTAACGCCCCTATTCTTTGGAAACCCTTCCATGGTGAATGTCTTTCCTGTTCCTGTTTGCCCATATGCGAAGATGCATACATTGAAACCATCCATCACTGACCTCACGACTGGCAAGCTCTCAGCAAACACAGCTTCTGAAGGAAACAATTAGAATACGACCCATTATATTCAGCATCCATCAACACAGCATATGCCATTTGTTCAACTAAATTACCGCTACAATATATTGCATCGGGCATGCTATTTCTGCAGCTTTCCAAAAAGCACATAATGGACATAATGCCAAGCAGAGTAGCAACAGTTAATACCTTGATCATCTGCCGGTGCAAAAACACGATCAAATTTAAAGATCTTCCTTTCTTTCTCTGAAGGAACAAACTGCAGCTCGGTCTCCTGCGACGGATCGATCTCAACCACGGATGAGCACCCACGGGAGACCTCATCGGCACTTAGAGGCCGGCACCGGCAGAACACCCTAATGTTCCCCCTCAGCTCGATTAGCTCATTGTACAAACGACGCCGCTGGGCACACTCTTCCGTGTACTTCTTCTTCAATCCATCATACCTCGGTGCACACTCCTCGGCGCACTTAGCCAGCTGCTGCTTGTACCTCTCCATCAGACTGTTGTACTTCCCCCCTACAACAAACACGACCAAACACCAATAATTCCACAAGCATAAAGGCTTTACATCCATCCTTAAGCAAGGTGTGTATGGTTGTTTGTGTACCTACGAACCGGAGGGCAGCGGGGCGGTCAGGGGTGGTGATCTCCTTCAACCGCGGCGACGGGATAAGTCAATCATCTCCTTGGTCTCTGAACTCCTGTAAAATCAAGAAACCTAGCAGTCAGAAGCAAAGAACATAAAGAGATAAAAGAGAGAGCATTGTAGTAAACCCAAGAGATCTTTGTGCAGGAACCCTAAATTTCCCACCTCCAATAAGCTGCGGAGAGCCTCCCCCTCTCCTCCGGCCATCGCCTCCTCCTCCTGTTGCTCCACCTCGCTGGTCGCCACCGCTTCCTCGCCTGACAAGTTCCCCACCGTGAGATGGATACCAACAAAGCCCTACCTCTCCGTTGCATACTACAGGACCAAGAACCAAACCTTTGCCCCGCTGAGGCATCGGCGGCGCCGACGCGGGCGACGGCGGCGGCGCAGGGTTCGGGTCGTCCCCCGCGCAGCGGTTTGGGCTCGGGGGATCCGCGGACTCCACGGCACCGCGCTCTTCCTCACCTGGCAAACACTCTCTCCATAAGACAGGCACCAAGAAGCTCAAAATCCCATCTTATCGCCACGGAAGCAAGAAGCGTGCGTACCTTGCGGTCGCCGGGGCGGAGACACCGCCGGCGCCGGGGACAGCGGCGGCGAGGAGGCATCAGGCTGCGGCCGCGCGGTGGCCGGATCCACTTCCATTGCCGCGGCGGCGGAGGAGGCGGCACTGATCTGACCGGAGGAGGCGGCGGTGGAGCGGGGCAGGCGGCGGCGGATGAGGAGGGAGGGGAGGCGGCGGCGGAGAAATCAGAGGGGAGGAGGCGCACGGGTTCGGTGGGGGAGGCAGGCGGCGGCGGAGAAGGAGGGAGGGGAGGAGGCGGCGGAGAAATTAGAGGGGAGGCGCACGGGTTCGCCAGGGGGGAGGCAGGCGCACGGGTTAGGGGAGGATGGGGGAGGCGGAGGGAGGGGAGGGGGAGGCGCGGGGGAGGCGGAGGGAGACGCGGAGGGAGCGGAGGAGACGTAGCGGCGCGCGTCCTCGTTGGCTGGATGAGTGATGAGGTCCCAGCAATCTGATCCGTTGGATCTGAGTGAGTAAGAGAAAGACAAGGTTAGATGGGGTTTGGTCCCAGCAATCTGATCCGTTGGATCTGAGTGAGTAAGAGAAAGACAAGGTTAGATGGGGTTTGGTCCCAGCAATCTGATCCGTTGGATCTGAGTGAGTAAGAGAAAGACAAGGTTAGATGGGATCTTGTCCCTTCATTTCAAACGTTGATTGGGTTTGGTTGTAAATTTCTGGGTGTACTTAGGATAGCTAATGACTGTGTGGTACAATTTTCTGTGTGGCTTTAGGATTGTTCGGGCAATTTCGTGCTTGAGTACCTTTCACTAATCCAATTGTTGTCTATACTGTTTCAAGCGGTGCTATGTGATGGTTTCTTGTCTGTGATGGCTGCAGGACTTTAAGGCGAGTTCATGGTGAGGCATGGGAGGACCAGGTTAGGCACAGGAGGTGTTGAGGTCCAGACGGTCGGAGACGCCGAAGATGATCGAGGCTGGTGAGGTGGTTGCATGCCGCGGAGACAAGGAACCGGAGCTGGAGCTGCCGGAGGTGGACACGACGGGCAACGGCGAGGTGGATCGGGACTAGGCTCAGGGAGGAGCTGAGGTCCAGACGGTCAGGATGTCGGGTGCGATCGTGCGAGGACAGGAAGCTTCCGGGAAGGTGCTTGAGGGGCAATTCGGTAAAATTGACTCAGGCTTGAGGAAGCGGATTCGGTTGAAGCAAATGGGTTGGAGACCCGGTAGTAGAAGGAGGAGGTTAGGGTTTGGAGTTTGACATCCTGGTTCCCTCCATTTCTTGTGTTGAAAGAGTTTTGCCTCTTTGCCTCATGTGTGTGTGAAGACTTGGAGTGGAGTATGGCTGTCACTTCTTGATTTTCCAGATGGGGAGTGAGCCTGGTGGCTCAAGGTATTATGAGTGCAAGAGCTCAAGTAGTGTGTGCGCGTGATCATCTCAGTGAGCAAGCATGCAGTGAGATGGCTGTGAGATGAACCATTTGTAATTGCCCATGTCTCTGAATCAATATGAGAAATCTTAAGCTCGAGATGTTATGATTCCCAGTTTTTTTCCCTATGCTTTCTTTCTGTTCTTGCCTCACTGTTCTTTGTTCCTCTCTGGCTATTCTCTTATGGATTCTTGATTAGTTGCTGAATAACTTGGCTCTATGGTGGGAATCAGTCTCCAGGTCCTTTGGCTAGTTCATCCCAGAGAGCAAAACTCATAATCAGTGTTTATTTCTGTCTTTCACCTTTGCGCATTACTGCCTCTGTTTTAAAGTGCCTAGGGTTTGGAGGCAGGGGAACCTTTGTTCTTCTTGATATCCAGGGAAAAGTGACTCTAGCTCCATTCTTTCTCAACTGAGGATGGTTATCTGATGTATTTCAGAGATTCTTGAGGAGAAGGCTAGAGAATCATGAGAAATTTGCATTTGGGTTCTTTTGCTGTCTGCTTTTCAGCAAAAACTGAATTTATCATTGTGTTTGGATCTTTGACTGCATTCTCTTGTTCCTAAGAACTACCTGCTGTTTAGTTTAAAGTCTTGCTCTTTTAGCCTGGGAATAGCAGCAGCAATTAGACAAATTTCCCTGGGCTCTGCATTTTCAGTATTTACTGCGTGGTAACATGGTAACGCTCATAACTCCTAAACCGTTCATTGGAATACTGTGAATGAGCACTCTACAGAAATATAATGAAGTCCTCTACAAATATCTAGGAGTTGAACACCCAAGGTCCCCTAATTCACAAAAGACAACAGACTGCGTAGATCGAATGATTAACCAAAAACTAACCCGATCAAGAAATCCATAAGAACAAAAGGGTAGAAAATTGTTTGTTACCCTTGGAGACCACAACAATAACCTCTCAACACCAGCACAAACCACCCTGCTCCTCTTCTTCTCCTCCTTCCTCTTCTTCCTCCCCACCTTCTTCTCTTTTGCTCGGTTGCCATGGGGGTGGAGGTACTGTAGCTTGGAGGAGGGATTGTAGGGGAGGAGGGGGACGTCGGGGAGGTGAGGAGGCAGGGAGGGGCAGCCAAGGGCGAGAAAGGGGGAGGGGAGAGGCGGCCTAGGGTTTGGGGAGGGGGTTAAAGGGGTGGCTAGTCCCCCTAATGGGCTAAAACCTTGGGCTACACGCAGTCCTTCGTGCAGCGAATCTCATCAACCTTAGACCTTCGGCCTACAACATCCATTCACCTATGCAACTAGCGCAAGGGTCACCACCGAAGATTTCTCATCTTAGGAGGTTTGGATGCAAGATTTATGTACCTATACCACCTCCGCAGTGTACTGCAATGAGCCCACTCCGCAAGACTGGGATATACGTTGGTTATGAGACTGCATCCATAATCAGGTATTTGGAACCCATGTCGGAAATTTGCATACTGCCCGCTTCGCTGACTGCATTTTTGATGAGGATAATTTCCCGTCATTAGGGGGAGGAAATCAACCCCTTGATGAAAAATATCGGGAAATTACGTGGGAAGCCACAGGAATTCATGCACATGACCCGCGCACTAGCGAAACTGAAAAAGAGGTCCAGAAGATCATCGACTTGCAAGCATTAGAAAACCAACTACCCGATCACTTTAGTGATTTGAAGAGCGTGACTAAGTCGCATGTGCCTACACGCAATGCACCGGAGAGGGTTGAAATACCAAAGAAAATTGAAGGTATCCCTAATCCCGTCCAGATGCCTCAGAATAAAAAGACGAGAACTCCGGCTCCTCGAGTCCAAAGTAACCGGGGACGCCTGGTGAAATAGGATAAGGACTTACCACAGCCAATCACTGAAATCCCCCAGAATGAGAAGGGGAGCCAGTTGAGACCTGGCATAAGTATGACACCTTTAGAAAAGGGCATACCGGATCTAAAAATCCCCATCGGCATGGATGTGTGCGTACACATCGGAGCCGAAAAGCTAAAGAGACTTGCCACCGCAATTGAAAGAAGTAATGCACAAGGTGAAGCTCTAGAAGAGGCAATCGCTCTAGAAGAAGCAACTCACGAAGAAATAGTTATAAATTATGTGCACACGAGAGAGTCCCTGAATAGGACAACAGCCAATATCGATATCTACTTCACAAAGAAAATTGCCACAATCATCGAGCTTGATCCCGAGCCTGCATCGCTCGCTGAATGTAAGAAAAGATCAGATTGGGAAGTTTGGAAGAAGGCAATAGCAACTGAATTGCTGTCTCTAAACAAAAGAGATGTGTTGGGACTGTATGCCGCACATCTCCCCATGTGCACCCCGTAGGGCACAAATGGGTATTTGTTCGAAAGAGAAATGAAAGAAACGAAGTAATGAAATACAAAGCAAGGCTGGTAGCACAAGGTTTCACTCAACATCTTGGAGTTGATTATGAAGAAACCTACTCCCCAGTCATGAGTGGAATTATCTTTAGATATTTGATCTCAATAGCAGTAAATTTGAACTTAAAAATGAAATTGATGGATGTTGTGACCACATACCTTTACAGTAACTTGGATTCGGAGATTTATATGAAAGTCTGTGAAGGAATCCCTCTCCCGAACCAAGACAGAGCAAATCGAAATCTGTACAGTGTGAAACTTAGAAAGTCATTGTATGGACTGAAATAATCTGGAAGAATGTGGTATAATCGCTTAAGCGACTTTCTCTGCAAGAAATACTACACGAACAATGAAGACTGTCCTTGTGTATTTATACGGCGATCTCAGAATGGATTCTATATAATCTCTGTGTATGTAGATGTTCTGAATATCATCGGAACAGCTGAAGACATAAAAGAAGCAAGCTCCTACTTAGAGTCAGAGTTTGAAATGAAAGATCTGGGTAAGACCAAGTTCTGCTTAGGCCTGCAGTTTGAGCATGTCCCTGAAGGAATCTTGGTACATCAGTTGACCTCCACCCAGAAGGTACTTGAAATGTTTGGATTTGAGAAGGCATTTTCGTCGAAAGTACCGATAATCGGGAGGTCTTTACAGTAAGAAAAAGATCATTTCCGACCTAGGGAAGAGGGGGAGGAAATCCTGGGACCAGAATTTCCATACTTGAGTGCAGTGGGAGCACTCATGTACTTAACAAACTGCACTAGACCAGACATTGCATCTGCCGTGAAACTCTTAGCAAGATACAGTGCAGAACCTACCAAAATGAATTGGCAGGGTATAAAGGACATCTTCCGATACCTCCAAGGAAGCAAGGACATTGGATTGTTCTACAGAAAGAATCAAGATCTGAACTTGATTGGCTATGCAGATGCTGGGTATCTGTCAGACCCGCATACCGCTAAGTCACAAACAGGTTATGTATTTCTGTGTGGTGGAACTGCAATTTCATGGAAATCGTCTAAGCAAAGCCTTGTAGCTACTTCGACGAACCACTCAGAAATCATAGCACTGTATGAAGCCGTACGAGAGTGCGCTTGGCTCCGCCGAATGGTTCACCACATCCAGCAGTCATGTGGGATGAACATTGTGCAAACCCCCACAATTATCTATGAAGATAATGTAGCTTACGTAGCACAAGTGCAAATGGACTATATGAAGAGTCATCTCACAAAGCATATCAACCACAAGTTCTTCTATGCACATAAATTGCAAAAGATGGACAAGATTAAAGTACTGCATACTAAGTCATGTAAAATCTAGCAGATTTGTTCACTAAATCACTCCCCGCATCTAGCTTCGAAAGGTGCGTGTGTGGAATTGGAATGATGAGACTTAGATAAATGCAAAATTCAGAAGGAGAATTCTCTCAAGCCCGCTAGTAAATCTTAATCACGAAGATTAAGTACCCAAAGGAATGAAGTCCTAAAGACCAAATGAAATTGGGTGAATTGTACTCTTTTTCTCTTGACGAGTTTTCCTCAAGTTTCTCGACCAAGGTTTTTAATGAGGCAATTCGTGCATTACAGCATCACATGTATCATGTACTCTTTCTTCAGATTTTTTCCACTGGGTTTTTATGGAGTGTTAACGAGGTATAAACGTGTTAGGTGAGTGCCCAAGGGGAGTGTTGAGAAACATGAGCCCAGGCCAGCAGCCCTAGCCCATTACAGGCACCCTACCGTAGGCTGTAAATAGGAGTCATACCGGCATATTGTAAAGACAGATACAATTGAAAGCAATAAAGAAAGATCAGGAGTTCTCTCTACCTATCTGTGTTCAATCTATTATTCTGTTTTCTGTGATTGATTCGTTCTTATTTTAAGAAGAGAATCGATCGGACTGGTCGCCAGCAACGGTTCTCAACAAAAACCATTCAAAGACCCTGGCAATCCCATCCACGGCGCCCTGGCAGATTTGATTATGACCATGTCCGCAAAAACAAGTTCAACCGAAGACCACCAATCGCATACAGGAGGGGCCGACGCCCTGGCGAAGTGTCCCTTGGGCCCTAGCGAGTGCCTGCTCGGCGCCCCGCGGCCGCCCTCCGAGCGCCCTGGCACCCAACCGCCGACGCGCTGGCAATCGGCCGCGCTGCGCCGTGGCAACCGCAGCCTCGCGCTGCGCCCTGGCGACCGAGTGGCCCAGCGGCCGAACGCCCTGGCGGCCAGACGGCCCGGCGGCCAAGCAGGGCCGTCTCCAGAAATTTAGGGCCCCAGAGCGAATTGAAAAATGAGGCCCTTAATTTTTAAAAAATATTAGTCTAATATAACTAAGGCATACTATCGCACAATCATGTAAGATGTAACTTCAATATGTATTACTCCATACAAGATTTGAAAATATATCAAATATTAAGACCAAAAAAATATAGTACTGACCCCATATTCTACTAAAAAGCATCATACGTCTTGTATTTCTTGAAATGAAATCTCCAATTATATCTTCATAATTAACCAGCCTCTACTCCAAAGTCCAACCACAGTATATACGTTAATTCCCTACGTGCGATTGTGCGAAAACAGTTTCTACTTTCTAGCTAGTTACGTACGTACCGGAGGTCTCCTGGGAAGTCTGCGCCAGGACTTGTGCTCGCTTGCGTCGCCCGTGTCGCCGAAGGACAGGAACGCGCTGGCCGCGGCGACGAAGGCGTCGTATGAACCACTGATGCTAGCGGCACCACCGTCGTCAGTTCGTCACCACATCAGCGGCCGCAGAATTGAAGAAACCCTAGCAGGCACGCCATGCGGCATGCACATCGGCAAGAGCTGCAGGAGTCAGGACCGGGACCGGCTGTAGCCTGTACATAATACGTATACGTATTGGTTTGGGGGCCCCACCAATTTGGGGGCCCTGTGCCGTCGTTCAGCTGGCACGCCCTCTTCAACGGGCCTGCGGCCAAGCACCCTGCCACTGGCTCCCGGCGACAACGCTCCTGCGCCGTGCGCCTCACGACAAAGCAAAAAAGAAGGAGGAGCAAGAAATTAAGGACTTGTGATCATGGGCTCACCTCGCCTGAAGCTGGCCGTCGGCCCACGTCCGGGCGGCACTAGCTCCGTCGGCGCCTTCCTGCACACCCGAGACCAAAGCAACGCCTCTTCGCTTCAGATCGCCCGGCGATGTGCCGATCCTAGCTTGCCTCCCCATCTCCTCGTTTGTGCGTGCGCCCTGCCGCCTTGCGATTCGGGCACAATGTGCAGCGGCGGCGGCCATGGGGGAACGGCAGTCTTCCCAATCCATCTGCCCTCTGCCTTTCGGGCCAACCGAAAGCATGCCCCATCCATTTGCCCTTGCTGCCTTTTGGGCCAGCCGAAGGCATGACTGCAAGCCGAAGGTTTTTTAATTTGCTTTGTGGCCAGATTGGCCGGCCGAGGACGCCCACCACGAGGATAAGCTCAAGTGGACCGGCCTAAGTAGCTTAGTCCAGAGCTGGCCTATGGGAACTCTGGAGATACGCACAAGCAGCCAGTGATCTTGCAGCAGCCTGAGGGTGGTAATTTGATTGAGCAAAGGACTTGTCGCGGGTACGGCGCCTTCGGCACACTGTTTCAAATACAACTACCGATGAGATTCACTAGGACTTTGTTAAATGCCAACGTCAACATGGAAAGCGACGATTCGACACTACCCCTTTTGGCATTCCTCAATGTCAAGGTTATAGAGTTAGTGTTTAAAAAAAACAATTTCACCTCTCTGCCTACAGGATCTACTCTATAGAAGACACCTATATACAGATCAAGAGTTGCAGCTATGCTAAAAAAAGACTGTAATACCCTCGCTTGTACCATAGACTAGCTATCTCATTTAAAGATATTTCGGTCATTTGTACAGACCCAAAAGCCTACAAATACCTCATATATCCCTCCTTTGTAAGGAGGCTCTTTTGAGTTCTCATGAATAATAAAGAAATATATTTAAATTGGTGAGCCCTCGGGGGCTCCCTCCCCAAAGGTAACCCTCATTGGCTCACCGACAGAAGTAAGGCAGTCCTCTCGCACATCTGAAGATGTATAAATCCCCGTGTTATTTTTACTCTCGTGAACGATGGTCTATCACACGGCCGACGTTCACCGCTCGCTTGTGTTTGGGTATTCACACCTACAACAGTAGTTTTTAAATATTGCCTTTAGCAAATAAAAGAAGTTGAAGTTAATTTTGTTGAACTTTGTATGTATACTTTTGGCACCTGTCGCTAGAATCTTCTCGGCTTCTCCTAATTGCAATGAGTTTAGGACGCCTAGAGGACGAAATACCGTCCAAGTAGCATCCCAACGGTACAGGTATTCAAAAGGTTGGTTTCATCCTAAAAACCTCATCAAGTTTAAAATTCTAGGATTGATGTACCAAGTATGTTTCAACAAGATCCTTTGAGGGCGGTGGCAAAGCCGGCGGGCCGGTGTGGGGCCGAGCCATTGGCGGGGAGCGCAAGCTCAGGTTCGCTTGGAAAAGTGCTGTTTTCCACGCAGGGGCCGCCGTCGCAGGGTTGGTCCTTAAACGGCGTGGCCGGCGACAGCACGAGGGCAACGATAATGGCACAGGGCGGCAACTCGGCGAGCATCGCTGTGGCAGAGGGGGGGGGGGGGGGGGGGGTGAGAGAGACTGGCTTGCTTTTGTTTGGCACAACACAATTAACGACCAAGATGGACTGCCTGACCCCGGCGACGACGGCAGTACGACGCATCATTTGTCATTTTTCCACGAGTGAGTGCGCAAGTGCCAACCTCTCGGCCGCCTACACAACTGCAATTTTGGCCGCGTCACGTATTCATGGTTTATATATGTACAGAAAATTTGCATTGCGTGCAGTCTTTAGATGCTCGTGGTAAATAAAATTAAGCACGGCACAGCCATGGAAAATAAAATGCCCAACAAAGCCAATGGAGTCGTCAATATTTAGGTCCTGTTTGTTTCCACTTAAGATTATTATAATCTAGCTTATAATCATAAGTGGAAACAAACAGCCCAGATTATAAGGTAACTTATTATAATCTAATAGCCCAGATTATTGTAATCTAATAAGCTCAAAAAAGGAGCTTATTTCAGCTTATAGATCCACCTTTTATCTTAATGGCCATAAAACTTTAGGAATATTACCCACCTTTGCCATTCATCCATCCCCTAACTCCCGTACCTCTCTCTCAAGGGCATTGTGGTCTTTAAACATTCGAATACAACAATCCATAACTCTGATAATCCAGGCTGCCAAACACCTGACAGCTTATTTCCCACCAGCTTATTATAAGTTAGCTTATATAATCCCCCACCTATAAGCTAGATTATAATAATCTTAAGTGGAAACAAACAGGGCCTTAGCCTTTGCGACGTTACTTTCTTCGATATGTCAGTTATCGCGGTACATGTGGGCAGGGCCGTCTCCAGAAATTTAGGGCCCCAGAGCGAATTGAAAAATGAGGCCCTTAATTTTTAAAAAATATTAGTCTAATATAACTAAGGCATACTATCGCACAATCATGTAAGATGTAACTTCAATATGTATTACTCCATACAAGATTTGAAAATATATCAAATATTAAGACCAAAAAAATATAGTACTGACCCCATATTCTACTAAAAAGCATCATACGTCTTGTATTTCTTGAAATGAAATCTCCAATTATATCTTCATAATTAACCAGCCTCTACTCCAAAGTCCAACCACAGTATATACGTTAATTCCCTACGTGCGATTGTGCGAAAACAGTTTCTACTTTCTAGCTAGTTACGTACGTACCGGAGGTCTCCTGGGAAGTCTGCGCCAGGACTTGTGCTCGCTTGCGTCGCCCGTGTCGCCGAAGGACAGGAACGCGCTGGCCGCGGCGACGAAGGCGTCGTATGAACCACTGATGCTAGCGGCACCACCGTCGTCAGTTCGTCACCACATCAGCGGCCGCAGAATTGAAGAAACCCTAGCAGGCACGCCATGCGGCATGCACATCGGCAAGAGCTGCAGGAGTCAGGACCGGGACCGGCTGTAGCCTGTACATAATACGTATACGTATTGGTTTGGGGGCCCCACCAATTTGGGGGCCCTGTGCCGTCGTTCAGCTGGCACGCCCTCTTCAACGGGCCTGCATGTGGGGACCCCGCGCTTGCGCACTACGTCTGCGCCTTCACGATGACATAGAAAAACTGCCGCTTCATTCCGTGGTTTCCCCGGCACTTCCGGCCGATGGTGCCAACTGAGGAGTTGATGCTGCGAATCGAAATTGATTATTCCAGCTAAACTCCAAGCCATCTTATGCGACTTCCATAGTACGTTGACCCCGCCGATCCAAAGGTAGCGGCGTAGCGAGACATTATGGGTGGTTTTTTTTTTTTGCTGAGATTTATGAATTTTAGTTTAAATTTTTAAATTTTAGTTGTTCGTAAGAGAGTATATAAGGACATTTGTATATGATTTTAACCGATATAAATAAATTTGATATAGTGTTTACTACCATTAACTTATAGATCCCGTATTAAAAAATAATATTTTAAAAAATAGTTAATATAATATAAATCATAAGTCAAAAAAGCCTAGGTATAGGGGAGCTCGTGGGAATCCGTAGTGTAGCACGTCGCCTCTACGACCGCGCGTCTACGGCCGTCGACATCCGGCAGCTAGACCAGCGTGTCGCGTCAGTGTTGCGACTTGTTACTCTGGAGTATGGGGTGATTTGGACGTGAATGTTGTACTAGTAAATTTCTAAATAACACAATCACTACTACAAACAGTCTTATCACAGACGGTTCGGAACCGTCATCACAGACGGTTCCTGAACCGTCAGTGTTTAGGTGTCAGTGATAGTAAGTGGTTATCACAGACGGCTCCCAAACCGTCTATGATAACTCACATTACAGACGGTATAAAAAAACCGTCTGTGATAGTCGAGTATCACAGACGGTTTTTATAAAACACCGTCTGTGATAAACGACTATCACAGACGATTTTTTATAAACACCGTCTGTGATACTCGACTATCACAGACGGTTATATCACAGACGGTTATATCACAGACGGTTAGTAATAAAGGTCATCTGTGATATCATTCATACCACAGACGGCACTCTTTGAAACCGCCTGTGATATTGTATCACAGACGGTTTTTAACAACGAACCGTCTTTGAAAGCAAGTGCATCAACCATTTTATTTGTTGTTTTTTGGCTAGCCTCAGGATATGCTAGCCATGCCCTCTGAAAGCAAGCAAACAAGCAGATTACAGATAAATGACAGATATAAGTTAATTGCAACTCAAAGTAAATTACAACAAAATTCGATACATAGATGAATATAACAAACTGCCAGCTGATCACATACATATATAGAATGAAAGTCGTTACACAAAATCTGACAAATGAATTAAATTGAAGGAATTGTTTGATTTGTACAATTGAATCTAATGTTTCAACATCTAATTATCACCATTGCCGGCGTGGAACTCTTCCCTCTTATTTATGACCTCTGCTAGCAAGAATTGGAAGATGATTGCACGAATATCGATGAGATTATCAAGATCATATGCACTTTCGTTAAAGTCCACCCGCTGTCGCTAGGAGCAATGTTAAGTCATTAATTAGCATGTGTGTGTAAATATATATATATACATATATATAATCAGAAAATAATAATTATTGGAAGGACCAGACAAACCTCTGGATCATTGATCTTAGTATCCATGATTTCCTTCATGTGGCGGCAAACGTAGAATCCACATACGTTGCCCTGTAGCTGCTGGTGGCACTGCAAAAATAGAATTACATACATCGGTATTGTCAATTCTAGAGGCATTATAACAAAGTATGATATAGGATTGTTGTGTTGTAGCGGGTACCGAAAATCGCGTGTTGTGTCGTAGCGTGTCACTGGATTTGTCGTGTCTTCCTCCTTGGGCAACATAATCGGCAAACGCCCTACGTGATTCAAAAAAGTTAGCCTCGGCCGTGGCAAACAAAAGAAATATTACAATAGAGTTATGTATGGAGGAAATGACTTTACCTGTTAAGTACTTCTTGCACACGACTGAAGTCATGGTTGCTCCTAAGGAGGGAATCAAGGATATTACCTTGCTCCACTTTGGTACAATCATAATCAAAATCCAGTGATGCCTAGTCATGTGTGCCGCCATAGTGATTAATCTTAAGTTCATGCTGCATGTAAAGTACAAATGAAACATATGTGTGGCAACTAGTGAAGCACTTACCCTTGGTTGATGGGTACCATGACGTACTCCTTGTCGTTATGAGCAATCAATCCCCTCGTTATGTAACCTTGCACGAAGGATGCATCTGCGTTGATAGATTGCTCGGAGACCAAGTGAGGGTCGAGGAAACCCACCGGTCGTCGCGATCGCCGGACTTCTTGGATCATGTATCTATACATAAAGAAAGAGTAATGACATTTATCTGTATAACGTGAATGTAGAACTTCATTGTACAATACACTTACAATGTCCAGCATCGTAGAAGTGAGGCGTCGAGTTTGTCGAGATTGAATAGTAAGAATAAATCTTCGAATGTCACGACGATATAGCCCGAGTCGTAGAGGAAATGCGTCTCGTTATATTTCAGAGTGAATGCACTCTGCCAGATTGGCTTCATATTGGACTTCTCCATGTACCAGGCATGCAATGTATTGCAAATCAAACCAAGCTGGGGTAATTGTGACTCGGGCACCAACGACACTCCTAGAATAAACTTCCATGGCACGGGACGCGGCTTAGTTTTCTTCGTATGAGCCCTGGAGCCTTGCTTATGATATGTTCTCGGTGGCGTCTCGGCGGGAGCCGATGCAATAGACTTTACTGGATTTGGCGGTGGAGGTGGAGCCACCGGAGCCGATGTGCCAGGTCCAGGGCGACGTCCCTCTTGGGCCACTGGATGTGAAGATTGTGGCACGGACATGTCGAGGACGATGTCCCTCTTGGGCCACTGAATGAATGTGTGGACGGTATCCCCTAGTGTCTTAATCTCTTCGTTTAGGGGCTTCTCAAGAGGGACGGTCTTAAAAATATCATTAATCATGTCCACCTGGACCTTTATGAAACCGGTGTCTACTTGTACACCATGCACCAGCGTCCCTGGCAGCAATGGATACACCATGTCGCGCCCAGCGTCAACGGGAATAGAGCCAACAAGCCTGACTTTGAGACTGCAAGGCATGGGCTCCTACATAACGACACAAGATGAGTTAAGGCGTCCACCAGAGAGATCTATGTACCATTCTAAAGAGGTACATTACCTGAATATCATCAATAGGTAAGTGGGCATCGCTATGTTCAGAAATTGGTGTGGACGCGCAGCTACTGCGATGTTGAGGGGGACTGGGTACCGCAGTAGTAGGAGTAGGTTGCGATTGGTTGCGGACTTGTCTCAGTTCTTCCCGCAATGAATCTATCTCTCCTCGAAGTGAGGCAGTCTGCTCTTGAAGTGAGGCAGATAGTTGTTCCACAAGTTGAGCACGAAGCTCCTGTTTTATTTCTTCGTTGCCGTACGCCTTGGATCTCTTCCTACTCCTATATGTCTCGGAGTAATCTGGAAATCCATGCCTCCAAGGTACATAAACCCCCATGCCTCGTGTGCGACCTGGGTGCTCCTTATTTCCCAAAGCCTGTGATAGTAAATCTCTCTCCATATATTCTTCAAAGGAGCCACGAGAAGATTCGGTAGTCAATGATTGCTGCAAGAGGCAATTAATCATTTTATTTTTGAACCCATAAAGTCCAAGAGGTGTTAACAACTATATAGTTTAACATATCTTACCATGCGTTGGGACACTTCCTCATCTGTGGGGTTTTTGAAAGAGACACCCGAAGATGTGGTTGATGACCTCGCTCTTAACCAGTTTCGAGCGCACTCGTTTGCGATCCCGGCAAATGGTGGAGAGGCCTCCGATCGGATTGCGACCTCATCCTGCATCCTCCATTGCGGGATTTTACCCGCGTACCCAGCGGTGCCGAGTCTGTGAGGGTGCGTATTTTGTGACTGGAGAGCCTTGTGCGCCGCACTTTGTTGTTCAAATTCGGTCGTTGTCTTCATCTGCACAAAGGCCTCCCATGTTTCCGGCGACACGAAAGGATACTTTGTGAAGGGTGTGACATCCTTGGCCACGTACTTCGTCACAAGAGTGCTCTTAAAATTCTTCCATGGTTTTCCCATCGCGAGGAACGTCTGCCGTTGCACGAGTCCCTGTACTTCTGCTGGGATCTCGAACGAATTTGTAATTTCCTCCCATAGCTGATTTTTATGATCCTTAGTCAAATATTTCCAGCTTGCTATGGTGATTGGGACCCGTTGCCTTCCAATTATCCCGTAGGTTGTCCGAAATGATGACGCTGCTTTCGTCGGTTCCAGAGGGACCCCATTCGGAGAGACCACCGTGATGGTCATTCGGCCCTCTGGCCTTTTCGATACTCCTCGGCCGCGCTTAGTTTTCGCAATTTTGGGAGCGTGAGACCCAGATGACGACAACGAAGACTATGTGAACGCCATCTCTCTTCTAAGAAAAAACTAACTGCAGTGAGCTATGGGCCTTCCAAATAGACTAAACAAAGTTCTATGAAGCAAATGACACAAACCAGTGTATCAAATTCATTGAACAAGATACACTGGAGTGTGTCACTTGCTTCATGCCCTTTGACAAAGTTCTAACGATTGACTAACTGCAGTGAGCTATGGGCCTTCAAAATAGACCTTGTAGCTAAAAAGTGAGGTAAACAAAGTTCTCTAAAGCAAATAACATAAACCAGAGTATCCAGTTCATTGAACCGGATACTTTGGAGTGTGTTGCTTGCTTTATGCCTGTTGTGGTTACAGACCAAACAGAGAGAGATGTGGTAGTGGAGAGTTGGGAGAGAGTGATCGCCTCTCTCCTAGCCTTCCCTTGGTATATATATTGATATGGGCTGTGCTCTTACAACTGTGCCCTTACATCGGTACCTCCTTGTCAGGGGTATTTAATTCATTACATATGTCCCATTTTGGGCCCTATAACCTTCTAACAGGCCTACTGGGTTTAGGTGGGGGCCACCCCTACAACAGGAGCCTATCATGGTGAAGGGCTTCACAGGGCCGAAGCCATGTTGCTGAGTCCTTTGGCCCCCTCCGTCCCTGCGGCCTGTGAACTTCTCCGAACTTGCGGGGCCTTGGTGTGCCGCGGGTCCCGGGGTCTAAGGCCGTAGCCGAAGCCGATGCCTGGATTGGCAGTTGAGGTAGCCGAAGCCGATGCCTGGATTGGCAATCGAAGTAGGCGCGCACGCTCCGTCCCCTACCCTTCGAACGGGTGGCAGCGGAGCTGGCTCCTAGTCGAAGTAGGCGCGCGCGCTCCGTCCCCTACCCTCCGAACGGGTGGCAGCGGAGCTGGCGCCTGGTCGAGGTAGGCGCGCGCGCTCCGTCCCCTACCCTCTGAACGGGTGGCACCAGAGCTGGCTTCTAGTCGAAGTGCGCAAAGTAGGCGCGCGCACGCTCCGTCTCCTACCCTCCGAACGGGTGGCCGCGGAGCTGGCGCCTGGTCAAAGTAGGCGCGCGCGCGCTCCGTCCCCTACCCTCCGAACGGGTGGCAGCGGAGCTGGTGCCTGGTCGAGGTAGGCGCGCACGCTCCGTCTCCTACCCTCTGAACGGGTGGCCGCGGAGCTGGCGCCTGGTCAAAGTAGGCGCGCGCGCGCTCCGTCCCCTACCCTCCGAACGGGTGGCAGCGGAGCTGGTGCCTGGTCGAGGTAGGCGCGCACGCTCCGTCTCCTACCCTCTGAACGGGTGGCCGCGGAGCTGGCGCCTGGTCAAAGTAGGCGCGCGCGCGCTCCGTCCCCTACCCTCCGAACGGGTGGCAGCGGAGCTGGCGCCCGGTCGAGGTAGGCGCACGCGCGCTCCGTCCCCTACCCTCCGAACGGGTGGCAGCGGAGCTGGCGCCCGGTCGAGGTAGGCGCGCGCGCGCTCCGTCCCCTACCCTCCGAACGGGCCAGTCGAAACTTCGCACAGCGGACACCGCTGCGCCTACGGTGATTGCAACCTCATGGTCCGGGAATGCGCTGTAATGGTTCCTGGAATCGCGCCGGCCCCTGGCTTGCCAGGGCTAGGTTGTCATTCCGTGCGACTCGCCCTGGCGTGCGGGGCACGCGGCGCCTTGTAACTGGTGCGCGGTGGGATGTGAGTGGTTGCGTGATCACGGCTGCTCGCCTCTTCCCTAGAGAAGGGGGACACGAGGCGGGTGAGGGATGGCGCGCCATGCGGAGTTTAGCCATATCCCGCCGCCCCGTTACTGTCAGCTGTCCTGCTATGCTTCGAAGCTGTCATGATCCCACGGTCTGGTAGCGCGCTTTTAATGGCGGCTGGAGTCGTGCCGACGTCTGGCCTGTCAGAGGGCAGGCTGTCGCGTCATGCAACCGCCTTCCCGTGGGTGGGGCACGCGGCAGAACGTATTCCTGCTACGGGCTTTGACCCCTCGGCCAAGGCTGTGACCCGTTAGCTGGCCTTTGCGTGAGGGGGCCATCTTCCGGGTGCGGTCCTGGCCCGAGTACTGGAAGCTACCTTGCTGCGCGCGAAGGTCGGGCCAAAGACCGGGGGTATTCCTGCTGGGGCGGAGGCTCCGTCTTAGAGGCGTGTCGGGTCGTGCGCCCTAGTTATTTTGTGCAGGGGTTGCCACGCGGTGGGAGGCCACTGGAGCGTCGTGCACTGACGGTCCTCACTGCTGTGTCTGCGTCTGGCGCGTACCGTCACGTCGATTCGTTCTTGGTTATGGGGAATCGTGCGGGACGGGCCTCTGTACGACTGCGGTCGCGTCCAGCACGCGGACCGTCGCGACGCTTCGGCTGCCGCCTTTGGGGTGAGGTGGCTTGAAATAGCCCCCACAACCGCGCCCCCGCAGTTCGGCGCCCCTTTCTCGCTTGCTTCACCTTCTACACTCCTGTGGTATTCTCACTGCTGTATTCTTCCTTCTGCGAGAAGCGATGGCATCCGGAGACAAGCGCGGCCAGGCGGTTGGTGCTTGCGGCATTCACCGGCGGTCTTCACCGCTAGAGGTGAAATACTCGCTCGGCGAACGCGACTCGGCGGCGGCGGACAAGTGGTGGCTGGCGGCGGAGAAGGGAGGCTCGTTTTCCGGCGAGTTGGGCCCCTCGCTCGTGACCGAGAAGACAATCCAAGCGCTACTGCGCGCGGGGAAGTTGTCCGAGTGCCAGGCGGTATGGTTGCCTGCCGCCGACGAGACGGAACCGCACCCCGAGGAGTCGGAGGCGCTTGTGTTCGTCGCCTTTTTCGACGCGGGGCTCCGCATCCCGGCGGCGGCGATCGTGGGCGACGTGTTGCGGACCTTCGGGCTGGAGCTGGCGCAACTGACTCCGAACGCCGTGGCCTGGCTTGCCGTGTACAGCTGAGCCTTGCGCTCGGGAGCGTGCTGGCCCAGTGCTTCGTTGTTTGCCTACCTGCACGAGGCACGGTGCCAGCCCAAGAAGCGGAAGGACGGGACGCTGTCGAACTTCGGCAGCGTCACCTTTATTCTTCGGTCATCTTGCAGCAAGCTCTTCCCCGTGAACTCCACTCGCGGGAAGTGGGAGTCTCACTGGATGAAACGGTGGTTCTACCACCGCGTGGCGAGCGGGAGCGGCCTCGAATGCACGGGCCGGTCGATCGCGTTCAAGACCTCGCCCGGCCGGACGCTCGACGACGAGAACAGGCGAAGGGCCCGACGGCTCGCAGGCGTGGCCGCCCGCTTTAACATGCGCGACCTCGCCGAAGAGTACGCGATGTACGGCGTGGCGCCGCTCGCCCGTGACTGGCGCCTCGCCGCCGAGAAGCATCAAGACGATAATGTTCTGCCGTGGGTCTGTTCACTGCCGGCACCCTCCGACCCTCGTAGGCCTCGACCATATCCCTCCTTTGTCCACGCGGAGTGCGTTACATGCTAATCTTATCTTCTGCTTTGCTGTAGAGATTCGCTTGGAGGATGCGGAGCGGGCCGTGCGCGTATTTCTCGGGCCGTATACCGGCAGGGAGCATGAGCAGCGCGCGTCTGCTACTGCTGCGGCGGGGCTGGGGCGGATAAACCGCGTGTGCGAGGCCTTAAGCCTTGCCGTGCCGGACCGCGCTGATCCGCCCTTGCAACACCAAGATGACCCGTCTCGCAAGAGGGCCCGAGGCGGAGCGTCTGCCGTGCTTGGTATAGCAGCTGCCGCTAGTGCTCCCGATGGCGCGGCAGACGCGGAGTCGGATTCTGCGAGGTACGCCGACTCGGGCTTGGATGGCGCGGACGCCGAGGGGCGAAGGCTCTTCGGGGGGTGCCCTGGACGGTGGGCTCGTCGCGAGCAGCCGGAGAGGGGAAGTCTCGTCACCTGCGGTGGTCGTCGGGACAGGATCCATGCTGACCGGCGGTGCTGGGGTGGAGCCTTCGGCCGTGGCCGCTATGATGCCGGAGACGCCCTCTGCGGGGGTGCATGGAGCTGGGTCTTCGCCGACAGCCGCGGCCGAAACCGAGGTGCCCTCCGCAAAGGCTGCCACGGTGGAGTCTTCGCCCACGGGTGTTGTGGTCGTGGGGGCCTCTCTGGCGGCGGCTACTGGGGCGGTGCCGTCGCCACTTGCTCCGGCTAAGCGGCCGTGCCTGCGGCCGGAGCTCCACGGGACGTCAAGGGGATTTACCGTGGCGACGGGCATCGGGAGCTTGTGGGACTCCGATGCATATGCCGATGCCCCTGCGGCGCAAGCTCCCTCCGCCCCTCAGGCCATGTCGTCCGCCGTGCAGGAACGGTCAGCGCCGACCCCGAACGCGGAGGCTTCTGTTCCTTGCAGGGCCACACCCTCCGCGGGGACTTGCGCCACCGTTACCCCGCCTGGGTCTAGGGGTGCGGGCCCCCGAAGCCCTCCTTCCGCTACTGAAGGTAAGGTGGCTTAGTTTACCCTGGTGTATTCTTCGTTGTGCCTTGCGGTGCTCACCTGCATCCCTGCCTGCAGCGTCGCTTATTCCGGAGGAGGAGCCCTTGGCAGAACATGGGGGTCCTCGTGCCGGCGGGGCGATCACCGTGCGCCCGAGCCCAGCGGACTTCGTGCCTCGCCGGAGACGCTGAGGGCGTGGCGCGGGATCGTGGATGACGCAGCTGCCAGTGTGGGCCAGCAAGCGCTGCAGACCTACGGGGCGGGGCGTCTCGAGGACGCCTTAGAGGTGTCGGGGGTGAGGGTAAGCACTTTATATGACAATGCCTGGCTATGTTGAGCTTGCTAAGCCTTTCTGTTCTGCAGACACTTGTGCTGGGGCAGGCCTTGCAAGCGGCCTATGTTCGTGCCCAAAGGGTGCTTGAGGATAGGCTGCGGGTCGCCGAGGAGGAGCTACACGAAGCCTCGGGGTCCGCTCTGCCCAGGATGCCCGCATCCGCCAGCTGGAAGCGGAGTGCGCTGAGGTGAAGGCGCACGCCGAGGGACTTGCCGTGTCGGCGCGGGAGTCGACCGTGGAGGCGGAGCGGCAGAGGTTTGCGGCCGAGCGGGACGTCTTCTGTGACAGGTCGCCTCGCTGGAGAAGGAAAAAGGTGAGCTTGCCTTAACTCTAGCGGAGCGTGACCGGACGCTTGGCGAAGCTTCGGTCATTGCATGGGATGCCATGCAAGCGCTGGAAAGCCATCTTCAGGGGCTTGTGGCTAAAGTGCCGGACTGCGCCTTTGGCCCGGAGGAGCTGCCTCGGACCCTTCGCTGGATCGGAGATGCCGCCAACATTGCGCGCGGTGCATGGTGTGCGCGCT
The DNA here is from genome assembly GCA_017311315.1 of Dendrocalamus latiflorus. NCBI lineage: Eukaryota > Viridiplantae > Streptophyta > Magnoliopsida > Poales > Poaceae > Dendrocalamus > Dendrocalamus latiflorus. Next base: position 24,183,859 of record CM029644.1, on the reverse strand, counting down.
CCTACGGCACCGCGGTTGCATGCATGTCGCCGGGCTGGAGGACCCCTAGCTGGAGATGCCCGGCAGAGCCAGAGTAATGTCCGGTGTCGTCCGCGCTATTCGTCGCGCCGTCAAGTACTTCCATGAGCAGATCTGGGATTACGTCGGGGAGGCCGCTGCGCGGGTCGAGCTTCGGAAGTCACTCTACGGGGAGGGGAGCCTCGGCCAATTTCTGGACGAGGTCCCGCGGCACGATGAGGGTGGCGCTGAGGCCTCCGAAGGCGCCGGAAACTCGCAGGTGTGACGCTGAGGTGGCCAGGTGTTAGCGTGTGTTGCAATGTCCCCCGCTTTTCTTGTGAATAAAGTACGCGCTTGCTTTACAAATTCTGACTTTCGCCTGTGTCCCGGGCAGCTTCCTTGCTGGGGCCGATTACTTGCGTCCGACCTTGCGACCCGTCGGCGCCTTCGACGCTGGCGAAGGGCCGAGGAGTCGCTGAACTTTTGGGCGGGCCGATCTTCTTCTGGCGAAGCCCCGGCCTTAGCGCGTGCTAAGGACGAGCCTGCCGAATAGCTACTTAGAGCGGCAGAGATGTTGGCGGGCCTCTGTACTTGTAAGATTTTTCCGATGTATAGACCTCTTGGCGATTAGGATATGCGCTGCATGTTGTGCTTCGGGCGGTCATGTTGTGCGGGGACAAGATCCCCATGTTCAAAGTGTGCTGTTGGTGTAGTCATGCGAGCGCTATCTCCTGCCCGTCGAACGGGTGGCCGCGGACACCGTATTGTTAGCGTGTGCGGAGGCAGTCGTTGACGCTACAACCTGTTTAAAGTCCGTAGATCGGCGCGTGCGGAGGCAGACCTCCGCACTACGAGCTGTTTACAATCCGTAGACTGGCGCGTGCGGAGGCGGACCTTCGCACTACGGCCTGTTTAAAATCCGTAGACTGGCGCGTGCGGAGGCAGACCTCCGCACTATGACGTGTTTAAAGTCCGTAGACTGGCGCGTGCGGAGGCAGACCTTCGCACTACGGCCTGTTTAAAGTCCGTAGACTGGCGCGTGCGGAGGCAGACCTCCGCACTACGACGTGTTTAAAGTCCGTAGACTGGCGCGTGCGGAGGCGGACCTTCGCACTATGACCTGTTTAAAGTCCGTAGACTAGCGCGTGCGGAGGCACGCTCCGTCCCCCTACCCTCCAAAGTGGGGGTAGCCTCTGGTGTACCTCGTAATCCGCGTGCGCACCCTCGCTGGAGCCAGCCTGTGGCGTGCTACACCGCTACTTCTTGAAACTCTCGAAATTGGGTTTCCATAGCGCGCCTTGCGTACATCTCCCGTGGTGCGCGACGACGAGCCTCGATGCTTTGAGGGTGGTGCGCGATTTGTCAGCCGCGCAAGGTTCGCGCCGCGTTTGCGTTTTGTCGAGTGCGCCGGGACAACATCCGTGTCGTATTTATACTCCTGGGAGTATCCGCAAGGACGACGTCCCTGGCATGCGTGGAATCCGCGTCTTGTTTATACTCCGTAGAGTGCGTAGGGAGAACATCCGCGTCTTATTAATACTCCGGAGAGTATGCGCAAGGACAACGTCCATGGCATGCGCGGAATCCGCATCTTGTTTATACTCCGTAGAGTGCGCAGGGAGAACATCCGCGTCTTATTAATACTCCGGAGAGTATGCGCAAGGACGACGTCCATGGCATGCGCGGAATCCGCATCTTGTTTATACTCCGTAGAGTGAGCAGGGAGAACATCCGCGTCTTATTAATACTCCGGAGAGTATGCGCAAGGACAACGTCCATGGCATACGCGGAATCCGCATCTTGTTTATACTCCGTAGAGTGCGCAGGGAGAACATCCGCGTCTTATTTATACTCCGGAGAGTATGCGCAAGGACGACGTCCATGGCATGCGCAGAATTCACGTCTTGTTTATATTCCGTAGAGTGCACAGGGAGAACATCCGCGTCTTATTTATACTCCGGAGAGTGCGTGCAGAGGCGTCCCCCACATGTCTTTGTTTATACTCATGCCCGTGTCCTCGACGGAGAGTGCGCATGCGAACGTGCGTCTTCGTTTATACTCATACCCGTGTCTTTGACGGAGAGTGCACACGCGCACATACGTCTTTGGTTTATACTCACACCCGTATCTTTGACGGAGAGTGCACACGCGAACGTGTGTCTTCGTTTATACTCATACCCGTGTCTTTGACGGAGAGTGCACACGCGAACGTGCGTCTTTGGTTTATACTCATACCCGTACCCCTGGCTATGGAGAGTGCACACGCGAACGTGCGTCTTTGGTTTATACTCATACCCGTACCCCTGGCTACGGAGAGTGCACACGCGTACATGCGTCTTTGGTTTATACTCATACCCGTACACCTGGCTACGGAGAGTGCACACGCGCACGTGCGTCTTTGGTTTATACTCATACCCGTACCCCTGGCTACGGAGAGTGCACACGCGTAGGTGCGTCTTTGGTTTATACTCATACCCGTACCCCTGGCTACGGAGAGTGCACACGCGCACGTGCGTCTTTGGTTTATACTCATACCCGTACCCCTGGCTAACGAGAGTGCACACGCGTACGTGCGTCTTTGTTTATGCTCCGGGAGCCCGCGCGTAGGCGAGGCCTCCGCGCGCTCTCGCCGCGTATTTGTGCACAATGACAAGAGGTTGGCGACAAACGGAACTCTATTACATTCCCGTTTGCGCGGGTGAGCGATTACAATGGGCGGGGGTACTAACCACTTGTCTTTGGCGCGGCCGGAGCCTCTAGTAGTTGCACTATCTGTAGGGCTTGCCGAGCCGTCCCCGGATGACGCCGTGGGTCCCCGCGCTGTGATGCCGATTCTACGCGTGCAACTGAGCGTCGCGACGGGGATATCTGGTGCCGTACTCGATGCGCCGGGCCATATCCTGGTCGCCATGAACGGTAATGATGGCCCGCGGCCCCGGGAGCTTCATGCATAAATAGCCGTGATGTGGCACCGCTCCGAAGGAGTTGAGGATTGAGCACCCAGTATGGTATTGTAGGGGTATGGGAGATCGACGACATCGAATGTAGCATCTTCAACCCTTTCATTGTCGTCCTGGCCGAAGGAGACCTGAAGGCATATTTGGCCGAGCGCCCGTAGAGGTTGTCCTCCGAAGCCTTGCAGCGGAATTCCCGATGGGCCTAGGCGACTTCGAGGAATCCCCATCTGGTCGAAGGCTGCCGCGAACAGGATGTTCGCGGAGCTGCCACCGTCAACTAGGGCACGTCCCACGTCGCATCCCGCTATTACGACCCGGACGGCCAGGGGGTCCTGGTGAGGAAGTTCGACGCCTTGGGCGTCGGCGGGTGTGAACGTGACCTTGTGCTGTGCCCAGTCCGGCGGTGCTTGCGCTGGGTACGCCGCTACGTGGTGTAGCCTTCGGACGTAGGCCTTCCGCTGCCGTGCCGAGGCGAACCCCAGCGAGGAGCCTCCGGAGATGACATTGATGACCCTGTGGTGGGCTGCCTCCGGAGCCTGCAGCTGCAGGAGGCCCTCCCGAGGCTGCTGCACATGGGCCTGAATTCGCAGAGGGCCCTCATGGGGCTGCGTCCCTTGCGCTTGAATGTGCATGGGGGCTTCGTATGGGTGCTGGACATGGGCCACCATAGGCGGGTGTGCCTCCAGGTTCCTATCCCTGGCGCGCGTGTCTTGGGTGCCGCGACCGTGGACTTCGCACCACAGCCCATGGTGCTGGTCATCGTAATCTCCACGGCCTTTATCCTCGCGACCCCGGCCACGGCCGCGTCCCTGGCCTCGGCACCCCCGACCGCCACGACCAGCAAAAGCGTTTTCTTCGGAGCCGCCTTCAGAGCCGCCTTCGATGTCGAAGACATACCGGCCTCGCCGCGACTTCTGCTGGCCGCGCTTGGGCCTATCGGATGGCTCCTTGTGCGGGGCGTCCTTGCGCTCGGACGCGTCCTTGGATGACTCCTGCTTGCGTTTTCCCTTCGAAGAACCGTCCTTCGGCGGATCTTCGGTTTTCGCCGAGCCACCGGCCTGGTTGGTGTCGGAGTCGTCCCCTTGTCTTCGCCGTGCGTCTTCTTCCGCCCTGGCGTATTCCTCCATTTTGTCAAAGAGTTTCGTCACTGTCTTGATTGGCTTCCGCGCGTTGTACTCGGCCATCGGGCCCGGGCGAAGGCCCTGTATGGTTGCATTGACAACGGTGGTTTCGTTAACGTCTTTGACTTGACAGCGTATCTTCGCGAAGCGTTTGAAGTAGTCCTGGAGCTTCTCCGATGGTTTCTGCTTCACGGCGAAGAGCTGGTCCGCGTCGACCCGCTCAACATAGTTTCCTTGAAAGTTGTTGTGAAGGCGGTCGCGGATCTGCTCCCACGCGTAGATGGAGTTTGGCTCTATGGTAAAAAACCAGGAAAGCGCCACTCCTTGCAGCGCGAAGGGGAGTCCCTTCGCCTTTGTGGTGTCATCTCCACCCGCGGCCTCGATTGCGGTTTCATACACGCGCACGAACTCGTGGGGGTCTGTATCGCCTTTGTATGGCTCGTTGATACTAGGGAATTTGAAGTCTTCAGGCCACGCCACCTGCTGTAGTCCTGCCGAAAGCGGGGACTCTGGGTCGACGCGTCGCAGCGGCATGCGGCTGGATGTGGGGGTGTCGCGGCTGTCTGCCCTTTCCGGCGTGGGCTCTGGCGCGACCACTGGCGCGGCTTGCTGGCTCCGAGCCTCTTGCATGTCTCGGACAGCCCCGCGAAGATCCCCTAGCTCCCGCTGGAACGCGTTGAGGGCCGCCAGCAGGGCGCTTTCCTCCGCTAGTGCGGGCGGGGCCGCCGGCACGCCCGGCGGACGGGTCGGCACGGGTACGATTGCCTCGCGAGCTCCCGAGCTACCGGTCGCTCCGTTGTGGCTATCGCCAACCGCTCGGTCCGCGCTACCGGCGAGCGTTGCGGCGAGGGTGGCGGGGTTGGTCGTCGCAGCGCCAGTGGCGGGGTCGGTCGCCGCAGCGCCAGTGGCGGGGTCGGTCGCCGCAGCGCCGGTGGCGGGGTCGGTCATTGTAGCGGCGGTGGCGGGGTCGGTCGTCGCAGCGACAGCGGCGGGGTCGGTCGTCGCAGCGCCACTGGCGGGGTCGGTCGTCGCAGTGCGAACGTCGACACCCGCGCTCGCGACAGCCGATGCCGAAGCCCTGGTACCCACGCGATGCTCCGACCCAGCCGCCTTCTTCCCCTTCGCTGCCGTCGACGAAGCTTTTTTCGGTGCCATCCTTCTTCGGATTTCAGGCTTGCTCCTGTCCTCCCCACGGACGGCGCCAACTATTGTGGTTACAGACCAAACAGAGAGATGTGGTAGTGGAGAGTTGGGAGAGAGTGATCGCCTCTCTCCTAGCCTTACCTTGGTATATATATTGATATGGGCTGTGCTTTTACAACTGTACCCTTACATCGGTACCTCCTTGTCAAGGGTATTTAAGTCATTACATATATCCCATTTTGGGCCCTATAACCTTCTAACAGGCTTGCTGGGTTTAGGTGGGGGCCACCCCTACAACAATTCCCTTTGAAGGCCTAAACAAAATTCTATGAAGAAAATGACAGAAGCCAGTGTATCAAGTTCATCGAACAGGATAAACTGGAGTGTCACTTCCTTCTGGATAAACATGATATATTATATGCTACAATTTAGCAAGCTAACATGTGAAGCATATATCATAAAGTACATGTTAAGCATATATCATAAAGCTAACATATCAAGCATATATCGTAAAGCTAACATATCAAGCATATATCGTAAAGCTAACACATCAAGCATATATCGTAAAGCTAACACATCAAGCATATATCGTAAAACTAACATATCAAGTACAAAGTTCTGTCGGGAGGGACCGGCGGCGGAGGGAGCGCCGTCGGAGGGAGCGGTGTCGGGAGGGACCGGCGTTGAGAGGGACCGGCGGTGGGAGCGAGGGGCGTCGGGAGGGAACGGCGGTGGGAGGGACCAAAACCTAGCTAGCAAGGGCGCTGGAGAGTGGAGATAAGAGAGTGCGCGAGTGCAGACTCCGCATACCTAGCTGCAGGTATTTATAGGGTCGCTATCACAGACGGTTCTATAAATATAACCGTCTGTGATATCATATTATCACAGACGGTTCTATAACTATAACCGTCTGGGATATGCATATTATCACAGACGGTTCTATAGATAGAACAGAAACCGTCTGTGATATGCAATTATCACAGACGGTTCTATCGATAGAACCGCCTGTGATAGTTCACTATAGATACCCGCAGCTAGCTAGGTTCCTATGTCATTTTACAATTACAATAGAACATAGATACATTTATGAAAAACGCAAGCATAACCATAAATATAACTATTTCTTAGTTCCTGAGTCATTTTACAATTACAATGGAACATAGATACATTTATGAAAAACACAAGCATAACCAATATAACTATTTCATAGTTACATAATTTATTACACTTGGCTATATCATTTTAAATAAAGCCCTTCACGATGATCGACACGCATATAGCTTGCTTCATCGCCTTGTTCTTTCTCGATCCTGATGCCATCTCCGAATGGAGGCAAATTATCAAATTGATTGTACTCTTCCTCATCCACAACATTCTCAACCCAGACAATCCTTCTTTTTCCCTGAAGAACTACATGGCGCTTCTTATTTGCCGGGTCGTTTACATAAAATACTTGAACAACTTGCCTCGCGAGTACAAATGGTTCGTCTTTGTATCCTACACATTCGAGGTCCACGGTAGTGACGCCGTACTTGTCAACCGTTACACCCTGTGGGAGTTGGACCCAACAGCACCAAAATAGAGGAATTTTAAAAATTACGTAGTCAAGCTCCCAAATCTCCTCTACAAGCCCGTAGTACGAGCTTGGGCCAGCGGTACTGCCGTGCGCATCATAGGCATCTATGCGGACACCTGAGTTCTGCACTGTGCTCTTTCTATCTTGATCTGTTGTATAAAATGTGTAGCCATTAATGTCGTATCCTTGCCATGTCACAATTGTAAATTTTGGCCCTTTTGCCAACCATTGTAGTGTTTCACTTGACGACCTCCTAGTCAATTGCGCCTTGAACCATTCGTTGAACTGACGGTTGTGTTGTCTCGTGATCCAAACTTCTGACTGGCCTGCATTCTCCTGACGTAGCATGTCCTTGTGCTCTTCAATATATGGGGTCACTTCAGTCATGTGTTGTAAAACCATGAAATGGGCTTGAGCATACGTATTTTGATCCGGAGTTATTGCTTTCCTCCCGATAGTCCCGATACCCTCTAGCCTCCCCTCGTGACGAGATAGAGGTACACCTATCGGCTCTACCTGAGCCATGTAGCCGATGCAGAATTCAATGACCTCTTCTGTTGTATAACCTTCGATGATGCTACCCTCCGGTCGAGATCGATTGTGTACATAGGACTTCAGAATTCCCATGTACCTCTCGAAAGGGTACATATGACGTAGAAATATGGGGCCGCATATTTTTATCTCTTTCACAAGGTGGACAATGAGATGGACCATAATATCAAAAAATGATGGAGGGAAATACATCTCTAGATGACATATAGTTGTCACCACCTCGGTTTGCAGAGCATCTAGTCCATCCGGATCAATGACCTTCTGAGCAATTACGTTGAAGAAATAACATAGCCTTATGATTGTCACTTGAACCTTGTTCGGCAAAATACTTCTAATTGCAACAGGTAGCATTTGTGTCATTAGCACATGATAGCCGTGAGACTTCATGCCAATTAATTTCAATTGTTCCATGGAAACAAGTTTCTTCATGCTTGTGGAGTGACCAGATGGAACTTTCACACCATGTAAGGACTGGCACAGTTCAGTTCTCTCGGACTTAGACAGAGTGTAGCATGCTGGGGGAAGGTACGTCCGGCCTTTATCAGTCTCTATCGGTGCTAACTCGGTCCTGATGTTCATAGCGACCAAGTCACGCCTTGCGTTAACACCATCCTTTGTTTTATCAGGAATGTTCAGTAAGAGACCAATCAAACTGTCACATACATTCTTCTCTACGTGTATGACATCGATGCAATTGCGAACTTCTAAGTGCTCCCAATAAGGCAAGTCCCAAAATATTGACCTCTTTTTCCACATGTTCTTCCTCAATTTACGTCCCTTTCCAAGCACAACATTTATATCCTTGACCATATCATACACCTCTTTCCCGCTAAAAGGTCTTGGTACTGAGTCATCCTCTTTTTTCCGTCAAATTGTTTCTTCATCTTGCGGTATGGGTGATACTTTGGAAGGAACCTACGGTGACGCATGTACACAGTTTTTCGCGAGTTGTTCAACCACACACTCTCGGTATAATCTAAGCAGTGCGGACACGCTTTGGCTCCTTTTGTACTCAACCCTGACAGGTTACCAAGGGCAGGAAAATCATTAATGGTGCAGAACAACATGGTGCGTAGAGTGAAGTTCTCTCGTTTGTCCGCATCCCATACTTGTACCCCTTCGTTCCACAGTATTGCAAGATCTTCCACCAATGGTGCTAGGAACACATCAATATCGTTGCCAGGTTGCTTCGGCCCTTGGATAAGTAGTGACATCAAAATATACTTACGCTTCATACACAGCCAAGGAGGAAGGTTGTACATGCACAGAGTCACGGGCTAGGTGCTATGTCAGCTACTCATGTTACCAAAAGGATTCATTCCATCTGTACTCAACCCAAACCTTATATTTCTCGGTTCCACACCAAAATCTACAAACATCCTATCGATGTTCCTCCACTGGGTAGAATCAGCAACATGTCTTATCATTCCGTCTTTCTTACGCTGCTCGCAGTGCCAACGCATCAATCTTGCATCCTTGCGGTTTGCAAATAAACGCTTCAAACGGGGGATTATAGGAAGATACCACATCACCTTAGCAGGAGGTCCTTGCTTCACCTCGATGCCCTTCCCATCATCAGAGTCATTTTTACGCTTGTATCGGGATGCTTTGCACACCGGACAAACATGTAAGCTAGCATAATCTTTACGGTACAGGATACAATCATTCGGACATGCATGTATTCTTCCTACTTCCATTCCTAATGGACAAAGAAACTTCTTGGCTTGGTAGGTGGTTCTCGACAACACATTTCCCGTTGGAAGCATGTCCGCTAGGAGACCTAACAATGCCGTGAAACTCTTGTCGGACCAACCATTGCTTGCCTTCAATTTTAGCAGTTCTAGAACTGATGACAACCTCGTGTATTGCGGCTTGCAGCTCGGGAACAAAGGTTTCTCCGAGTCCTCCATCAAGCCCTTGAATTTACCAAACTCTCTCTCACTATAGTTCCCTTCTGCATCACGTAACATCTGATCCAGATTATCATCCTGCAACCTATCCTCATGATTCAGATTGTCATCCTGCGACCTATCCTCATGATCGAAAGAACAGTCCACAACTGGCATATCGTTATCTCCCTCAACTATGTCATAACTACCTTCTTGTGTACTCTTCTCTTCACCGTGACTGGTCCAACATTTGTACCCTTTTCTGAAACCCGTTCGAATCAAGCGAGCTTCGATCTACGCTGAGTTGCTAAACATCTTGAGATTATCACAATCAATACATGGACAATACATATATTTCATCCCCTTCTTCAACATATCCAGCTCGGCCGCCCTTCTAAAAGCAGACACGCCATTAATATACTCTTCACTCACACGGTTCTCAATATACATCCAGCTTCGGTCCATCTACGCTACACAAGTAACATATATTTAAACAAGAATGTTAGCTAGTACTTACCCATTCTGAAATCCAGCAAACTAACATTATCTTTCTAAACCTAGCTAGCTAGCTACATTTAAATTAAATAAAAACCTAGCTATCATCTCCGGCCTTCAATTACAAACACATGTAGCAAAGTAATTGAGTACTAACCTCTGATCAGATCACTAAGAAGACAGTGATATGTTTTCACCCCTAACTCCCTAAAGCCGGCCGCCTTGCTCCACCAATGCAGCGCAATGAAGACAGGTCTGTAGTGTCGACATCGAGAAAGTACGCCAAGTGATTAATAGTGTGCAGAATATCACAGACGATTCCAACCACAAACGGTCTGTGAAAACAATATAGCACAGACGGTTCGTGATAATAACCGTCTGTGAATTATCACAGACGGTTCTATATACGCACCGTCTGTGATACCAACAATATCACAGACGGTTTATATTAATAACCGTCTGTGATTGTTCTTATCACAGACGGTTAGTATAAAGAACCGTCTGTGATAGTCTACATTATCACAGACGGTTATTAACACGAACCGTCTATGATGTCCATAATATCACAGACGGTTCGCAAAAAGAACCGTCTGTGATTGGTGAGTATCACAGACGATTCGTATATAAAACCGTCTATGATAGTCCTTCACAGACGGTTTACACTACAAACCGTCTGTGATAGTTCACTCGATAACTTAAATTTTTTTATTTTTTTGTCTAGCCTCAAGAAATTAAATAATGTACCCATAGCCTTCGAAAACAAGCAAATAGAGACGCAAGCACAACAACACATTCAGATCTATTACAGCTAACGAACCCTTCGTGGCACGACGGTCACACTAAATAAGACACACTTACGACACTTACGGCAAGAGTGTGTTGCCTAGTATGCCGCCATGCCACAACGGAGGCGCTAGCTCACGACAGTAGTCGGCGTTGTGGAGGAACAAGCAAATACAGAGGCAAGCACAACAACATATTCAGATCTATTACAGGATAACAAGCTAACGAACCCTTCATGGCACGACGGTGACATTAGACAAGACACCCTTACGACACTTACGGCAAAAGTGTCTTATCTAGCGTTCCACCGTACTGCGACGGAGGCACTAGCTCACAGCGGAGGGGAGATGCATGTAGGATGAGGAAGCTAGCTAGGTAGTGGATGAACTCACGCGTGACTAGTACCGGTGGAAAGTTTGATGAGGAGTTATTAATAAGGGCCGAGCCGTGGGAGAAACTGGTGCCAGCCATTCGATGTGGAGAGAATGGACGGGTGAGATCGAAATCCTGGGTATACGCCAATTATTGGTAACATTTGCTTATCACAGACGGTTATTAACATGAACCGTCTGTGATACATACTATCACAGACGGTTCGTGTTAATAACCGTCTGTGATTGTGCTTATCACAGACGGTTCATAAATAGAACCGTCTGTGATAAACCTTCACAGACGTTTTATACCACAAACCGTCTGTGATAGATCACTCTATACGTCAAATTTTTTCAGTTTTTTTGGCTAGCCTCAAGAAATTAAATAATGTCCCATGGTCTTTGAAAACAAGCAAATACAGACGCAAGCACAACAACACATTCAGATCTATTACAGCTAACGAGCCCTTCGTGGCACGACGGTGAAACTAAACAAGATACCCTTACGACACTTACGGCAAAAGTGTGTTGTCTAGCTTCTCGCCATGCTACAACGGAGGCGCTAGCTCACGGCAGTAGTCGGCGTTGTGGAGGAACAAGCAAATACAGAGGCAAGCACAACAACACATTCATATCTATTACAGGATAACAAGCTAACAAACCTTTCATGGCACGACGGTGCAGCTGAACAAGACACACTTACGACACTTACGGCAAGAGTGTGTTGTCCAGCCGCCCGCCGTGCCGTGACGGAGGCGCTAGCTCACAGCGGAGGGGAAGCTAGCTAGTGGATGAACTCATGCGTGACTAGTACCGCTGGAAAGGTAGATGGGGTTAATAATAAGGGCTGAGTAGTGGGAGGAACTGCTGCCTGCCATTCGATGTGGAGAGAATGGACGGTCGAGATAGAAATCCTAGGTATTCGCCAATTATTGGTGACATGTGATTTTTAGAGACGGTTATTAACACGAACCGTCTGTGTTGTCCAGATTATCACAGACGGTTCGTATTAAGAACCGTCTGCGAAAGTTCACAGACGGTTCTTAATACGAACCGTCTGTGATGTCTTAATTATCACAGACGGTTCGTGTTAGTAACTGTCTGTGAAAATATCACAGACGGTTGCGAGTATAAACCGTCTGTGAAAGTTTAATCACAGACGGTTCCGTATGAACCGTCTGTAATGTAACCGTCCAGTATAGCCTTTTTTATAGTACTGAATGAGTTCGTTCACTTGTAATATCCATCAGCTTACAACGGAATCCTCCGACAAAAAAAAAAGGAATTTTACGAGAAAAGGTTCAATTTTAATTAGGGTGGGAAAATTTCCTATACTCCAAACAAGTCTAAAAGAGTAAATTGCACCAAATAGTTCTAAATGATAAAAAGGGAAGAGAAGATATGTTGCACGTAGTTTAGTAGGGAAACCCTATAATTTAAGACAAACCGCGCCAATTTCAGCGTGCTATATACGCACACCATGAGCGAGCAACCGACAAACCCAGACCAAATTGCCCAAAACGGACAACGACTTACGTTGCCAATTGCGATGGTCGTCACTGCCGTATCCGACGGTCATTAATTTACCCCCGTCTACAAAAAGACTCCATACCTTTCCTCGTTGCACCACGCACTATGGCTCACCATCTCGTCCTGTCCGCGGCCATCGTCGCCGTCGCACTGATCGCGCCCCGCGCTGCGGGGTTACCGTGGGCAGTGTGTGGCACGACCGGCAACTTCACGGTCAAGAGCAAGTACCAGGCCAACCTCGACCTCATCAACGCCACCCTGCCCAGTAACGCCTCCGCGTCCCCGGACCTCTTCGCTACCGCCGAGGACGTCGGCGCCATCCCGGAGCAGGTCTCGGCCCTCGGGCTCTGCCGCGGCGACGCCAACGCCACGACCTGCCTCAGTTGCCTCGTCCAGGCCTTCCGCGACCTGCCGAACTCGTGCGCCTTCAACAAGGACGCAACCATCTACTACGACTGGTGCATGCTCCACTACTCCAACATCCACTTCCTCTCCGCCGACGACTCCGGGCCGACCATGACGTACAAGGTCGTCTTCTACGCGAACGTCACGTCGGAGCCGGCCCGGTTCAACCGCGTCGTGGCCGCGCTCGTGAAAGCCACCGCCGACTACGCCGCGTACAACTCCTCGCGGCGGTACGCGGCCGGGGAGGCCGACTTCAACCAGGAGGTCCCCAAGGTGTACAGCTGGGCGCAGTGCACACCGGACATGACGCCGGCGAGGTGCCGGGGTTGCCTCGCCCGGAGCATAACGCAAAATATTGGGTTTTTCACGAACCGTCTCGGGGCCAGGGCCCTTGGGGTCAGGTGCAGCTTCCGGTACGAGACAGCACCCTTCATCGATGGTTCGGTGATGGTGCATCTGCCAGGACCATCAGCGAGCTCTGGAGCGCCAGCGCAGGCGCCGGCAGCTGTGGTGCCCACGGTTAATGTGACGCCGGCGGCGACGGCCAGAGCAGGTGGGTCAAAGCATATATTTCTTCGTGTGACATTACTGACCCATACATACTGATATACACATAGCATACGTATAATAATCACCAATACTTTACGGTGTTTTTTTAGATAAAAGATTATATAAAATCCGGCCTCTATATCCACGTGGGATATATATAGCCAAAAGATACACGAGCTCTTAGGCTCAAATCCTCGAAACTGAGGAGCAAAAGACAACAAAAAAGATAGCTTAAGGACTTAAAAAAAAGCTAGAAAGACTAAGCTTCAGAACTTCTTCTCCGTCCTTGCTTTCAACCAAATCCCTATCCCCATCCGACTGTGCCATCCAAACTTCGGTCTACTTTGCGTGAAGAAGGACCTCCTAGGCGACGCCTCCAAGGAGGCGACTAGGGTCGCCGACGCCGTCCGCCTCACCGAGGCAAAGTTTTCACCCGGAGATAAGCATACATGAGGGCTATGGAGTGCCATGACAACTCCTCCAGGAAGGAAAATGGCGCCCGAAGGCGTCATCGTTGTCGAGACCGGTAAGAATACCGGCAAGGCTTTCGCCAGCACTTCCACAGCACCCCACCCACTACCCACACACAAAATAGACCGCCACCAACACACCGGGGTCCAGCACGCCTCTAGGCCATGGCATAGCCACCCATGAACTCCACGATGAGCCGCTTCCTGCAACGTTCGCCTCTGAAGAAACCACTACGCGACGCCTATGCGCCACCACTGAGCAGATCTAGGAGCACGAACCACGGAACAATCCTATAGCAATCACAATGCAACAACTTCGCGCCAAGGCCCTCTGCTCCAGCAAACGCCGCACCAAGGCTCCCTGGACGGAACGTCACGACCGAGGATTAATCGCTGCCGCGCCGAACTCCAAGCATCAATGCCAGCTTAGCCTACTCCGGCCGCCGCGGGATGCCTCAGGAACCCAGCAGCCGAACCGCCTGCCGTACGACAGGACAAGCACTGAAAAGGCACTGCAGAGGAAGCCGCCGCCGACTGAAGGCGACCCGCCGCAGCCAAACGAAGCCATGCCCGACGCCGCCCGGCCATCCCCACCGGCGACGCCGCAACGGCACCAGCGGGGCCGCCCGAAGCCACCGCCGACCACTCGGCTTCACCCGCCGGCAACGGCCACCGGGCCCGCTTTGCAGTGTGGCTGAAAATTTTTTGGTTCGTGTGAGGGTGACGAATTATCTAATATAATATAGCGGTGTGGTACTTTGTCTCTCTACCCGGTGAGAGTTTGATACTTGTGAACCACAAGTTATCTAGATAGGTTACTCCTTGCCATTTTTAGAGTCGTTTAAAAATCATTTATTAAAAGGATATATAGTGCTCCATCTGTCCCTAAATAGTGTAGAGTAAATTATAATATTATAAAAGGTACTTTTGATAGATGGTGAAGCTATTGGTACAATTTCCACGTCACCAATCTTTTTTCATAACAGTGGTTAAAGTTTATAAAGTTTTTCCCCGAAAAAAGAAGTTTATAAAGTTTTAACTGCCGGCTGTTTTCTTGTTGTGTAACTCTTGGTAGCCCACCGTACTGTTTTAGCTACTAACTGTATCAACAAGATTTATTCAGTTTTCTGTGTACTAGAAGAACACACCAATGCAGATTATATATGTATTATTTCAGTCGAAATATAACTTTGTGAAACTCGTTTGACCTGACATTTTTCTTCTCACATTGGTTAATTCACAGGGACAAAGTTCAGTGTTCCTGGCATTGTTCTTATAATTCTACTGCCTACCATAGCCGCCATAAACCTTGTCGCTTGCCTCTGTTTCTGGAGAAGGAGGCGGCCAGTAACAGAAACAAAGCAGACACGTATGTCCTGCAAAATTCTCCAATTTAAACACTTCAAGGAACCTAAAATGAAATACCTTATCCACTTGTCGTGACTTTGATATTTTAAACAGATGCCAGTTATTCCACAGAAGCAGAGGACATCGAAAGTGTAGAGTCGATGCTGATCGACATTTCTACTTTGCGTGCTGCAACTGGGGATTTTGCAGAAAGCAACAAGCTTGGTGAAGGCGGATTTGGTGCGGTGTACAAGGTACTGAAAAAACATGTCTTAGAGTTACCATCAAAATGCTCGCTAAGCTTATCATTTGTTTCATCTTCACAGGGCACTCTCCCAGACGGCGATGAAATAGCAGTGAAGAGACTGTCGAAGAGCTCAACACAAGGAGTGGAAGAGCTGAAGAATGAGCTCGCTTTGGTTGTCAAGCTTAAGCACAAGAATCTTGTCAGGCTTGTCGGTGTCTGCTTGGAGCAACAGGAAAGGCTGCTCGTCTACGAGTTCGTTCCCAACGGGAGCCTCGACCTGATCCTTTTCGGTACTAATTGAATCATGTTCAACTCAGTTCTCTCCTCCATTTTCTCTGCCAAGTTTGATATCATCACATTGATCTCCGTTACATTCTTTATGATCAATGCCAGACACTGAGAAACGCGAGCAACTGGATTGGGAGAAGAGGTACAAGATCATAAACGGAATCGCTCGAGGTCTGCAATACCTCCATGAAGACTCTCAGCTCAAAGTAGTCCATCGCGATCTCAAAGCAAGCAACATCTTGCTGGACATGAACATGAACCCGAAGATTTCAGACTTTGGCCTCGCGAGAATCTTCGGGCGAGACCAGACCCAGGGTGTCACGAACCGTGTCGTCGGCACATAGTCAGTACCATGACGCATAGTCTAGTTCAAGTAGTAGCTGTTTAATCATCCGGTAGGTAACTAAATAACTGTGACCTTATCTTGCTTCAGTGGATACATGGCGCCGGAATACGTGATGCGTGGGAACTACTCTGTCAAATCGGACGCGTTCAGCTTCGGCGTCATGGTTCTGGAGATCGTGACGGGAAGGGAAAACAACGACTGCTACAACTCCCGGCAATCTGAAGATCTCTTGACTACGGTAAGTGCTTACTTACAATGTGAATATCTGATCACCATTATTACTAGAGAAGAGCAAGTCACACAGTGCAGTTTTGGCTCATGGCTACTGCAAATGGCGCAGATATGGGAGCATTGGACGGCCGGAACGGTGTCGGAGATGGTAGACCCGTGCATGAACGACAGTTTCTCCGAGAGCGACGTGCTGAGATGTATCCACATAGGGCTTCTGTGCGTTCAGGGCAACCCGGCGGACCGGCCGGTGATGTCGTTGGTCCTCATGATGCTTGGCAGCGACACGGTCTCTCTCCATGCCCCGTCCAAGCCGGCGTTCTACACCAGGAACGGCGGCGCCAACAACGGCATCGCGTCCGGCGTGTCGACCGCGTCGGTGCAGGACGGATCCTAGAGAGTCCATGACAACTTCCGTTGCCAATTATAATGTCTCGACCCAAAGAGGGTGTATGGAAATCCGTGATTCTCTGAAGGCTTGTTTGCTGTTCGTTCGTGCAAGAATTAAGAAACGTCTGCCGAATTTTTGTTAGATCAAAATCGTGTAAACGTAGGATCACACGAGTAAGCTAGTGGCCCGCGGAGGTGTAGTGCTACGAGCAGGGCTCACAATTTCGGTTATCCAATTTCGGCCGATCACCTCCGATTATCGCTGATAATCAGTTTTACTGGACACAGCACAAACCGGATTCAAATATCGCGGTTTAATTTGAATTTACACTGATTTTATTTGGAAATTCAATTTTTGATTTGAAATTTTCGACCAAAACCATAAAAAATTCCTATTTTCGGTGAAATCGGCCCCCGTTTAAAATATTCATACCGGTATTTTAGAACACCGGATATAAGTTGATTGGGCCGGGATGATATTCGTACTAACCCTGTCTGTGGGCTTTTGGTGGCCCAACCGGATTGGAATCACGACGCGAACAACCAACGGAGATCTTCCCGCCGGGGTCCCCTCCGTGCTCCGCCCGAAGTGTTAGTATGTAACGCCCCATGCGGCATGCGCGCCCTCCTCGGCGTTCCTCGTGTAAGGCCTCATGCATGAGGGCCATGTCCTACTACGTCACGCTCGAGGCCGGCACAGGCGAGGTCACCGCGTTATCCTCCCTGCATGGCGCGTGCGCGGTGGCCAAGTAGAGTGGCCGTCACGCTGGCGTTCGTCCCGGGGCCTGGCCGGGTCTTGATTCTTCGCGCCCGTCATACGGAGCGGGCCTGCTCAATTGGGTCCTAACTTTAAGCTTTTAATTTTTACCTTTTAATTTCATCTTTTTTCTAGTTTTTTTTTTACTTTTTTGTATTTTCTTTCTATTCCCGTATTTCTTTGTGTTGTCCGTGATGAAATAACATAATTTTTTTATTTTTAAACTTTTTCAATTTAATTACGCTAAAAAAGCTAATAGCAACTATAGTATAAAAACCCTCAAACAGTGTCAAAAAAGCTAAAAGCTTAAACTTTAAGCTAGAATGAGCACCTTGTTTCAAAAAAATACTAACTGATCTAGCACACAAATTGGGCTATTTTGCGGTTCATTGCAGCTTCACAGTTAATGGCTGGGTTTTTTAGACTTGTGGCTTTTGGGTTTTATTATAGTAACTAATTTTTAAACAGTATATTTTTTTAAGGTAGAGCCTACAAGTTGATTGTAGTAGACACTGTACCGACTTCAGCTATACCGACGAAAATCACATATGACTAGTGTTTTTTTTTCATACTCTCTCTTGTAAATAACCAGAATTTAAAAGTCGTAAGTTAAAAGTCATAAGCGCCTAAAAGAACCATGAGAATAATTTCAGAGCAATACACAGAATGAGAAACATTCTTACGGCCGTAATGCAAATAATGGTAATACAGATGCAAGTCGTACCAGTAGGGTCTTTTCTGCATCAATAGCTGTTTCATATTGGTTCAAGTTCAGTGATGGGCAATTCATTTGAAATAGCGACGGCGTTACCTGTGCCCCGGGAATCTCTAGGATGTGATTCTGAATACAAATCCGAGTTGGCACGGTGGCACCGATCTCCTGGGTGTGAAATGCTGGACTCGATGGGGATTGGGTAGATACAGTGTTGCTCCTAAGCATGACATTTACTGATGACATCATCGGTCTATCTGGAGGTTTTTTCTGAACACACAGTAACCCAATATTTATGCACTTCAGTATCTGGTTTCTGGGAGAATGGCTATTCAAGGTCAAGGATCAACCAATTCGATGGCTTTCCCCGTGGTCTAGTTGATACGGGGTGCCCGAGCTTTTAGATATAGGATTGTTGATAACTTACACGTAAAGCTTGATAAATCATAGCTGATCTTCCGTTGTCACTGCAATAAGCTTGCAACTCTTTAATTCGTCAAATCTCACACGTGATGTTCTTCACCAACCATCGAGCGAAGAACTATCGATCTCTCAGTTCCCAGTGGAAACGATAGAAGGATCTTTGCAAGAAGAACGCCCAATTCTCCTTAAGTGTTGGTCTCGCTGAAACAACTTGGAAGAACAAGCGTAAACACATAGATGCAATTTACAATCTGAAAATATTATCAAAAGTGGTATAACTTTCGGTGTACATAACCTTTACATTATATAGTCATCCGAATGGCCCTAAACTTGATGAAAAAGAAAAGGACTCAACTTCTATCTTTAGTACAACCTACACTACTACAAAACAAGTTATATTGGACGTCTTATCACAGACAATTCATAAGGAATCGTCTGTACTGTAATTATTATAGACGGTTTTACAAACGTGACCGTGTACCATCTATGATATGCAACTATCATGGCGGTTCTTATTAATAACCATCTATGATAGTTTATAGACGATTATTAATACGAACCATATGTAATAATTGCAAACGTTACAGATGGTTTTTAATTAGAACTGTATGCGATAATTCACAAACAGTTATTAATACGAACCGTCTGTGATCATTACGTATCACAAACTGTTTGTGGTTGGAACCGTCTATGATATGTATTTGTACGTATGAATGGCGCTTCGTCTCCCCGATGTGCGCGTCTCTTCGATTGTTTCAGCTCCCCGATACGTCTCTTCATCTCACGCGTCGAATTTATCCTTACTGTATAAAAATGATCGTCCACCACCGGAGATTAATCCCGACATTGCTGATCCTATATGAGCACCTCGCCGGCTGTCTATCTTCCTTGTCTTCCTTGTCTCTTAAGCACAAATAAATGGCCCCCTACTCGTCCTTGTCACCGGCATTGATTTCCAACCTAGCCATCTTGTACGAGCACCTTGCCAGTCGTACGCTAGCAGATGCTGTGGAAGGACATTGTTCCAACAGTGTCCTATCTCCTATGCACGAGGATTTGCCAAAGTAGTTGAAAGTCACCTTTCGCCGTCTTGACATCCTCCTCCACCGCATGTTTTGGTTGATCTCTGTAAGGACCCAGATTTTACAATCTGGATTCCTCTGTGATTCCACCGCACTATTCCCTGGATCAGTAGATAGTGCTCACAGTTTACAGTTCTGATTATCAAAGTACATATCATGCAGAAGCGTAAATATATAATAGTAGACTTACTCATGGGCCGATTAGGCCGAAATCAATAAATTGCAGTAGCGGAAGAACGAAGCACACAGGTGGGACCTTCAGGACATGCCCACAGGCAGCCAACTGGAGGTTCGCGACCTAGCCCTTGACAACTTCATCTTCTTTGCCATCATGTCCATTCGTGTTGCTGAGGCGTAGTGATCTGATTCCTGATTCTGGATTTGTTGTGAAAGCGAGTGTGAGCACAAACCACTGTGCTCCGCGAGCCAATACACAGGATGCAAATAAATAGTATGCATGGCTTAACAAAGGAGAGGCTCGGGTTATTTTATTTGCCAAAAATCGCTTTTAATAGCATTATTATTAGTTAATCATAGTATTATTGTTGCTACCTAAACTCCACATAACGATTACCATATTTAACTTAATCCACCGAAAATACACTTTCTATATTGTTTGCTGTCTAAAACTCCAAAGAGCGAGCGACATCATTTAGTTAATCCACTGATCATACATTCATTACTGCCTAAGACTCCAAGCAGTGCGTGTCATCTTTTATTCTGGATCCACCAATATCTTCTGTATTTTAAATTTCTAACAATCCAATCTTGTGGTTGCTAATTATCAACTCTTCATTTCTAAATTCCAATGATTAACTAACACCATTGCTTTTAAATCCACCGAAATCATTCATATTCAATCCTTTTGTTATTAATCCAAAACGATAATTCATTCTTCCAATAATCAATCTCATTTTCCATTATCAATCACTAACTAATCCACTAGTATACCTCCACCAAGAATATCATTGATCAATACTATTCTCCAATAATCGATCTCATTTTCCATTATCTATCACTAACTAATTCACTAGTATACCTCCACCAAAAATGTCGATAATCAAGTCTACGACTCACTAGTATACATCCACCGAGAATACACTTTATCAAGATTGTAACCCAATAATTGTTATTATTCCTCCAATATTCAATTCATCCATCTACTATTTGATCCAATCCTATTAATCCGATTATCGCCAACATCTTCCAAGAATTTATGTTAGTTATCAGTGATGTAATCCAACAAATACCTTTGCACTCCCTAATTCTTTGAAAATCATTTAAATCATCTTTCTGGCCTATATATTCATTTAGGCTCCACCAATTTATTTCTCCCAGAATCCGCACTATCATTTTCACCTTTATGATTAACATGATTTCACCAACAACTTTATACGGTTAACACAATTCCACCATCTACTTTTCTTACGCCTCTATCTATTCTTCCTGACATTTTACTTTGCGAGATGTATTATCATTATTCAGAAATATAATACAAAGAAATTTCCTGAGACCTAGCAATTTTAAACAAAAACATAATGTGTAAGAGAATGCAATAATAATAGCGATCTAGATTCCATCCACCGTTACATGGCATCCGCACCATATAGCATCTTTCAGCGTTATAGCCGCTTAACTTACCACTGGGACAGCACCCAGGACAATTCAAACCAGGACCATCTGCAGCCCTTCACTTTACCAATACCACCCACAAAGTTTTCCAAATAGAACTATATCTGGTTAAGTTCCCATGCCCGCCCTTGACCATGGGCACGGCTATTCGAATAGTTTTGACTCTGCAGAGTGTGTACACTTTCACCACAAGAGGCAATCAACTCATTGCCCCACACGATTCCTTAGTCATGTGGTTGAGCAGACCATCACAATGACTTTTCAAAGTATCTAGCCCCTTTTGTCATCTCACCTTATGGGCTGCTCCCACTTGCGGTGGGTCCCATCTATGCACAGGATGTTTCCCACAGTCACTAACGCAACCAGGCTCCACTTCCCGCAACGCTAGTACAGCTGGGAAACTTCACCCTCCACTCGGTGTCCCTTTAGGCCTCCCCTTGCCCTTGCGTATCCACTTCCTTCCACTACCAGTGAGATGAGTCCAGGAGTTTCGATAAATTTACTTAGCCAAGTTGCACTTTGCAGACTTGTGGTTGTACTGTTTTACACAGGAGGTCATGACAAGATTCAATCCTTAGTGGTATCTAGGCGGTTCTACCAATACCCACTTTGTGCTTCCACTGCACCACACACACACACCCTCGAACCATCCGCCCAGATATTTAAGCAAGTTGGGATTTTTGGGAACATAAAATAATCATACCAACATATACCAGTCATTACCACCATGACTTCCCAAACCAGTTTCTCATGATTGTAAATGTTAATGATGCTTGGGGCATTTCAGCGCCTCCGAGTATCTATGCAGTATTAAGCATGGCGTATAATTAGGGACTTATTTTCGAAAGGTTAATATTATAGTTTGCTAGGGCGACAAGGATCACACATTCAAATATTCCAAATGAGATGTACTATTAATCAAGTTAAATAATGGGCATATAACTAGAATCTTGAATTAAGCATTTATTTGCATATAAAATAACAGCATGCAATTTGATAATTTAAACAAAAGGAATTTACAGAAAATGTAGGTTCAACATGATCAAAGTATTGACTCGCCTGGCTCGGTTTACCGCGGTCTTGAGCTCACACAAAGTTATCTCATGCGATGATTTTTAATTCCTGGTCTTCATCGATCTTAGTCTTGCTTGATCCATATAATCTTCAGGACTCCAATTTCTAATTACGGGATAGACAACTGAATTCAAATAAAAGCAAATAACTCAAGAGATCCAAATAAATCCGAATAAACTCAATTTAGTTTTATTATGAGTTAATGGGTGATTTGGGTGATTTGAGGAAAGGTCGATGGGGTGCGGAGTGTTAACGGAGTCAATCGGGGTTGGAGCAAAGTGATTAAATGGTCAAGGAAGATTTACCGAGACGAGTTCTAAGGAAAGTTCATGATACTAGAATATTCATAGGAATATTCTGCTTCAGATTTGAGGATGGCCATGGATAGCTGACTTTAGGATATCATGGACCGATCTTTTTATTCCATAACTTTTTTATAATTTTTATATTTATTTAGGGAGTTCCATGAGCCAGTT
Organism: Dendrocalamus latiflorus; assembly: GCA_017311315.1. Lineage (NCBI taxonomy): Eukaryota > Viridiplantae > Streptophyta > Magnoliopsida > Poales > Poaceae > Dendrocalamus > Dendrocalamus latiflorus. The sequence continues at coordinate 24,161,019 of CM029644.1, read as the reverse complement.
TAGACCTATGTGCTGATATATAATATTAGCTTGCTATTCCTTGAATGGCACGAGCTGGCACATCGTAAGAGCATTAACCCGGACCTAGGGTTCATACATTGTCTTTAATATAACTTGCATTCAGAGCTAATGGTTAGTCGATATGTTGACAATTTTTCAGCATTATGTTCCCGAGTGTTATATTTACTACAGTCTTTTATACAAGCCACGTACTTATAGTTTAAATAACACCTCAGTTTATTTAAGGGTTGTTAGTGAAAGTATTTTTATGACTTCTCAAGAATATAGGTACGACAGTCATACTTTAGATGGTTAATTGTGTATCACTTAATTATATACCGCTTTTGGTTGCGCAAATAGTTTATACAATATATTCTAGAGTCATTTTATGTGAAATGCTAATCTAACACCAACTGTCATTATTAATGAAATCTATCGTTTGAGATTTATTTATTGGCGATGTACTAATGGTGGGGTTTATAAATCATGACTTTCTAATTTAAATAGATATTTCATTTTAAATGACTTTGTCATATCATTTAATTTTATGAAGCTGCTTGAGTCATCATGTAATCTAATATTAAAGCTTTAAGAATTTTATTTTATATCCCAACCAAATTTTATTAGCCTCTCCACTTTATTAAGTTTTAGAACCATCTCTTATGATTGCCTTTACTTTATAATTAGATTAAGATAAATAGTAAAGGCTCATTATTTATTCATATATGGTAATTATTTAAAATTTAAATCTTTAATAATCTCATTTACACCCTAATTAAATTTTTATTAGCTCCTCTAAATTATTTCCAAATTTTTCTCTTAATTTTTCTGAATTAAAATGGACTATAAAAATGAATTAAAAATGGGTGTAAATAGTGCGGCTGGCTGAATTCGAACTGAGGATCTCGGGGTGTTGTGCGTTAGCGATTGTGCTGCTAACCATCCGGGCGACGGGTGTTTCTTGATGAGGAGAGGGAGATGTATTAGAAAAGGTGAGGGAGGGGCTGGGGCAAAACAGAGGAAGCCGGCGCCGGCGGAAGGAAGTGTTGCCTGAGGCAAGCGGCGACCGGAGGGAAGCTATGGACCGCAAAAATGGGTCACGCCGAGTGTTGCGAACTTAGTGAAGGCGGTGCGTTGATTGGACCGGCAGCAAAGCGGCCGGCGGTGAGGTCGGCTTGGGGCGGCGGTGCCGGAGGGGGAGGGAGAAAGAAATAGGGCGAGCATGAGTGGGGGATGAGTATGTGGATGCTCACCATCGTGCTAGTCGCGCCGGAGGAAGTCCATGGCTAGCCGGCGATGTGAGGCGGAGTTGGGCGGCGGTGGCGCACGGTGCCGGCGGCGTACCGACGGTAATAGCTTCTGCCGGTGGTCGGAGGAGTTTTGAGACATGGAGTAGAGGCTCCCAGAGTGAGGAATTGGACCGGCATCGACTATGGGGGAGGCGACGGTGAGATTGGCGGTGGCGGCCGGAGATTGGGGAGAAAGTGGGATGAGGGAGAAATGGGGAAGAAAAAGGAGGCGTAGGAAACCATGGGGAGCTTGGGGCTTCTTATGGCCGCAGCAGAGCGAGGGAGGCACGGAGGATCGGGCGGCGGGGTGGAGAACCGCCGGTTTTTGCCCAGGCGCGGGGCTCGGCGTGCGCAGGGATTGGCCAGGGTGAGGTGACGAGGCGAGCGGCGCTGCGCAGAGGGCAGATGAGATGGTGAAGGGACAAAGCAGGCACGTGTGATGATGGAGCTCGCTGCGGGGTCAGAGGAGAAGGGAGGTTGGCAGCGCACGTGCGGAGAAAAGAAAAGAAGAAGAAGCTGGCGCGGGAGGGGAGAGAGAAGGGTAGTGCGGGCCCTCGGCGCAGTGAGATGCTAGGGCGAGCTGGGCCGTGCGGGGAAAGAAGCGGGGGTTGGGCCGGGTTGTTTCGGCCGGCCTGACCCCAATTCCTTTTCTTTTTTATTTTCTTTGTAGTTCATTGCTATTTATTTTATATATACACATATATATACATGTATATTCACATATATATATTCTTTATTTCTATTCTTGTGCATATTCATTTTTATGTTTTTGCTTACCAGGCTAGGCCTTTTGTATACATATTTGCATATAATTTATATATTTATTTTTGTTGCCCTTTTATATTATTATTTTCAAAATGAAGTTTTATATTTTAGTTTAAGTTTCTCCCTCCCTTTTAGATTTGAATTTAGAATTTTTGGGTTTCCATTATTTGCATATTTCCTTTTATGGCATTATTAATATTAGTTTTATTTTTTGAAGCTTTTCTTAAATTTTTGGATCCTCCACCAAAATTCAGAAAATCGCCATAAAATCTAAGTTTCAGCATAACATATTGCTAAATAATTTAAGAATTTTATATTTTCAAATTCGAATTTTTCAGGATGTTACAGTCTCCCGCTTTCGGCGAGCTAACTTCGCCATCAATGTGGTCCTCCACAGTAATGTTGCATGTCTCCAGGAGGCATGCCTTCGCTTAGAGTGCTTAGTCGAGGCGGCGGACGACCGAGTCAACCTTACCGAGACCCCTCAAGAAAGGGAAGAGAGCCAATGGTGCTCAATTCGACTTGATTGTTCAGTCAAAAGGTGTTTGGGAGACACTTGAACGAGTGCGTCAACGGGTGGGCACATTTTGGGCTTTGTTCACTAATGATCCCGAACCGCCCGATGCCGACCACGTCACCTACAAAATTTTGAAGACGGAGATAGCATGCTACCTCTGCCACTAGAAAAACTTCGAAGCAGTTAGGTTTCTACTTTTTTTTATCTTTTGTAAGAAGCGACTGTCCACGCTGTTTGGCCATATGTAAATACAAGCAGTTGAATTTGTACTTACTGTCTTTTATATATGTAAACGGTCTCGATATAATGACATGATTGGCATTATTGACTGGTAAAAAGCAACTAAATAATACATATATACTCCTGAGGCATTCCTGAATTTGTGTTTATATATATAAGAATGTGTCATATATATATATATATATATATATATATATATATATGTGTGTGTGTGTGTGTGTGTGTGTGTGTGTGTGTGTGTGTGTGTGTGTGTGTGTGTGTGTGTGTGTGTGTGTGTGAATTTGCATTTATGTATATGAGAATACATTTAGAAACATCTATAGTGTACTTATCATAGACAGTTTTACTTTAGAACCATTTGTGATGCATATTCACAGACGTTTATTAATATGAATCATCTGTGATAATTAATTACCACAGGCGGTTCATAATAATAATCATCTGTGAAATATCCCATTATCACAGATAGTTCATGGTTGGACGTGTCTGGGATACGTCGTGTTATTAAATACCTAGCAAGATTGGTCCTGATAGATCTGTCTTCATTGCACTGCATTGAAGGAGGTGGCCAGTTTTTGGGAGTTTGGTGAAAGACCGCTTGTAGATCTAACTTGTAGATCGATTTGTTCTTGGTGATTCGCGGTTAGTATTTGCTTCTAATTGTATGCTTTGTAATAAAGAGATATGATAGTTAGGTTTAGATCTATCTTGGTAGTTTTCTCTAATTTAAGAATAGATCACTACTCCTAGTTTACTTCAATATATTCTTTCTTGATATATATATATATATATATATATATATATATATATATATATATATATATATATATATATATATATATATATATATATATATATATATATATATATATATATATATATATATATATATATATATATATATATATATATATATATATTGCTTCATGAATAGTATGTAGCTAGCTACTTAATTTAGATGTGGACAATTTATTAAGGTGGATGACAATTATGTGTAAGTACTAGGCTAGCTAGATATAGTAGCAGTAATAATTCAATTTGATACTAATTTGTTACATGCGTAGCATAGATGGACCAAAGCTGAATGTACGTTGAGAACCGTGTGAGTGAAGAGCACATTAATGGTGTGTCTATTTTTAGAAGAGTGGCCGAACAGGATATGTTGAAGAAGGGGATAGAATATACGTACTATCCATGCATTGATGGCGATAATATGAAGATGGTTACTAACTCAGCATAGATCGAAACTCATTTCATTCGAAGGGGTTTCAAAAGGGGTATACATATTGGACTAGTCATGATGAAGAGAAGATTATACAAGAAGATAGTTATAACACCATCGAGGGAGACTGATATGCTGGTTGTGGACTATACTTTCGATACGTATAGGTCGCACGATGATAATTTGAATCAGATGCTACGCGATACAGAAGGAACTATAGTGAAAGAGAGTTTGGTAAATTCGAGGGCTTGATGGAGGACTCGGAGAAACCGTTGTTCCCAGACTGCAAGCCACAATACATAAGGTTGTCATCTATTCTTGAACTGCTGAAATTGAAGGTAAGCAATGGTTAGTCCGACAAGAGTTTCACGATATTGTTAGGTCTCCTAGCGAACATCCTTTAAGAGAACAATATGTTGCTGAGAACCACCTATCAAGCTAACAAGGTTCTTTGTCCATTGAGAATGGAAGTAGAAAGAATACATACATGTCCAAACGATTGTATCTTCTACCGTAAAGAGTATGCAAACTTACATGTTTGTTCGGTGTGCAAAGCATCCCAGTACAAGCGTAAGAATGACTCTGATGACGGTAAGGGTATCGAGGTGAAGTAAGGATCTCCTGCTAAGATGTTGTGGTATCTGCCTGTAATACCCTGTTTGAAGTGTTTATTTGCAGACTGAAAGGATGCAAGATTGCTGCATTGACACTCGGAGGAGCGTAAAAAAGATGGAATGATAAGATACGCTGCTGATTCTACCCATTGGAGGAACATGATAGGATATTTGTAGACTTCAGTGCGAAACTGAGGAATATAAGGTTTGGGTTGAATACAGATGGAATGAATTATTTAGGTAACATGGGCAGCCAACATAGTACATGACCCGTAGATATATGCATGTACAACCTTGCTCTTTGGTTGTGTATGAAGGGGAAGTACATTTTTATGTCACTACTTATCCAAGGGCCGAAGCAACCTAGGACGATATTGATGTGTAGCTAGCACTATTGGTGAAAGATCTTGTGACACTGTGGAATGAAGGGGTACAGGTATGGAATACGAACAAACAAGAGAACTTCACTCTACGCACCATGTTGTTCTGCGACTTTAATAAATTTTCTACCTTTGGTAACCTGCCGGGGTTAAGTACAAAAGGATCCAAAGGTTGTCCACATTGCTTAGATTATACCAAAAGTGTGTGGTTGAACAATTTGCGTAAAACTATGTACATGTGTCATTCCTTCCAAGGTATCACCCATATCGCAAGATGAAGAAATAATTCGATAAAAAAAGAGGACGATTTAGCACCAAGGCCTTTTAGTTGGAAAGAGGTCTATGATATGATCAAGGATATCGATGTTGTGCTTGGAAAGGGATGTAAGTTGATGACCTGTCAGAAGATCATATGAAAGAAGAGGTCAATATTTTAGGACTTGCCTTAAAAGTTCACAATTGCATCAATGTCATGCACATAGAGAAGAATGTATGTGATTACTCGCACTCCTAAAAAAGGGAAGCATAGGAAGAACATGGGGAAGAAGGATATAAAGAACCAGAATAAGAAGATTGAATAGCACATGCATATCCCTCATGCATGGCTGCCTCAACTTGAGGACTTCGCGTGACACACATGGGGTAGACCTAACCCTAGCCATCTGGACCTCGAATCCCTTCCTAAAGGTCTCTTCCATATCCTTCGTTTTCCCTTCCAGTTCAGCATAGAACAAGCAAACAAGTTGTGGCTTCTCTAGTAGATGCGTAGCTAGCTTTACAAATTTTTATTCAAAGAAATTGATTGAATTTTTAATTTTTTACAACTATTGCAAAGTGAGCTAACAGCAGTCTTAGAAGCATATTGAGCTATTTTCTTATTATGATCATACATGTCCTGAAATTTCTTAGATATGGACTTAAGTTCAGCAGTTAAATTAGGACAGTTGGCACAAGAAGCTATAGGCTCAATCAAAGCAGCATGTATTTCAATAATTTTATTATCTGTCTTCTTTAAATTATTCTTCAAGCTGACATAACTATCACAAGTTTCAGGCAGACCAAGGAGAAATGTATACAGATCTCCAAAGGCATTGTCCTTATCCTCACATGAGGTGCAGATTCTAGTCTTAGCATAATCAGACTGAAAGGAAGCAATTCTAACTATCTTTAATTCAGCTAACAGATTAATATTCTCCACCTTAAACAAATCAAGCTCAGAGATCACACTATCATCCGAGGTCCTCAGTCTCTCCATATCTCTAAGCAAGGAAGAACAAGCATCACAATCGTCATGAGAGGAAACAGATCTAAGTGAAGCAAGCTTCCATGACAAACTCCCTACCTTCTTCTCTAACTCACCACACCTAACTCTAAACTTAGCATAGAAGCTTTCTAACTTCAGAAAAGCATCATTGAGCTGGTCGTAGGAGGGACATACCTCATCGGAGTCACTATAGATATCGTCATTGCTGATGCCGTTCTTGTCAACCATGAAGCACATCCCGGTGAAGTCGTCACCATCCTTGGTGTTCTTTTGCAGATCATCCTCACTGTCGTCGCTCCAGCCCTCCATGTCATTGAAGTCAAAGTTGTCGAAGGCAGTGAGAACACGATGGAAGAGCTTCTTCACCTTGCCGAGATTGCGATACTTCTTCTCTTTGCCTTGATCATGAGCTAGCAGATTCTTTTTGTGGTTCCTGTTAGTGTAGTCATTCTTGCTTGCACTGCCGTAGTCATTTTTGCCCTTCTCCAGCTTGGGGTAGTTTGCTCGAATGTCATTGAGGCAACCACACTCGAAGTAGATCACCAAACCTCCTCTCTTTCTCTCCTAACCCTCTTATATGCATGTGAAAACTTTTTGGCTAAGAGGGCTAACTAACTCTCTGGAAACTTCTCAAACTGATAATCACTCATCTCACACAAAGCAGCCAAAGAGAAACTAGAGACACCATCAAAAGCTGATGTGGGATTAGTGACCAAGACCATCGACTTTGACTTTGTCTTGCGAGAGACGACATCGATCTCATGAGTTTTGAGGTGAGAGTACAATGCGTCAATACTCAAGGTCAACAAATCAGTCGTGTCCTTGATGGTGGTCACTTTCATCTCTCAAACTCTAAGGTCCATGGAGAAAGCATCTAGCGAGTGTCGTCCGAGTCTGGGTATGTGAGACCAATAGCTCGGAGGTTGCTCAGTTTCTTGTGAAATCTACCAAAGTATTCATCTAATGATTCATCAGCAAGCATCTCAAATTTATTGTACCCCCCTTGTACTAGTCCTGTCGAACAGTCTTGATTTAGGTAGTGCCCTCATGATTTGCATCGAGGATAACCCAGATGTTGTATGCGAACAAGAGGTGAGAGACGCGATTAAACTCATGTCTACTAAGACCCTGAATAATAATGTTCCTTGCCTTAGAAGTTGTCTCAACATCTGGTGTATTCATAACCGTGATGTTCTCATCAGTAGGAACAACAAACTGAGTCTTAATCTTTTTTCAAATCTCATAGCCTTTAGCTTAAATATAAGATTCCATCCACTCTTCCAAAAGGCATAGTTGACCCTATCAGAAATAGGAGCCTTGGTGGAATATTTGTCTACTGCCATAGCTTCTAAGACCAGTTAAGATCTATGGGAAGAGCTAACCAAGTTCTGGTACCACTTATAGGACCGAAGATGACAACAGGGGGCGGTGAATGGTGCCTCAAAATTTTCCCTAAGTATTCACTAATTTTTCACTTCAATAACTACAGAGCTATCAATATTAGGATGGAAAGCCACCATAAAAAACTAGTGAACTGAGACACAGGAATACTAAGAAAAATCAGCAAAAGTAGTACCACCACCACTGTACTTGCAGTACTACTGCTTGCTATAGTACTACTACGGTTCTACTGCTACAATCATTGTGGTACTACCACTGATACACTAAAATTAGGGTGAACAATGATTTCAACATGAGTTCAAAACTAAAAATTTATGTAACTTTTGATCTATTGATCCAAATGATATGAAACTTAGCATGCACCTTCTCTAGGATGCCAGAAATCTATTCCAATCAATGATCAAGGGAATCATTACCAAAGTTCTGACCTTTTGCGATTGAAGGAAGAGTGCATTGAAACCGAGCTAAAACCCCAAATGGTGAATACAACTTACTCGTGGGTAGATGATGGCCAAGATGGATCTAGATGAAAAAATTAATCATATACCCTCCATTTAGATGGAAATTGAGGATTTACCCTCCTGACCCACGTGTCAGTGACTCATGATGACCCCACGTGTCATTGAGATGTGGAGGGTAAATCCTCAATTTCCCAACTAAAGGGAGGGTATATGATCCAATCTCCCGATCTAGATATATTCCCACATGTCACAGCAAACTAGAACACAGAAGAACACGACCCAAAAACCCTTGAAATAAGAAATCACTCGATGCAGCCAAAGCAAGCAAAACTGAGTTCCTTAATGAACTTGCTACCAAAGTGCTTAGATAGGTGGAGAATGATTCTTAGAAGTCATCTCCATCTCTTATACGTCTTTGGCATAGCAAGATCAAGAAGAAGGAAGAGAAGAGGTCAAAACCAACTGAAACAAGAGCACATTAATCAAAACACGCGACTCAAGAAGATGCACAACAATTGATGTATTGCTTACTTAAGAAAATAGATTTTACAGCCACTCCACCTTGAAGAACAAAGATCACACAAGGCACTCAACTTTCAAACCCTAACCCGAAACATGAAAGCACAAGAAAGATGGGTTGGATGGTTAACCACATGTCTCCATCCCAACCCCCCTTTTATAGATATGCTAGCCGGCCACATCCACCCCTTAGTAGATACTATCTACTAAGCACAATGGAAAAAACCCGATAACTCCACACACACGTGTTTTACTCATATATATTCACTTATGCACATTTTTCAAAGTGCACAAGCCCGAATCCGTTAAATCCTTAGTCTTGATCTATTTTGATCAAACCAGCTCCAACTTGACCTAAACCGCTCACCCAAGCACTACTCATGAGCCGTGGTTTTGACCCGATCATCACCATCCATTGTAAGCAATCATCATATTTGTCACATGTAGGTGCACCACTAGCTTGCCATGCATCGCCGAGTCTCTCTTATCTCAGTTCTACCGAACCATGGCTCACTTGGCCCGTCCAAGCCATATGGTGCAATCCCGCCATTCGAACTCGCCTTCAACATTTCCCGCCTTTCTCGTGCCATACTCATCGTTGACCATGGTTTACTCCAAGCGACCCTACACATTCAAAGATAAAAAATCATTTTTAGGCATAAGTTCTTAACAACTTGATCCACGTTAATCAAAACATGCATCATGCAACATATATCCACCGACCTTGGTCAAGTCAACTCAATCCATGACTCATTTTCCCACAATCATGTTTTTCTGCCTAAACCGGTACTACCACACACAACATGCCAGTACTACCGCACCTTTGCATCTCGCATTGGACTCTCTGGAAATAACATACCGCCAACTAGAAATCAGAACTACTGACCTATGTTATGACCGTGCTCACACTGCGGTACTACTGCATTGCAATATGACCATTGACACAACGTTGGTATGACCGGTTTCCCTGAAGAATTCATAAAACAGTCCAAACATAATACGATCTTTGTAAAATCACTTAACCACTCCACGAAGCGTACATGCCGCCAACTAGAAATTGGAACTACTGATCTGCGATATGACTATGCTCATACTGCGATACTACTGCATTATGGTATGACCGCTGACACAACGTCGGTATGACCGATTTCCCTGAAGAATTCAGAAAACAGTTCAAACAAAATGCGATCTTTGCAAAATCATCTAATCACTTCACAAAACTTGCAATAGTTCATCACAATATTATCCTGATTCTTCTCATGTGATCCTTTAATTTCCCTACTGTGGTGTTAATATAGATCAGATTGTGAAGTTATGTGGTTGTTACAGTGGATACATGTCACAGAATACGCGATGCGTGGTCAATATTCGATCAAGTCTGACGTGTTCAGCTTTGGTGTCATGGTTTTAGAGATTGTCACTGGAAGAAGAAACCGTGGCTCCTACGACTCCGAGCAAGACGTTGATCTCATAAACGTCGTGAGTACAGGGACTATTCATAAGTCTATGCATAGCTAATTTATTACAATAATGTTTGAATAATTTACCAATTTGCTGGTGCAGACATGGGAGCACTGGACCAGCGACAAAGCCATCGAGTTGATCCATCCTTGAGCAGCCATTATCCCATTGACCAGTTGTTAAAGTGCATTCACATCGGGCTGTTGTGTGTTCAGCAAAAACCTGCAGATAGGCCGTTGATGTCAGCAGTAAATTTCATGCTTACCAGCAACTGTCCGTTTCCCTCCTCTGTCCAGGCCAGCTTTTTGTACCCAGGAGATTGGTGCCAACTCCATAAAAGTATCGTCAAATGAAGTGTCCATCACAGAACTTGAACCCACATGAGTTTTCAGAGCTGAAGCAACTGCTGAACACTTTTTTTTGGACTTTGTGATAACTGATAAGTACATCACACAAATGCTTCATATGATAAGATGAAGGATATCCTTCGTAATGAGTCCTGACCAAGGCTCATCGAGACATCACCTGCCTTACCCAAAAAAATAGCAATCCGTCTCCGTTTGATCTTCCAGCCTTTCTACATGGCAGTGCTTCAATCGGGGGTGCTTCCAATTCCTTCTTTTACCCTATAGTCCTCATGGCAATGAGCTTGCAGCTGAAGAATGTGCTCTAGGCGCTAGCTGCCATGAATCAAGAGCTTCACTTCGTACATCACACGCCGTAAGTGCTTTTGGCACCTGTCTCGGCTTCTCCTAATTGCAATGAGTTTAGGACGCCTAGAGGATGGAATACCGTGCAAGTAGCATCCCGACGGGACAGGTCTTCGAAAGGTCTTTAGGTTTCCTTTCTACAGTGTTTGAGAGTCACGATAGACGTTTATTACGTACAATCCAATAATCCACAATTAAATGTAGCTATGAGAAGGTACTTAAGTTTTGGGCCAGGTATTAACTTGAAAAATTGGTGAAAGGAAAGCTAGGTAATTTTGTTAGCTTATCAAATTAAATGGAGAATCATTTAAAATCCTAATGCTTATCCTTCCTCCTATTTCTCTCCCACAAGTGCTGTGCCCGGTAGCTCAGTACTGCAACCATCGGCAAGGAGCAGCGGCAGTTAATGGCTTTGGGGTACTGTGTAGAACGTCCGGTAGCGGCACGGGTTGTGTTTGTGTGTGGCTGTGTAACTAGATATAAAACTCGGTAGCTAAGCATGAATTACATAATTTTCTCTCACATTTGCATACTGTTATGATTACGCACAAACGATATAAGGAGTGCTGCCTGGGAATCGCTTAAGCAGCTTCCCCAAAGCCCAGTGAATATGGGAATATGTGGATTGCCTTGGGACTAGCTAATTTTTCCCAAAAAAAATGAGTCAGACCTTCCCCATGAGACTTAGAACTTACTTTTATACCCTTGAGGAGACATATTATAAGACTGACTTTATCTGGGTCTACTCTTACAAAGACAATTGTGACATTTCCTCTCCTTAAGATTATACAAATACATTTACCTAGGCCTATATACATAGGGATATGACCAGTATTTTACTGTACAACAGCCCTATGCTGGGATGGTTACGCCATGCCACTGGCACGTTGCACCGAGTGGCCCCTGGTGGGGCCATCCCCCAACACATACTATTTGTGTATACTACTAACTCGGTGTTAAACTGAAGGACCTTGTGAGAAGGTTTTAGTTTTTAGTGTGATGAACCATTGGAATTTGGGAGAATTGAAAATTTAAATAGCAGTCTTACTGGTCGGTCAGACCGGCATTGTGCAACCAGTTTGACTGGTTGGTATTAGCGGTCGGACCGCCCGAGGGTTGGCGGTCTGACCAGCTGAGAAATGTCCAGATGGGGATTTTCGGTTAGAATTCATATTTGTGGAGTTTTGAGTTAGGGTGACCATGTGGTCATGGTACGAGTGTTGTTGCTTGTGTGTACATAGGTTTAATGTTTGGTTCTAGATTTCGGATCAATATTTTGGTTGCATACATTTTGCATAGTGATAGCTTTATGAATTATGTGGTGCTACGTGATGGTTTGCTTGTTGGTGTTAGTTGTAGGACTTCGGAGCTAGGTTATGGTAAGGCATAGGAGGACCGGGACTAGGCACAGAGTGGTGCTGAGGTCCAGAACGGTCATGGAGACGCTGAAGATGACCGAAACTTGCGGGGTGGTTGCAAGCTAGGACAACGAGGAACTGAAGCAGGAGCTATCGGTGGTGGACATGACGAACAAAGGTAAGGTAGACCGGGACTAGGCTCAAGAAGGAGCCGGGGTCCTATGCGGTCAAAGAAGCCGGTTGCCGTCATGCGTAAGGAGAAGCATGTGGCGCGCCAAGTAAGCGAGGACGGTTCGGTGGAATTCAGATGCGTGAGAGGCTTGGCAGCAAGTCATTGGGGCCACCTGAAAGATAGTAAAGCATGGACGATACTTTGTGGCAAAGGAAGTGGGAAGCTTCGTGGAAGGCGGTAGAAGGGTATTTTGGTAAATTACTCGATACCGAAAACGTGGTTGTGTGTGAAACCATGGTGTTGACCTAAGTGGTTTAGGTCTTGTATGTGCTGAAAATGTGAAGTGGATAAGTGTTGATTCACTAATGGGTTAATGGTTGTAAGCCGCTTTGAGAAGCGTGCGTGAGAGAATAAAACCCGGTGTTTGGTGGGGTTAACAGGTTATCCCTGATTTGGCCTAATGGGTGGATCCATTAGGTTTTGGTTTGGGTTGTGAGGCTATATAAGGGGAGGAGAGGCAAGAGTTAGAAGTTTGAAATGGTTGGTTAGGCCGTTTGGTGGTTAGCTCTTTCTCCCTCCCATGTGAGATTAGGGTTCCTTGGGTTGGAAGCTTGTATGTGTGTGCTCTAGGCTTAGAGCTCTTCTATCCTGAGAAATTAGCTATAAAACATACCTCTCTAAGTAAGTAATACATCAATCTTTGATCAGCTCCATGGATCCATCATGTTTTGATTGATTTACTCTTGATTTAGTTAGTTTTGATCTCTCCTCTCCCCTTTACTTGGTCTTGCTATGCCACGAATATGTAAGAGATAGAGACAACCTCTGGGAATCTATCTTCACCCGTCTAGATACTTTGATAGTAAGTTTATCAAGAAAACTCGATTTTGCTCAATTTGGTCTCAAAGTGTGATTTCTTGATCCGAGGGTTTTTGATGTGATTTCTTTCTTGTTCTTACTTGCTGGGACATATGAGAATACATCTAGACCCATCTTGGTCGTCATCTACCCACGAGCAAGTTGAATTCACCAATTTTGATTTTAGTTTGGTTTTGGTGCACCTTGCCTTCAAACTAAAAAATGTCTCAACTTTGACCATGATTTTCGTGATTGTTTGTTGGAATAAGTTCTTGATAATTTCATGTCATTTGGATTTAGGATAAAAAATTTCATCGATTTTTGGATTTAAAATCGGACTGAAAATACTATTCATTTCTCGAATTACTGTAGCAGTGGTCTAGCCGGGGTTGTTGTAGCTTTGTCTGATTCTACTGTTCATAGCGGTCAGGCCACTAAACACAGGGGTCAGACCATCCGCAGAGAGGTCAGACCTCCTCGTTCATGAAGGTCAGATCGCCAGGGGTTATTAAAAATGTGTTTTGCTCGATTTTGATTGGATCTTTTTCTTGTAATTATTTGTCTCTTATTTTCATAGCTTCCATAGCTACCGGAGAGAAGGGTTTTGCTTCCGCTCAAAGGAAAAAGATTGGAAAGTCTCGGAATTAATTTGGACTCCTATTCACACCTCTTTAGTTACCATATTCGATCCTACATAAACTACATAATTGAATAAGAAGTACATAAATTTTCCATTGCCTACGGACGGTTGTGATGGTAGTCGAAAATCGAAGATATAGAAGACTGACGGATCTCCGCTCTGTATGGATGGATGAGGGGAAGGAGAGATGATAAAGGATGGAAAGAGGAGTGTGGATGAGGGTCAGTGGAGGAGGGGAAGGTGTGGAAGCTACGCCTGGTTTAGAGGAGCATCCATGGAGCAAGAAGGGAGGAGCGCCGCATGGCAGATCACAAACTACAGCGTGTAAGGGAAAGGAGGAGACAAGATAGACGATTAGCTCTAAGAATAATTACTAAATTACTCACGTTTATAAAAAATTCTATTCCAAAATTGCCCCTTTGTGAATCAACGGTTAATTTTTTTTTAAGAGAAGATATCTCAGGTATCTTTCTAGTTCGGTAGAAAGTCCTTGGATTCATCCTAAAAAGCTCATCAGGTTTCAAATTATAGGATTGATGTACCAAGCATGTTTCAACAAGATCCATTGAGGGCAGTAGCAAAGCCGGCCGGCCAGTGTGGGACCGAGCCATTGGTGGGGAGTAGTGCAGGTTCAGGTTCGCTAGGGAAGTGATGTCTTTCCATGTAGG
>CM029644.1:24085306-24146380 GCA_017311315.1 Dendrocalamus latiflorus | reverse complement strand
AACTAATGATCAAAAGCTAGCATAGGTGGATGCATGGAATCATGTAATTGGTTGATGGAACCAACACCGCTATAAATACCACACAATTTCCAACTCTTTAAAGCATGTTTGTAAAACACCAATTCATAGGAATTTTAATAATGATTACTGCAAATGTCGCATTAAGCAAATAAAAAAACCTCAAACGTCATTTGACAGCTTTGCATCTATTATTATTGCATCCTGTGTGGTGGCTTGCTGAGTTTTGTCATACTCACTCTTGCTTAATTACCATTACGTAGTCACAGAGGATCTGAGTTTGCTAACCCGGCATCTGATAGATAACCTCTTGTTATTATAGACGTAAAAATTCAGACGGTTCAGAAAATCGTCTGTATTGATGGTTTAAAACCACCTGTGATGACTATTTGTGTGGTACTGACATTTGGTATATTATCAAATCATGAGAGGCACACATTCTCTGATAGTCTACATTGCATGGAAAAGGACGATAACCTGCAATGCCCAATTGCGGCACTGCCCGTGTCTGGATCGGACGGTCAAGTCACCGGTGACCAACGTGTGCTGTGAATGGTGCGCCACGCACAACGGCTTGAAAGCCGCCGCTCCTGGAACCCCGCCCAACCCACTTCGCCATGGGCTTGATGATCCACTGATCCCCGTCCAACCCACCTCGGCCTGGTGCTCTGTCCTCGTTAGTGGGCTCGAGCTAACGTGAATTGACCTGTTAACATTTCTTTGATTGGCACGACTTAATTAATTTATTTGTTTGAGAGAGAGGCACGCCCTAATTAAGACGTTCTAAATGATAAGTAGCGAGAAAGTGATGCAACCTTACAGGGGTTCCGGAAAAAGGTAATGAAACCATGCATGCTCCACCCACCATTCCTAGTCTTCTACAAAGGACGTCGCTTACAAGTGCCGAGCTAGATGCGTACATTTTCTCCAAAATGCCTAGTCTATGCGTCTGTGTGCACCTTCCCCATCTGCCTCATGTATCGATCGTCACCTTCCTGCTACATGCAGCTAATCCTCGTCGGGACAAGCCCAACGACGACAAGGTATGATGGTTGTGTGGATAAAACGTTCCGAGAACTCCACATCCTTGCTTATTGCTAGTTTCCAAAGTTTGTCAACTCGTGTGGAAAACGCCTAGACAGATCAAGTAACAACTAGCAATATACTCATGCTACTGTACCATTTTCTTCATTTAGTGGCGCATATGGCTCTAGTGCTTTTTATCAGGATTAGCCATATATCTACTAATTAACAACACTCATAGAACATACAATGGTATTCATAAGTGAAACAACCGCATTTAGCATATGAAACTCTACACATATAGTCAATTCCATCATCTGATAGTAGACATAATTATGAATATAGTTTGGAATATACAGCTAAAGTAGTTCTCAAAGGTCTGGCTTCATGCATATTAAAGCTTCGAAGGACCTTTTTAGTATACCCCTGCTGACTTAGGTGTAACTTGTCAAACTGTCTCTTTTTGCTACACCTAAATCTTTTATCTCAAATTCACTACTCAATTGTGCTTTCAGCTTTAATATTTTTGTCTTATCTTTTGTAGCAACTAACATATCATTAACGTAAAGAAACAAATATATAGCTAAACCATTAACAGTTTTTAGATAAATATAGCCATCATAATTTGATCTTTTAAAATTTTAAGAGATTATAAAAGAGTCAAATCTCTTATTCCACTGCCTAGGTGATTGTTTCAAGTCATAAAAAGATTTCTTTAACATACAAATAAGGTTCTCCTTTCATACAACAACAAAACAACCGCCAAAGTCCTTCACTACTACAAACCGTCCTTTCGTCATCATCAACACCATCATGAAACAGAATTTGGATCACATAATCAACAGTTATATTGATACGCTGCTAGAACAATCATCAAAACCAGCTCCTTCCATAAGGTGTGAGACCAAGGTTTCTCAGCTGAAATGGACTCCACCGCCGGAGAACTAGGTTTTGCTTAATGTTGATGCCGCACTTTATGGAAACTCAAGAAGCTCGGGGAAAGGCACGATGATTCGGAACCACAATGGTGAATTTGTGGCTGCTTGGCATGGTTTCGAATGCCACCGAGCTAGAAATAGATGAAACAATTGCCATCAGATTAGTACTAGCTTTCTCCATGGAGCAAGGTCACCACAGTAGTGATGATTGCGTCGGATTGTCAGTCTATCATCAAGTTGAAGAACAAGGAGGACTGGTCGCACACTAGCACATAGGATTTACCGCTTTTGTTTTTTAAGGAAACACATGAGTTATCACTCAGGACATCAAATGGAGTGCTTCGCCTCCTTTCTCTTAACTCTGTTTTGTTCATGTCAAACGTTTTTGTAATGAAGCAGCTCATGTACCAGTAAAATTCTCTGGACTCTTTAATGGGTCAATATGCGATGCATGAGGCTCCAGAGTGTATCCGAGCCATCATGTTAAACCATATAGCTAGATCTAAAATATTTATAATGATAATTAATTGACAATATTACTTATTAATGTTATTTAAAGCGTGTGATGTGTGTGGACTTATATCGGTCAAGTTGGAAAGAGTGCTTTGATCTTTGCATATGCAGAGTAACTCGGAGGCGATCGTTGTCTACAACGAGGACCGGGAGATGGTTTGGCGCGAAGTCAAAGTCTAGAGGGTCGAGGATGTTGGAGGAAGCAATCAGGCTTGAGTTGGAGCGTATGGAGATCAAAGATGGATAATGCGTGTTAGAGCTACAGAGATGCGGTCCGAAAGCTACAATATGTGACAATTTTGGATTGTCCAAAATTTGGGTTGTGTGACAAAAATTGAAAACCCCGTGTTAAATAAGGGTTTCAGGTCCCTTATTTGTCGGAATTAGATAAGAACTCATGATCTTAGGGATAAGATCATGGTTCGAGCACTAAACTATAAATAGAGATGGGGTTAGATGCTAACCCGAAGGTTGGACAGATGTAATTTTCATGATAGCGTTAGAGAGATGTCAGGAGGGCACTTTATAGCCATAAATATGATGATTCAATAATAAAAATTAGATCTATTTGAAGGAAAAAAGATGATGGTGTCTTGGCCAGCATGCCTCATCAAATGGTCTCGCACGTGTTCGTCTGGCAATCGATATTTTTTCCCTTCTCCGTGCACAGTCACTTTATCGCACATGCTTTGTCGTCTCACGTGGCATCTCCGAATGAAATCAATGTTTTCTGATTTTTTTTCTGTTGCTAAACTAATGGCGAAAGCGACATGTCTGATTTTTTTGTTGCTATAGTATGAAATATTGTAGCTATAGTATTCCGCTACAATACTGAGGAAAAAATATTTTTTGCTGTATTTTGTTTTTGTGTACTCTCTGTGTTGGTATGGCAAGTCAGACAATCAGAATACAGTAGATTTAAGAAAAAAGTTTCCGCTATGGATAGAATCATTCACCCCTTCTCTGATTGCCATCGACGATCCTACAAGCGGTATCAGAAAAGGTTGCAATGGCATCAGATCGAGATCATTTGTAACACCATGGCTTAAGAAAAGCCCAACATGTCACTCACCACCTCTACCACTACCAATTTTAAACAACAAACAAGTTAACATAACACAAGATAATAAGAACGGTATACAATAATAATTTAAGGATAAGTTTCAGCAACATCAAACAACATAATTTTAAAACATAACATGGACCAAATAAATACTATGACTATCAATATTAAGGACAACTAAGCATCACAACATCTTGCAATATGGTGAATCAAAGATACTAAAGGTAACCACAAGTTAACCAATTACTACAATGGTTGGAACTAAATTGTTCTTATCTAAAGTTGACTAAGTGCAAAGTGAAGCGAAGACTAAATAATGAAGGAATCTATGTGCTACTCCCTTCTCATGCATGTCGTCATCATCACTCACCTAAAAACAACAAAGAGGCAAGGGTGAGTCCATGATTGCGCAAGTACAAAGTAGAATAATATACAAGGTAGCAACATTTTAACATTTCATCTCAACCTTCATTATCTCACTTTCAAATTCTCCTTTCCATTCAGTTACATGCATATGCCATTTCTTTCTGATTCTTTTCTCATGAATGCAATGCTCAAACTCAACGCCTTCTTCTACATATACCGGTATAGTTAGGTGTTCACCCGTCGATAACACACCTTTGCTCTGTCCTTTTTCATACAGGATTGCCTTGTCATTTTTCATACAAGGTCTCAATCCAAATCTTTATCTCCACTAGACCCTGTCCTCTTTCATACAGAGTTGCCATGTTCTTTTTCATGCAGGGTCTCAGCACATCAATATGAATCATGAATACAAAGAGAGACCATGTGGAGGTGTCCCCATGTTTGTGATGAGTAATTGACTCATGTTCTGGAAAGTTTGAGTTTGATTTCGTTGGTTCGAGCCAAGTCGGTGTGTGGCGTAGTCTGGTTCGGTTGGACTTGGTCGAATGCGGTCGGACGTGCTTAGGACACTTGTTCTCTTTCTCGATCGGTTGTTCAGGCTTTTTCATGCTTGAGTACCTTTCACTAACTAGTATAGTGCCCGTGCTAACGCTACGGTAAAATACAAAACAAGATAAAATTTGTAAAAAAATAAAACGAACAATCAGATTCATTAAGATTCACGCCTCATATATTGTATAACCAAATATTTTTGTCACATAATAAATGTCACAACCGGGTGGAGTCTCGCCTCTGCGGTGTGTGTGTCTTCTCCTTCCTTCCGGGATAAGCCCTTCCGCCTTCTCGGCGGCGGCTGCCGCGCCCGGCGCCTCCTTCCGCCGCTTCTTCTTCGCCTTGCGCCGGTATGCGGAACACCGTGGTTAGCTTTGAATCATAACCTGGCTGTATTATAGAGGGGTAGAGATCTACCTTACTGAAAATTTTGGTGTATTATAGAGGGGTAGAGATCTACCTTTACGATGTAGTCCCTTGTATCAATCATTTACAACAGAGTATGTAGACAAAATCTCAAGTTTCAGTTCCACATATAGTACAGAACCACGGATTCACGAGATTCCGCAGTGGCCTGTTGCTTTTGTCGCTTGGAAATTACATGGCAGCATAAGTAAAATGCAGATGAGATAGATATAGGACTCCCTCATCCTCAAAATAGTTTGTAACAAAATTCTCTCAATCATAAAGATTCCAAAGAAATTATTGGTTTTGCAGAATACAAAGTTCCAACCAATATGCACAATTGGATCATAAATGCAAAATTAAATTGAAGAGAAGTACCCAAATATTTTTCTAATAACCCATTATTTGAACTGGTACCATGCAAAAGACTACATACAGGCTATGCGGATTCGGTAAAATTGAGGGGCAATTCGGTAAAATTGACTCAGGCTTGAGGAAGCGGATTCGGTTGAAGCAAATGGGTTGGAGACCCGGTAGTAGAAGGAGGAGGTTAGGGTTTGGAGTTTGACATCCTGGTTCCCTCCATTTCTTGTGTTGAAAGAGTTTTGCCTCTTTGCCTCATGTGTGTGTGAAGACTTGGAGTGGAGTATGGCTGTCACTTCTTGATTTTCCAGATGGGGAGTGAGCCTGGTGGCTCAAGGTATTATGAGTGCAAGAGCTCAAGTAGTGTGTGCGCGTGATCATCTCAGTGAGCAAGCATGCAGTGAGATGGCTGTGAGATGAACCATTTGTAATTGCCCATGTCTCTGAATCAATATGAGAAATCTTAAGCTCGAGATGTTATGATTCCCAGTTTTTTTCCCTATGCTTTCTTTCTGTTCTTGCCTCACTGTTCTTTGTTCCTCTCTGGCTATTCTCTTATGGATTCTTGATTAGTTGCTGAATAACTTGGCTCTATGGTGGGAATCAGTCTCCAGGTCCTTTGGCTAGTTCATCCCAGAGAGCAAAACTCATAATCAGTGTTTATTTCTGTCTTTCACCTTTGCGCATTACTGCCTCTGTTTTAAAGTGCCTAGGGTTTGGAGGCAGGGGAACCTTTGTTCTTCTTGATATCCAGGGAAAAGTGACTCTAGCTCCATTCTTTCTCAACTGAGGATGGTTATCTGATGTATTTCAGAGATTCTTGAGGAGAAGGCTAGAGAATCATGAGAAATTTGCATTTGGGTTCTTTTGCTGTCTGCTTTTCAGCAAAAACTGAATTTATCATTGTGTTTGGATCTTTGACTGCATTCTCTTGTTCCTAAGAACTACCTGCTGTTTAGTTTAAAGTCTTGCTCTTTTAGCCTGGGAATAGCAGCAGCAATTAGACAAATTTCCCTGGGCTCTGCATTTTCAGTATTTACTGCGTGGTAACATGGTAACGCTCATAACTCCTAAACCGTTCATTGGAATACTGTGAATGAGCACTCTACAGAAATATAATGAAGTCCTCTACAAATATCTAGGAGTTGAACACCCAAGGTCCCCTAATTCACAAAAGACAACAGACTGCGTAGATCGAATGATTAACCAAAAACTAACCCGATCAAGAAATCCATAAGAACAAAAGGGTAGAAAATTGTTTGTTACCCTTGGAGACCACAACAATAACCTCTCAACACCAGCACAAACCACCCTGCTCCTCTTCTTCTCCTCCTTCCTCTTCTTCCTCCCCACCTTCTTCTCTTTTGCTCGGTTGCCATGGGGGTGGAGGTACTGTAGCTTGGAGGAGGGATTGTAGGGGAGGAGGGGGACGTCGGGGAGGTGAGGAGGCAGGGAGGGGCAGCCAAGGGTGAGAAAGGGGGAGGGGAGAGGCGGCCTAGGGTTTGGGGAGGGGGTTAAAGGGGTGGCTAGTCCCCCTAATGGGCTAAAACCTTGGGCTACACGCAGTCCTTCGTGCAGCAAATCTCATCAACCTTAGACCTTCGGCCTACAACATCCATTCACCTATGCAACTAGCGCAAGGGTCACCACCGAAGATTTCTCATCTTAGGAGGTTTGGATGCAAGATTTATGTACCTATACCACCTCCGCAGTGTACTGCAATGAGCCCACTCCGCAAGACTGGGATATTCGGTAAAATTGACTCAGGCTTGAGGAAGCGGATTCGGTTGAAGCAAATATTAGTGGCAAGAGCAAGAGATCCACCAAAAAGCAAGAGCTTCCCCTACTTCCTCTCACGCGTCAGCGACCAAATCAAATGAGCTAACAAACGAAGCAGACGCCCGCGAGACTCTAAATACAAGCGAACGCAGAAGGGGATTGAGAGCAATTCACCAGGCCCTCCATCTGGACGACGCGGAGAGGCGGCGGAGAAGGGTTATGTTATTGTTGTCAAGATACATATATAGTACGTAGTCCCCCCGGTAAAGGTTTTTAGAATTAGTGTTCAAATGGTTTTATCATGGCCTAGGACATATATAGTACGTAGTCCCTCCAGTACACAAATGAAATTCAATAGAAAGGAATAGAAATCTATCATTTAGCTAGAAATCAGAGCACTTCTTGCATAACAAATACCATGAAAGTTTAACTTACCTAATGAGCTTTGGAGCAAATGAGTCAATTTGGAATTCCTATTTGACAGCAAAAAAAAGAGAGAGAGAGACTTAGCTGAAGCTATGCTTCTTTAAGTAGCTAAGCAAAGTAGATGTCGAAGTATGTGAATGCTGAATAGGACTCACCTATATGGGATGTGGGAATTTCTGGAGGCAAGGGCAGAAATGACATCGCCCAATGCAGAGAGTGATTTGTTGATGAACTGTGACTCCTTCAGCCTCTCTCCTTCTACTTCAGTTTTAGCCACACGCTCACTTCCAGCAAGGTCGACCAACCAGATTTGGCTTCTGCTCCTTTGACCAGTCACCAAATGCTCACTCCTAACAGTAACCCTAACCAAGCTGCAAATATGACAGAAATCCGGGTACCATTATCCCAATCTACACTACTAATGCCGCTCCTATGACAAATAGACAACTTGACTCTAATTGCTAATGGTCAATCATGAATATTGAAAAATGGTAGCCTATTCCAATATATGAGCTGAATTATTTAGAACATAGAAGGAATGCTATACAACTGGTGAAACGCCAAGATACTCACCTATGGGAGCGGCTGCTCAGTTCATTGGCACTGGTTGATCCAACAGATCTATTTCTAGCGCCAGCTTTCAGTATCTCCCACACGCCATCTATTGTATAAATTGGAGCCTCAACCAAACCAGGAACCTCTTGTGTTCCATCAGCACTTTGCTTTATGTCCAACCTTTAGATGCAACAAGATATTATGCTTCGAAAAAAAGAATCTACTATCAAGTCAGGATAAGAGAATGAAAGGAAACATACCTTTTTGCTGTTTGTTCACAGCTGTCATCAAGAAGGTCCCTAATTTTTTCATTATAGACTTCCAAGATGCTCACTGAAAATGTGTATACCACAGACGAACTTCTCTCCTCGGACATCCTGAACAATTCTTCCAAAGCCCTATAGTTAACGCCCCTATTCTTTGGAAACCCTTCCATGGTGAATGTCTTTCCTGTTCCTGTTTGCCCATATGCGAAGATGCATACATTGAAACCATCCATCACTGACCTCACGACTGGCAAGCTCTCAGCAAACACAGCTTCTGAAGGAAACAATTAGAATACGACCCATTATATTCAGCATCCATCAACACAGCATATGCCATTTGTTCAACTAAATTACCGCTACAATATATTGCATCGGGCATGCTATTTCTGCAGCTTTCCAAAAAGCACATAATGGACATAATGCCAAGCAGAGTAGCAACAGTTAATACCTTGATCATCTGCCGGTGCAAAAACACGATCAAATTTAAAGATCTTCCTTTCTTTCTCTGAAGGAACAAACTGCAGCTCGGTCTCCTGCGACGGATCGATCTCAACCACGGATGAGCACCCACGGGAGACCTCATCGGCACTTAGAGGCCGGCACCGGCAGAACACCCTAATGTTCCCCCTCAGCTCGATTAGCTCATTGTACAAACGACGCCGCTGGGCACACTCTTCCGTGTACTTCTTCTTCAATCCATCATACCTCGGTGCACACTCCTCGGCGCACTTAGCCAGCTGCTGCTTGTACCTCTCCATCAGACTGTTGTACTTCCCCCCTACAACAAACACGACCAAACACCAATAATTCCACAAGCATAAAGGCTTTACATCCATCCTTAAGCAAGGTGTGTATGGTTGTTTGTGTACCTACGAACCGGAGGGCAGCGGGGCGGTCAGGGGTGGTGATCTCCTTCAACCGCGGCGACGGGATAAGTCAATCATCTCCTTGGTCTCTGAACTCCTGTAAAATCAAGAAACCTAGCAGTCAGAAGCAAAGAACATAAAGAGATAAAAGAGAGAGCATTGTAGTAAACCCAAGAGATCTTTGTGCAGGAACCCTAAATTTCCCACCTCCAATAAGCTGCGGAGAGCCTCCCCCTCTCCTCCGGCCATCGCCTCCTCCTCCTGTTGCTCCACCTCGCTGGTCGCCACCGCTTCCTCGCCTGACAAGTTCCCCACCGTGAGATGGATACCAACAAAGCCCTACCTCTCCGTTGCATACTACAGGACCAAGAACCAAACCTTTGCCCCGCTGAGGCATCGGCGGCGCCGACGCGGGCGACGGCGGCGGCGCAGGGTTCGGGTCGTCCCCCGCGCAGCGGTTTGGGCTCGGGGGATCCGCGGACTCCACGGCACCGCGCTCTTCCTCACCTGGCAAACACTCTCTCCATAAGACAGGCACCAAGAAGCTCAAAATCCCATCTTATCGCCACGGAAGCAAGAAGCGTGCGTACCTTGCGGTCGCCGGGGCGGAGACACCGCCGGCGCCGGGGACAGCGGCGGCGAGGAGGCATCAGGCTGCGGCCGCGCGGTGGCCGGATCCACTTCCATTGCCGCGGCGGCGGAGGAGGCGGCACTGATCTGACCGGAGGAGGCGGCGGTGGAGCGGGGCAGGCGGCGGCGGATGAGGAGGGAGGGGAGGCGGCGGCGGAGAAATCAGAGGGGAGGAGGCGCACGGGTTCGGTGGGGGAGGCAGGCGGCGGCGGAGAAGGAGGGAGGGGAGGAGGCGGCGGAGAAATTAGAGGGGAGGCGCACGGGTTCGCCAGGGGGGAGGCAGGCGCACGGGTTAGGGGAGGATGGGGGAGGCGGAGGGAGGGGAGGGGGAGGCGCGGGGGAGGCGGAGGGAGACGCGGAGGGAGCAGAGGAGACGTAGCGGCGCGCGTCCTCGTTGGCTGGATGAGTGATGAGGTCCCAGCAATCTGATCCGTTGGATCTGAGTGAGTAAGAGAAAGACAAGGTTAGATGGGGTTTGGTCCCAGCAATCTGATCCGTTGGATCTGAGTGAGTAAGAGAAAGACAAGGTTAGATGGGATCTTGTCCCTTCATTTCAAACGTTGATTGGGTTTGGTTGTAAATTTCTGGGTGTACTTAGGATAGCTAATGACTGTGTGGTACAATTTTCTGTGTGGCTTTAGGATTGTTCGGGCAATTTCGTGCTTGAGTACCTTTCACTAATCCAATTGTTGTCTATACTGTTTCAAGCGGTGCTATGTGATGGTTTCTTGTCTGTGATGGCTGCAGGACTTTAAGGCGAGTTCATGGTGAGGCGTGGGAGGACCAGGTTAGGCACAGGAGGTGTTGAGGTCCAGACGGTCGGAGACGCCGAAGATGATCGAGGCTGGTGAGGTGGTTGCATGCCGCGGAGACAAGGAACCGGAGCTGGAGCTGCCGGAGGTGGACACGACGGGCAACGGCGAGGTGGATCGGGACTAGGCTCAGGGAGGAGCTGAGGTCCAGACGGTCAGGATGTCGGGTGCGATCGTGCGAGGACAGGAAGCTTCCGGGAAGGTGCTTGAGGGGCAATTCGGTAAAATTGACTCAGGCTTGAGGAAGCGGATTCGGTTGAAGCAAATGGGTTGGAGACCCGGTAGTAGAAGGAGGAGGTTAGGGTTTGGAGTTTGACATCCTGGTTCCCTCCATTTCTTGTGTTGAAAGAGTTTTGCCTCTTTGCCTCATGTGTGTGTGAAGACTTGGAGTGGAGTATGGCTGTCACTTCTTGATTTTCCAGATGGGGAGTGAGCCTGGTGGCTCAAGGTATTATGAGTGCAAGAGCTCAAGTAGTGTGTGCGCGTGATCATCTCAGTGAGCAAGCATGCAGTGAGATGGCTGTGAGATGAACCATTTGTAATTGCCCATGTCTCTGAATCAATATGAGAAATCTTAAGCTCGAGATGTTATGATTCCCAGTTTTTTTCCCTATGCTTTCTTTCTGTTCTTGCCTCACTGTTCTTTGTTCCTCTCTGGCTATTCTCTTATGGATTCTTGATTAGTTGCTGAATAACTTGGCTCTATGGTGGGAATCAGTCTCCAGGTCCTTTGGCTAGTTCATCCCAGAGAGCAAAACTCATAATCAGTGTTTATTTCTGTCTTTCACCTTTGCGCATTACTGCCTCTGTTTTAAAGTGCCTAGGGTTTGGAGGCAGGGGAACCTTTGTTCTTCTTGATATCCAGGGAAAAGTGACTCTAGCTCCATTCTTTCTCAACTGAGGATGGTTATCTGATGTATTTCAGAGATTCTTGAGGAGAAGGCTAGAGAATCATGAGAAATTTGCATTTGGGTTCTTTTGCTGTCTGCTTTTCAGCAAAAACTGAATTTATCATTGTGTTTGGATCTTTGACTGCATTCTCTTGTTCCTAAGAACTACCTGCTGTTTAGTTTAAAGTCTTGCTCTTTTAGCCTTGGAATAGCAGCAGCAATTAGACAAATTTCCCTGGGCTCTGCATTTTCAGTATTTACTGCGTGGTAACATGGTAACGCTCATAACTCCTAAACCGTTCATTGGAATACTGTGAATGAGCACTCTACAGAAATATAATGAAGTCCTCTACAAATATCTAGGAGTTGAACACCCAAGGTCCCCTAATTCACAAAAGACAACAGACTGCGTAGATCGAATGATTAACCAAAAACTAACCCGATCAAGAAATCCATAAGAACAAAAGGGTAGAAAATTGTTTGTTACCCTTGGAGACCACAACAATAACCTCTCAACACCAGCACAAACCACCCTGCTCCTCTTCTTCTCCTCCTTCCTCTTCTTCCTCCCCACCTTCTTCTCTTTTGCTCGGTTGCCATGGGGGTGGAGGTACTGTAGCTTGGAGGAGGGATTGTAGGGGAGGAGGGGGACGTCGGGGAGGTGAGGAGGCAGGGAGGGGCAGCCAAGGGCGAGAAAGGGGGAGGGGAGAGGCGGCCTAGGGTTTGGGGAGGGGGTTAAAGGGGTGGCTAGTCCCCCTAATGGGCTAAAACCTTGGGCTACACGCAGTCCTTCGTGCAGCGAATCTCATCAACCTTAGACCTTCGGCCTACAACATCCATTCACCTATGCAACTAGCGCAAGGGTCACCACCGAAGATTTCTCATCTTAGGAGGTTTGGATGCAAGATTTATGTACCTATACCACCTCCGCAGTGTACTGCAATGAGCCCACTCCGCAAGACTGGGATATACGTTGGTTATGAGACTGCATCCATAATCAGGTATTTGGAACCCATGTCGGAAATTTGCATACTGCCCGCTTCGCTGACTGCATTTTTGATGAGGATAATTTCCCGTCATTAGGGGGAGGAAATCAACCCCTTGATGAAAAATATCGGGAAATTACGTGGGAAGCCACAGGAATTCATGCACATGACCCGCGCACTAGCGAAACTGAAAAAGAGGTCCAGAAGATCATCGACTTGCAAGCATTAGAAAACCAACTACCCGATCACTTTAGTGATTTGAAGAGCGTGACTAAGTCGCATGTGCCTACACGCAATGCACCGGAGAGGGTTGAAATACCAAAGAAAATTGAAGGTATCCCTAATCCCGTCCAGATGCCTCAGAATAAAAAGACGAGAACTCCGGCTCCTCGAGTCCAAAGTAACCGGGGACGCCTGGCGAAATAGGATAAGGACTTACCACAGCCAATCACTGAAATCCCCCAGAATGAGAAGGGGAGCCAGTTGAGACCTGGCATAAGTATGACACCTTTAGAAAAGGGCATACCGGATCTAAAAATCCCCATCGGCATGGATGTGTGCGTACACATCGGAGCCGAAAAGCTAAAGAGACTCTAGAAGAGGCAATCGCTCTAGAAGAAGCAACTCACGAAGAAATAGTTATAAATTATGTGCACACGAGAGAGTCCCTGAATAGGACAACAGCCAATATCGATATCTACTTCACAAAGAAAATTGCCACAATCATCGAGCTTGATCCCGAGCCTGCATCGCTCGCTGAATGTAAGAAAAGATCAGATTGGGAAGTTTGGAAGAAGGCAATAGCAACTGAATTGCTGTCTCTAAACAAAAGAGATGTGTTGGGACTGTATGCCGCACATCTCCCCATGTGCACCCCGTAGGGCACAAATGGGTATTTGTTCGAAAGAGAAATGAAAGAAACGAAGTAATGAAATACAAAGCAAGGCTGGTAGCACAAGGTTTCACTCAACATCTTGGAGTTGATTATGAAGAAACCTACTCCCCGGTCATGAGTGGAATTATCTTTAGATATTTGATCTCAATAGCAGTAAATTTGAACTTAAAAATGAAATTGATGGATGTTGTGACCACATACCTTTACAGTAACTTGGATTCGGAGATTTATATGAAAGTCTCTGAAGGAATCCCTCTCCCGAACCAAGACAGAGCAAATCGAAATCTGTACAGTGTGAAACTTAGAAAGTCATTGTATGGACTGAAATAATCTGGAAGAATGTGGTATAATCACTTAAGCGACTTTCTCTGCAAGAAAGACTACACGAACAATGAAGACTGTCCTTGTGTATTTATACGGCGATCTCAGAATGGATTCTATATAATCTCTGTGTATGTAGATGTTCTGAATATCATCGGAACAGCTGAAGACATAAAAGAAGCAAGCTCCTACTTAGAGTCAGAGTTTGAAATGAAAGATCTGGGTAAGACCAAGTTCTGCTTAGGCCTGCAGTTTGAGCATGTCCCTGAAGGAATCTTGGTACATCAGTTGACCTCCACCCAGAAGGTACTTGAAATGTTTGGATTTGAGAAGGCATTTTCGTCGAAAGTACCGATAATCGGGAGGTCTTTACAGTAAGAAAAAGATCATTTCCGACCTAGGGAAGAGGGGGAGGAAATCCTGGGACCAGAATTTCCATACTTGAGTGCAGTGGGAGCACTCATGTACTTAACAAACTGCACTAGACCAGACATTGCATCTGCCGTGAAACTCTTAGCAAGATACAGTGCAGAACCTACCAAAATGAATTGGCAGGGTATAAAGGACATCTTCCGATACCTCCAAGGAAGCAAGGACATTGGATTGTTCTACAGAAAGAATCAAGATCTGAACTTGATTGGCTATGCAGATGCTGGGTATCTGTCAGACCCGCATACCGCTAAGTCACAAACAGGTTATGTATTTCTGTGTGGTGGAACTGCAATTTCATGGAAATCGTCTAAGCAAAGCCTTGTAGCTACTTCGACGAACCACTCAGAAATCATAGCACTGTATGAAGCCGTACGAGAGTGCGCTTGGCTCCGCCGAATGGTTCACCACATCCAGCAGTCATGTGGGATGAACATTGTGCAAACCCCCACAATTATCTATGAAGATAATGTAGCTTACGTAGCACAAGTGCAAATGGACTATATGAAGAGTCATCTCACAAAGCATATCAACCACAAGTTCTTCTATGCACATAAATTGCAAAAGATGGACAAGATTAAAGTACTGCATACTAAGTCATGTAAAATCTAGCAGATTTGTTCACTAAATCACTCCCCGCATCTAGCTTCGAAAGGTGCGTGTGTGGAATTGGAATGATGAGACTTAGATAAATGCAAAATTCAGAAGGAGAATTCTCTCAAGCCCGCTAGTAAATCTTAATCACGAAGATTAAGTACCCAAAGGAATGAAGTCCTAAAGACCAAATGAAATTGGGTGAATTGTACTCTTTTTCTCTTGACGAGTTTTCCTCAAGTTTCTCGACCAAGGTTTTTAATGAGGCAATTCGTGCATTACAGCATCACATGTATCATGTACTCTTTCTTCAGATTTTTTCCACTGGGTTTTTATGGAGTGTTAACGAGGTATAAACGTGTTAGGTGAGTGCCCAAGGGGAGTGTTGAGAAACATGAGCCCAGGCCAGCAGCCTTAGCCCATTACAGGCACCCTACCGTAGGCTGTAAATAGGAGTCATACCGGCATATTGTAAAGACAGATACAATTGAAAGCAATAAAGAAAGATCAGGAGTTCTCTCTACCTATCTGTGTTCAATCTATTATTCTGTTTTCTGTGATTGATTCGTTCTTGTTTTAAGAAGAGAATCGATCGGACTGGTCGCCAGCAACGGTTCTCAACAAAAACCATTCAAAGACCCTGGCAATCCCATCCACGGCGCCCTGGCAGATTTGATTATGACCATGTCCGCAAAAACAAGTTCAACCGAAGACCACCAATCGCATACAGGAGGGGCCGACGCCCTGGCGAAGTGTCCCTTGGGCCCTAGCGAGTGCCTGCTCGGCGCCCCGCGGCCGCCCTCCGAGCGCCCTGGCACCCAACCGCCGACGCGCTGGCAATCGGCCGCGCTGCGCCGTGGCAACCGCAGCCTCGCGCTGCGCCCTGGCGACCGAGTGGCCCAGCGGCCGAACGCCCTGGCGGCCAGACGGCCCGGCGGCCAAGCACCCTGCCACTGGCTCCCGGCGACAACGCTCCTGCGCCGTGCGCCTCACGACAAAGCAAAAAAGAAGGAGGAGCAAGAAATTAAGGACTTGTGATCATGGGCTCACCTCGCCTGAAGCTGGCCGTCGGCCCACGTCCGGGCGGCACTAGCTCCGTCGGCGCCTTCCTGCACACCCGAGACCAAAGCAACGCCTCTTCGCTTCAGATCGCCCGGCGATGTGCCGATCCTAGCTTGCCTCCCCATCTCCTCGTTTGTGCGTGCGCCCTGCCGCCTTGCGATTCGGGCACAATGTGCAGCGGCGGCGGCCATGGGGGAACGGCAGTCTTCCCAATCCATCTGCCCTCTGCCTTTCGGGCCAACCGAAAGCATGCCCCATCCATTTGCCCTTGCTGCCTTTTGGGCCAGCCGAAGGCATGACTGCAAGCCGAAGGTTTTTTAATTTGCTTTGTGGCCAGATTGGCCGGCCGAGGACGCCCACCACGAGGATAAGCTCAAGTGGACCGGCCTAAGTAGCTTAGTCCAGAGCTAGCCTATGGGAACTCTGGAGATACGCACAAGCAGCCAGTGATCTTGCAGCAGCCTGAGGGTGGTAATTTGATTGAGCAAAGGACTTGTCGCGGGTACGGCGCCTTCGGCACACTGTTTCAAATACAACTACCGATGAGATTCACTAGGACTTTGTTAAATGCCAACGTCAACATGGAAAGCGACGATTCGACACTACCCCTTTTGGCATTCCTCAATGTCAAGGTTATAGAGTTAGTGTTTAAAAAAAACAATTTCACCTCTCTGCCTACAGGATCTACTCTATAGAAGACACCTATATACAGATCAAGAGTTGCAGCTATGCTAAAAAAAGACTGTAATACCCTCGCTTGTACCATAGACTAGCTATCTCATTTAAAGATATTTCGGTCATTTGTACAGACCCAAAAGCCTACAAATACCTCATATATCCCTCCTTTGTAAGGAGGCTCTTTTGAGTTCTCATGAATAATAAAGAAATATATTTAAATTGGTGAGCCCTCGGGGGCTCCCTCCCCAAAGGTAACCCTCATTGGCTCACCGACAGAAGTAAGGCAGTCCTCTCGCACATCTGAAGATGTATAAATCCCCGTGTTATTTTTACTCTCGTGAACGATGGTCTATCACACGGCCGACGTTCACCGCTCGCTTGTGTTTGGGTATTCACACCTACAACAGTAGTTTTTAAATATTGCCTTTAGCAAATAAAAGAAGTTGAAGTTAATTTTGTTGAACTTTGTATGTATACTTTTGGCACCTGTCGCTAGAATCTTCTCGGCTTCTCCTAATTGCAATGAGTTTAGGACGCCTAGAGGACGAAATACCGTCCAAGTAGCATCCCAACGGTACAGGTATTCAAAAGGTTGGTTTCATCCTAAAAACCTCATCAAGTTTAAAATTCTAGGATTGATGTACCAAGTATGTTTCAACAAGATCCTTTGAGGGCGGTGGCAAAGCCGGCGGGCCGGTGTGGGGCCGAGCCATTGGCGGGGAGCGCAAGCTCAGGTTCGCTTGGAAAAGTGCTGTTTTCCACGCAGGGGCCGCCGTCGCAGGGTTGGTCCTTAAACGGCGTGGCCGGCGACAGCACGAGGGCAACGATAATGGCACAGGGCGGCAACTCGGCGAGCATCGCTGTGGCAGAGGGGGGGGGGGGGGGGGGTGAGAGAGACTGGCTTGCTTTTGTTTGGCACAACACAATTAACGACCAAGATGGACTGCCTGACCCCGGCGACGACGGCAGTACGACGCATCATTTGTCATTTTTCCACGAGTGAGTGCGCAAGTGCCAACCTCTCGGCCGCCTACACAACTGCAATTTTGGCCGCGTCACGTATTCATGGTTTATATATGTACAGAAAATTTGCATTGCGTGCAGTCTTTAGATGCTCGTGGTAAATAAAATTAAGCACGGCACAGCCATGGAAAATAAAATGCCCAACAAAGCCAATGGAGTCGTCAATATTTAGCCTTTGCGACGTTACTTTCTTCGATATGTCAGTTATCGCGGTACATGTGGGGACCCCGCGCTTGCGCACTACGTCTGCGCCTTCACGATGACATAGAAAAACTGCCGCTTCATTCCGTGGTTTCCCCGGCACTTCCGGCCGATGGTGCCAACTGAGGAGTTGATGCTGCGAATCGAAATTGATTATTCCAGCTAAACTCCAAGCCATCTTATGCGACTTCCATAGTACGTTGACCCCGCCGATCCAAAGGTAGCGGCGTAGCGAGACATTATGGGTGGTTTTTTTTTTTGCTGAGATTTATGAATTTTAGTTTAAATTTTTAAATTTTAGTTGTTCGTAAGAGAGTATATAAGGACATTTGTATATGATTTTAACCGATATAAATAAATTTGATATAGTGTTTACTACCATTAACTTATAGATCCCGTATTAAAAAATAATATTTTAAAAAATAGTTAATATAATATAAATCATAAGTCAAAAAAGCCTAGGTATAGGGGAGCTCGTGGGAATCCGTAGTGTAGCACGTCGCCTCTACGACCGCGCGTCTACGGCCGTCGACATCCGGCAGCTAGACCAGCGTGTCGCGTCAGTGTTGCGACTTGTTACTCTGGAGTATGGGGTGATTTGGACGTGAATGTTGTACTAGTAAATTTCTAAATAACACAATCACTACTACAAACAGTCTTATCACAGACGGTTCGGAACCGTCATCACAGACGGTTCCTGAACCGTCAGTGTTTAGGTGTCAGTGATAGTAAGTGGTTATCACAGACGGCTCCCAAACCGTCTATGATAACTCACATTACAGACGGTATAAAAAAACCGTCTGTGATAGTCGAGTATCACAGACGGTTTTTATAAAACACCGTCTGTGATAAACGACTATCACAGACGATTTTTTATAAACACCGTCTGTGATACTCGACTATCACAGACGGTTATATCACAGACGGTTAGTAATAAAGGTCGTCTGTGATATCATTCATACCACAGACGGCACTCTTTGAAACCGCCTGTGATATTGTATCACAGACGGTTTTTAACAACGAACCGTCTTTGAAAGCAAGTGCATCAACCATTTTATTTGTTGTTTTTTGGCTAGCCTCAGGATATGCTAGCCATGCCCTCTGAAAGCAAGCAAACAAGCAGATTACAGATAAATGACAGATATAAGTTAATTGCAACTCAAAGTAAATTACAACAAAATTCGATACATAGATGAATATAACAAACTGCCAGCTGATCACATACATATATAGAATGAAAGTCGTTACACAAAATCTGACAAATGAATTAAATTGAAGGAATTGTTTGATTTGTACAATTGAATCCAATGTTTCAACATCTAATTATCACCATTGCCGGCATGGAACTCTTCCCTCTTATTTATGACCTCTGCTAGCAAGAATTGGAAGATGATTGCACGAATATCGATGAGATTATCAAGATCATATGCACTTTCGTTAAAGTCCACCCGCTGTCGCTAGGAGCAATGTTAAGTCATTAATTAGCATGTGTGTGTAAATATATATATATATACATATATATAATCAGAAAATAATAATTATTGGAAGGACCAGACAAACCTCTGGATCATTGATCTTAGTATCCATGATTTCCTTCATGTGGCGGCAAACGTAGAATCCACATACGTTGCCCTGTAGCTGCTGGTGGCACTGCAAAAATAGAATTACATACATCGATATTGTCAATTCTAGAGGCATTATAACAAAGTATGATATAGGATTGTTGTGTTGTAGCGGGTACCGAAAATCGCGTGTTGTGTCGTAGCGTGTCACTGGATTTGTCGTGTCTTCCTCCTTGGGCAACATAATCGGCAAACGCCCTACGTGATTCAAAAAAGTTAGCCTCGGCCGTGGCAAACAAAAGAAATATTACAATAGAGTTATGTATGGAGGAAATGACTTTACCTGTTAAGTACTTCTTGCACACGACTGAAGTCATGGTTGCTCCTAAGGAGGGAATCAAGGATATTACCTTGCTCCACTTTGGTACAATCATAATCAAAATCCAGTGATGCCTAGTCATGTGTGCCGCCATAGTGATTAATCTTAAGTTCATGCTGCATGTAAAGTACAAATGAAACATATGTGTGGCAACTAGTGAAGCACTTACCCTTGGTTGATGGGTACCATGACGTACTCCTTGTCGTTATGAGCAATCAATCCCCTCGTTATGTAACCTTGCACGAAGGATGCATCTGCGTTGATAGATTGCTCGGAGACCAAGTGAGGGTCGAGGAAACCCACCGGTCGTCGCGATCGCCGGACTTCTTGGATCATGTATCTATACATAAAGAAAGAGTAATGACATTTATCTGTATAACGTGAATGTAGAACTTCATTGTACAATACACTTACAATGTCCAGCATCGTAGAAGTGAGGCGTCGAGTTCGTCGAGATTGAATAGTAAGAATAAATCTTCGAATGTCACGACGATATAGCCCGAGTCGTAGAGGAAATGCGTCTCGTTATATTTCAGAGTGAATGCACTCTGCCAGATTGGCTTCATATTGGACTTCTCCATGTACCAGGCATGCAATGTATTGCAAATCAAACCAAGCTGGGGTAATTGTGACTCGGGCACCAACGACACTCCTAGAATAAACTTCCATGGCACGGGACGCGGCTTAGTTTTCTTCGTATGAGCCCTGGAGCCTTGCTTATGATATGTTCTCGGTGGCGTCTCGGCGGGAGCCGATGCAATAGACTTTACTGGATTTGGCGGTGGAGGTGGAGCCACCGGAGCCGATGTGCCAGGTCCAGGGCGACGTCCCTCTTGGGCCACTGGATGTGAAGATTGTGGCACGGACATGTCGAGGACGATGTCCCTCTTGGGCCACTGAATGAATGTGTGGACGGTATCCCCTAGTGTCTTAATCTCTTCGTTTAGGGGCTTCTCAAGAGGGACGGTCTTAAAAATATCATTAATCATGTCCACCTGGACCTTTATGAAACCGGTGTCTACTTGTACACCATGCACCAGCGTCCCTGGCAGCAATGGATACACCATGCCGCGCCCAGCGTCAACGGGAATAGAGCCAACAAGCCTGACTTTGAGACTGCAAGGCATGGGCTCCTACATAACGACACAAGATGAGTTAAGGCGTCCACCAGAGAGATCTATGTACCATTCTAAAGAGGTACATTACCTGAATATCATCAATAGGTAAGTGGGCATCGCTATGTTCAGAAATTGGTGTGGACGCGCAGCTACTGCGATGTTGAGGGGGACTGGGTACCGCAGTAGTAGGAGTAGGTTGCGATTGGTTGCGGACTTGTCTCAGTTCTTCCCGCAATGAATCTATCTCTCCTCGAAGTGAGGCAGTCTGCTCTTGAAGTGAGGCAGATAGTTGTTCCACAAGTTGAGCACGAAGCTCCTGTTTTATTTCTTCGTTGCCGTACGCCTTGGATCTCTTCCTACTCCTATATGTCTCGGAGTAATCTGGAAATCCATGCCTCCAAGGTACATAAACCCCCATGCCTCGTGTGCGACCTGGGTGCTCCTTATTTCCCAAAGCCTGTGATAGTAAATCTCTCTCCATATATTCTTCAAAGGAGCCACGAGAAGATTCGGTAGTCAATGATTGCTGCAAGAGGCAATTAATCATTTTATTTTTGAACCCATAAAGTCCAAGAGGTGTTAACAACTATATAGTTTAACATATCTTACCATGCGTTGGGACACTTCCTCATCTGTGGGGTTTTTGAAAGAGACACCCGAAGATGTGGTTGATGACCTCGCTCTTAACCAGTTTCGAGCGCACTCGTTTGCGATCCCGGCAAATGGTGGAGAGGCCTCCGATCGGATTGCGACCTCATCCTGCATCCTCCATTGCGGGATTTTACCCGCGTACCCAGCGGTGCCGAGTCTGTGAGGGTGCGTATTTTGTGACTGGAGAGCCTTGTGCGCCGCACTTTGTTGTTCAAATTCGGTCGTTGTCTTCATCTGCACAAAGGCCTCCCATGTTTCCGGCGACACGAAAGGATACTTTGTGAAGGGTGTGACATCCTTGGCCACGTACTTCGTCACAAGAGTGCTCTTAAAATTCTTCCATGGTTTTCCCATCGCGAGGAACGTCTGCCGTTGCACGAGTCCCTGTACTTCTGCTGGGATCTCGAACGAATTTGTAATTTCCTCCCATAGCTGATTTTTATGATCCTTAGTCAAATATTTCCAGCTTGCTATGGTGATTGGGACCCGTTGCCTTCCAATTATCCCGTAGGTTGTCCGAAATGATGACGCTGCTTTCGTCGGTTCCAGAGGGACCCCATTCGGAGAGACCACCGTGATGGTCATTCGGCCCTCTGGCCTTTTCGATACTCCTCGGCCGCGCTTAGTTTTCGCAATTTTGGGAGCGTGAGACCCAGATGACGACAACGAAGACTATGTGAACGCCATCTCTCTTCTAAGAAAAAACTAACTGCAGTGAGCTATGTGCCTTCCAAATAGACTAAACAAAGTTCTATGAAGCAAATGACACAAACCAGTGTATCAAATTCATTGAACAAGATACACTGGAGTGTGTCACTTGCTTCATGCCCTTTGACAAAGTTCTAACGATTGACTAACTGCAGTGAGCTATGGGCCTTCAAAATAGACCTTGTAGCTAAAAAGTGAGGTAAACAAAGTTCTCTAAAGCAAATAACATAAACCAGAGTATCCAGTTCATTGAACCGGATACTTTGGAGTGTGTTGCTTGCTTTATGCCTGTTGTGGTTACAGACCAAACAGAGAGAGATGTGGTAGTGGAGAGTTGGGAGAGAGTGATCGCCTCTCTCCTAGCCTTCCCTTGGTATATATATTGATATGGGCTGTGCTCTTACAACTGTGCCCTTACATCGGTACCTCCTTGTCAGGGGTATTTAATTCATTACATATGTCCCATTTTGGGCCCTATAACCTTCTAACAGGCCTACTGGGTTTAGGTGGGGGCCACCCCTACAACAGGAGCCTATCATGGTGAAGGGCTTCACAGGGCCGAAGCCATGTTGCTGAGTCCTTTGGCCCCCTCCGTCCCTGCGGCCCGTGAACTTCTCCGAACTTGCGGGGCCTTGGTGTGCCGCGGGTCCCGGGGTCTAAGGCCGTAGCCGAAGCCGATGCCTGGATTGGCAGTTGAGGTAGCCGAAGCCGATGCCTGGATTGGCAGTCGAAGTAGGCGCGCGCGCTCCGTCCCCTACCCTTCGAACGGGTGGCAGCGGAGCTGGCTCCTAGTCGAAGTAGGCGCGCGCGCTCCGTCCCCTACCCTCCGAACGGGTGGCAGCGGAGCTGGCGCCTGGTCGAGGTAGGCGCGCGCGCTCCGTCCCCTACCCTCTGAACGGGTGGCACCAGAGCTGGCTTCTAGTCGAAGTGCGCAAAGTAGGCGCGCGCACGCTCCGTCTCCTACCCTCCGAACGGGTGGCCGCGGAGCTGGCGCCTGGTCAAAGTAGGCGCGCTCCGTCCCCTACCCTCCGAACGGGTGGCAGCGGAGCTGGTGCCTGGTTGAGGTAGGCGCGCACGCTCCGTCTCCTACCCTCTGAACGGGTGGCCGCGGAGCTGGCGCCTGGTCAAAGTAGGCGCGCGCGCGCTCCGTCCCCTACCCTCCGAACGGGTGGCAGCGGAGCTGGTGCCTGGTCGAGGTAGGCGCGCACGCTCCGTCTCCTACCCTCTGAACGGGTGGCCGCGGAGCTGGCGCCTGGTCAAAGTAGGCGCGCGCGCGCTCCGTCCCCTACCCTCCGAACGGGTGGCTGCGGAGCTGGCGCCCGGTCGAGGTAGGCGCGCGCGCGCTCCGTCCCCTACCCTCCGAACGGGTGGCAGCGGAGCTGGCGCCCGGTCGAGGTAGGCGCGCGCGCGCTTCGTCCCCTACCCTCCGAACGGGTGGCAGCGGAGCTGGCGCCCGGTCGAGGTAGGCGCGCGCACGCTCCATCCCCTACCCTCCGAACGGGCCAGTCGAAACTTCGCACAGCGGACACCACTGCGCCTACGGTGATTGCAACCTCATGGTCCAGGAATGCGCTGTAATGGTTCCTGGAATCGCGCCGGCCCCTGGCTTGCCAGGGCTAGGTTGTCATTCCGTGCGACTCGCCCTGGCGTGCGGGGCACGCGGCGCCTTGTAACTGGTGCGCGGTGGGATGTGAGTGGTTGCGTGATCACGGCTGCTCGCCTCTTCCCTAGAGAAGGGGGACACGAGGCGGGTGAGGGATGGCGCGCCATGCGGAGTTTAGCCATATCCCGCCGCCCCGTTACTGTCAGCTGTCCTGCTATGCTTCGAAGCTGTCATGATCCCACGGTCTGGTAGCGCGC
Source organism: Dendrocalamus latiflorus (assembly GCA_017311315.1). Classification (NCBI taxonomy): domain Eukaryota; kingdom Viridiplantae; phylum Streptophyta; class Magnoliopsida; order Poales; family Poaceae; genus Dendrocalamus; species Dendrocalamus latiflorus. Next base: position 24,122,448 of record CM029644.1, on the reverse strand, counting down.
TTTTAATGGCGGCTGGAGTCGTGCCGACGTCTGGCCTGTCAGAGGGCAGGCTGTCGCGTCATGCAACCGCCTTCCCGTGGGTGGGGCACGCGGTAGAACGTATTCCTGCTACGGGCTTTGACCCCTCGGCCAAGGCTGTGACCCGTTAGCTGGCCTTTGCGTGAGGGGGCCATCTTCCGGGTGCGGTCCTGGCCCGAGTACTGGAAGCTACCTTGCTGCGCGCGAAGGTCGGGCCAAAGACCGGGGGTATTCCTGCTGGGGCGGAGGCTCCGTCTTAGAGGCGTGTCGGGTCGTGCGCCCTAGTTATTTTGTGCAGGGGTTGCCACGCGGTGGGAGGCCACTGGAGCGTCGTGCACTGACGGTCCTCACTGCTGTGTCTGCGTCTGGCGCGTACCGTCACGTCGCTTCGTTCTTGGTTATGGGGAATCGTGCGGGACGGGCCTCTGTACGACTGCGGTCGCGTCCAGCACGCGGACCGTCGCGACGCTTCGGCTGCCGCCTTTGGGGTGAGGTGGCTTGAAATAGCCCCCACAACCGCGCCCCCGCAGTTCGGCGCCCCTTTCTCGCTTGCTTCACCTTCTACACTCCTGTGGTATTCTCACTGCTGTATTCTTCCTTCTGCGAGAAGCGATGGCATCCGGAGACAAGCGCGGCCAGGCGGTTGGTGCTTGCGGCATTCACCGGCGGTCTTCACCGCTAGAGGTGAAATACTCGCTCGGCGAACGCGACTCGGCGGCGGCGGACAAGTGGTGGCTGGCGGCGGAGAAGGGAGGCTCGCTTTCCGGCGAGTTGGGCCCCTCGCTCGTGACCGAGAAGACAATCCAAGCGCTACTGCGCGCGGGGAAGTTGTCCGAGTGCCAGGCGGTATGGTTGCCTGCCGCCGACGAGACGGAACCGCACCCCGAGGAGTCGGAGGCGCTTGTGTTCGTCGCCTTTTTCGACGCGGGGCTCCGCATCCCGGCGGCGGCGATCGTGGGCGACGTGTTGCGGACCTTCGGGCTGGAGCTGGCGCAACTGACTCCGAACGCCGTGGCCCGGCTTGCCGTGTACAGCTGAGCCTTGCGCTCGGGAGCGTGCTGGCCCAGTGCTTCGTTGTTTGCCTACCTGCACGAGGCACGGTGCCAGCCCAAGAAGCGGAAGGACGGGACGCTGTCGAACTTCGGCAGCGTCACCTTTATTCTTCGGTCATCTTGCAGCAAGCTCTTCCCCGTGAACTCCACTCGCGGGAAGTGGGAGTCTCACTGGATGAAACGGTGGTTCTACCACCGCGTGGCGAGCGGGAGCAGCCTCGAATGCACGGGCCGGTCGATCGCGTTCAAGACCTCGCCCGGCCGGACGCTCGACGACGAGAACAGGCGAAGGGCCCGACGGCTCGCAGGCGTGGCCGCCCGCTTTAACATGCGCGACCTCGCCGAAGAGTACGCGATGTACGGCGTGGCGCCGCTCGCCCGTGACTGGCGCCTCACCGCCGAGAAGCATCGAGACGATAATGTTCTGCCGTGGGTCTGTTCACTGCCGGCACCCTCCGACCCTCGTAGGCCTCGACCATATCCCTCCTTTGTCCACGCGGAGTGCGTTACATGTTAATCTTATCTTCTGCTTTGCTGTAGAGATTCGCTTGGAGGATGCGGAGCGGGCCGTGCGCGTATTTCTCGGGCCGTATACCGGCAGGGAGCATGAGCAGCGCGCGTCTGCTACTGCTGCGGCGGGGCTGGGGCGGATAAACCGCGTGTGCGAGGCCTTAAGCCTTGCCGTGCCGGACCGCGCTGATCCGCCCTTGCAACACCAAGATGACCCGTCTCGCAAGAGGGCCCGAGGCGGAGCGTCTGCCGTGCTTGGTATAGCAGCTGCCGCTAGTGCTCCCGATGGCGCGGCAGACGCGGAGTCGGATTCGGCGAGGTACGTCGACTCGGGCTTGGATGGCGTGGACGCCGAGGGGCGAAGGCTCTTCGGGGGGTGCCCTGGACGGTGGGCTCGTCGCGAGCAGCCGGAGAGGGGAAGTCTCGTCACCTGCGGTGGTCGTCGGGACAGGATCCATGCTGACCGGCGGTGCTGGGGTGGAGCCTTCGACCGTGGCCGCTATGATGCCGGAGACGCCCTCTGCGGGGGTGCATGGAGCTGGGTCTTCGCCGACAGCCGCGGCCGAAACCGAGGTGCCCTCCGCAAAGGCTGCCACGGTGGAGTCTTCGCCCACGGGTGTTGTGGTCGTGGGGGCCTCTCTGGCGGCGGCTACTGGGGCGGTGCCGTCGCCACTTGCTCCGGCTAAGCGGCCGTGCCTGCGGCCGGAGCTCCACGGGACGTCAAGGGGATTTACCGTGGCGACGGGCATCGGGAGCTTGTGGGACTCCGATGCATATGCCGATGCCCCTGCGGCGCGCGCTCCCTCCGCCCCTCAGGCCATGTCGTCCGCCGTGCAGGAACGGTCAGCGCCGACCCCGAACGCGGAGGCTTCTGTTCCTTGCAGGGCCACACCCTCCGCGGGGACTTGCGCCACCGTTACCCCGCCTGGGGCTAGGGGTGCGGGCCCCCGAAGCCCTCCTTCCGCTACTGAAGGTAAGGTGGCTTAGTTTACCCTGGTGTATTCTTCGTTGTGCCTTGCGGTGCTCACCTGCATCCCTGCCTGCAGCGTCGCTTATTCCGGAGGAGGAGCCCTTGGCAGAACATGGGGGTCCTCGTGCCGGCGGGGCGATCACCGTGCGCCCGAGCCCAGCGGACTTCGTGCCTCGCCGGAGACGCTGAGGGCGTGGCGCGGGATCGTGGATGACGCAGCTGCCAGTGTGGGCCAGCAAGCGCTGCAGACCTACGGGGCGGGGCGTCTCGAGGACGCCTTAGAGGTGTCGGGGGTGAGGGTAAGCACTTTATATGACAATGCCTGGCTATGTTGAGCTTGCTAAGCCTTTCTGTTCTGCAGACACTTGTGCTGGGGCAGGCCTTGCAAGCGGCCTATGTTCGTGCCCAAAGGGTGCTTGAGGATAGGCTGCGGGTCGCCGAGGAGGAGCTACACGAAGCCTCGGGGTCCGCTCTGCCCAGGATGCCCGCATCCGCCAGCTGGAAGCGGAGTGCGCTGAGGTGAAGGCGCACGCCGAGGGACTTGCCGTGTCGGCGCGGGAGTCGACCGTGGAGGCGGAGCGGCAGAGGTTTGCGGCCGAGCGAGACGTCTTCTGCGACAGGTCGCCTCGCTGGAGAAGGAAAAAGGTGAGCTTGCCTTAACTCTAGCGGAGCGTGACCGGACGCTTGGCGAAGCTTCGGTCATTGCATGGGATGCCATGCAAGCGCTGGAAAGCCATCTTCAGGGGCTTGTGGCTAAAGTGCCGGACTGCGCCTTTGGCCCGGAGGAGCTGCCTCGGACCCTTCGCTGGATCGGAGATGCCGCCAACATTGCGCGCGGTGCATGGTGTGCGCGCTCCTACGGCACCGCGGTTGCATGCATGTCGCCGGGCTGGAGGACCCCCAGCTGGAGATGCCCGGCAGAGCCGGAGTAATGTCCGGTGCCGTCCGCGCTGTTCGTCGCGCCGTCAAGTACTTCCATGAGCAGATCTGGGATTACGTCGGGGAGGCCGCTGCGCGGGTCGAGCTTCGGAAGTCACTCTACGGGGAGGGGAGCCTCGGCCAATTTCTGGACGAGGTCCCGCGGCACGATGAGGGTGGCGCTGAGGCCTCCGAAGGCGCCGAAAACTCGCAGGTGTGACGCTGAGGTGGCCAGGTGTTAGCGTGTGTTGCAATGTCCCCCGCTTTTCTTGTGAATGAAGTACGCGCTTGCTTTACAAATTCTGACTTTCGCCTGTGTCCCGGGCAGCTTCCTTGCTGGGGCCGATTACTTGCGTCCGACCTTGCGACCCGTCGGTGCCTTCGACGCTGGCGAATGGCCGAGGAGTCGCTGAACTTTTGGGCGGGCCGATCTTCTTCTGGCGAAGCCCCGGCCTTAGCGCGTGCTAAGGACGAGCCTGCCGAATAGCTACTTAGAGCGGCAGAGATGTTGGCGGGCCTCTGTACTTGTAAGATTTTTCCGATGTATAGACCTCTTGGCGATTAGGATATGCGCTGCATGTTGTGCTTCGGGCGGTCATGTTGTGCGGGGACAAGATCCCCATGTTCAAAGTGTGCTGTTGGTGTAGTCATGCGAGCGCTATCTCCTGCCCGTCGAACGGGTGGCCGCGGACACCGTATTGTTAGCGTGTGCGGAGGCAGTCGTTGACGCTACAACCTGTTTAAAGTCCGTAGATCGGCGCGTGCGGAGGCAGACCTCCGCACTACGAGCTGTTTACAATCCGTAGACTGGCGCGTGCGGAGGCGGACCTTCGCACTACGGCCTGTTTAAAATCCGTAGACTGGCGCGTGCGGAGGCAGACCTCCGCACTATGACGTGTTTAAAGTCCGTAGACTGGCGCGTGCGGAGGCAGACCTTCGCACTACGGCCTGTTTAAAGTCCGTAGACTGGCGCGTGCGGAGGCAGACCTCCGCACTACGACGTGTTTAAAGTCCGTAGACTGGCGCGTGCGGAGGCGGACCTTCGCACTATGACCTGTTTAAAGTCCGTAGACTAGCGCGTGCGGAGGCACGCTCCGTCCCCCTACCCTCCAAAGTGGGGGTAGCCTCTGGTGTACCTCGTAATCCGCGTGCGCACCCTCGCTGGAGCCAGCCTGTGGCGTGCTACACCGCTACTTCTTGAAACTCTCGAAATTGGGTTTCCATAGCGCGCCTTGCGTACATCTCCCGTGGTGCGCGACGACGAGCCTCGATGCTTTGAGGGTGGTGCGCGATTTGTCAGCCGCGCAAGGTTCGCGCCGCGTTTGCGTTTTGTCGAGTGCGCCGGGACAGCATCCGTGTCGTATTTATACTCCTGGGAGTATCCGCAAGGACGACGTCCCTGGCATGCGTGGAATCCGCGTCTTGTTTATACTCCGTAGAGTGCGTAGGGAGAACATCCGCGTCTTATTAATACTCCGGAGAGTATGCGCAAGGACAACGTCCATGGCATGCGCGGAATCCGCATCTTGTTTATACTCCGTAGAGTGCGCAGGGAGAACATCCGCGTCTTATTAATACTCCGGAGAGTATGCGCAAGGACGACGTCCATGGCATGCGCGGAATCCGCATCTTGTTTATACTCCGTAGAGTGAGCAGGGAGAACATCCGCGTCTTATTAATACTCCGGAGAGTATGCGCAAGGACAACGTCCATGGCATGCGCGGAATCCGCATCTTGTTTATACTCCGTAGAGTGCGCAGGGAGAACATCCGCGTCTTATTTATACTCCGGAGAGTATGCGCAAGGACGACGTCCATGGCATGCGCAGAATTCACGTCTTGTTTATATTCCGTAGAGTGCACAGGGAGAACATCCGCGTCTTATTTATACTCCGGAGAGTGCCTGCAGAGGCGTCCCCCCACATGTCTTTGTTTATACTCATGCCCGTGTCCTCGACGGAGAGTGCGTATGCGAACGTGCGTCTTCGTTTATACTCATACCCGTGTCTTTGACGGAGAGTGCACACGCGCACATACGTCTTTGGTTTATACTCACACCCGTATCTTTGACGGAGAGTGCACACGCGAACGTGTGTCTTCGTTTATACTCATACCCGTGTCTTTGACGGAGAGTGCACACGCGAACGTGCGTCTTTGGTTTATACTCATACCCGTACCCCTGGCTACGGAGAGTGCACACGCGAACGTGCGTCTTTGGTTTATACTCATACCCGTACCCCTGGCTACGGAGAGTGCACACGCGTACATGCGTCTTTGGTTTATACTCATACCCGTACACCTGGCTACGGAGAGTGCACACGCGCACGTGCGTCTTTGGTTTATACTCATACCCGTACCCCTGGCTACGGAGAGTGCACACGCGTAGGTGCGTCTTTGGTTTATACTCATACCCGTACCCCTGGCTACGGAGAGTGCACACGCGCACGTGCGTCTTTGGTTTATACTCATACCCGTACCCCTGGCTACCGAGAGTGCACACGCGTACGTGCGTCTTTGTTTATGCTCCGGGAGCCCGCGCGTAGGCGAGGCCTCCGCGCGCTCTCGCCGCGTATTTGTGCACAATGACAAGAGGTTGGCGACAAACGGAACTCTATTACATTCCCGTTTGCGCGGGTGAGCGATTACAATGGGCGGGGGTACTAACCACTTGTCTTTGGCGCGGCCGGAGCCTCTAGTAGTTGCACTATCTGTAGGGCTTGCCGAGCCGTCCCCGGATGACGCCGTGGGTCCCCGCGCTGTGATGCCGATTCTACGCGTGCCACTGAGCGTCGCGACGGGGATATCTGGTGCCGTACTCGATGCGCCGAGCCATATCCTGGTCGCCATGAACGGTAATGATGGCCCGCGGCCCCGGGAGCTTCATGCATAAATAGCCGTGATGTGGCACCGCTCCGAAGGAGTTGAGGATTGAGCACCCAGTATGGTATTGTAGGGGTATGGGAGATCGACGACATCGAATGTAGCATCTTCAACCCTTTCATTGTCGTCCTGGCCGAAGGAGACCTGAAGGCATATTTGGCCGAGCGCCCGTAGAGGTTGTCCTCCGAAGCCTTGCAGCGGAATTCCCGATGGGCCTAGGCGACTTCGAGGAATCCCCATCTGGTCGAAGGCTGCCGCGAACAGGATGTTCGCGGAGCTGCCACCGTCAACTAGGGCACGTCCCACGTCGCATCCCGCTATTACGACCCGGACGGCCAGGGGGTCCTGGTGAGGAAGTTCGACGCCTTGGGCGTCGGCGGGTGTGAACGTGACCTTGTGCTGTGCCCAGTCCGGCGGTGCTTGCGCTGGGTACGCCGCTACGTGGTGTAGCCTTCGGACGTAGGCCTTCCGCTGCCGTGCCGAGGCGAACCCCAGCGAGGAGCCTCCGGAGATGACATTGATGACCCTGTGGTGGGCTGCCTCCGGAGCCTGCAGCTGCAGGAGGCCCTCCCGAGGCTGCTGCACATGGGCCTGAATTCGCAGAGGGCCCTCATGGGGCTGCGTCCCTTGCGCTTGAATGTGCATGGGGGCTTCGTATGGGTGCTGGACATGGGCCACCATAGGCGGGTGTGCCTCCAGGTTCCTATCCCTGGCGCGCGTGTCTTGGGTGCCGCGACCGTGGACTTCGCACCACAGCCCATGGTGCTGGTCATCGTAATCTCCACGGCCTTTATCCTCGCGACCCCGGCCACGGCCACGTCCCTGGCCTCGGCACCCCCGACCGCCACGACCAGCAAAAGCGTTTTCTTCGGAGCCGCCTTCAGAGCCGCCTTCGATGTCGAAGACATACCGGCCTCGCCGTGACTTCTGCTGGCTGCGCTTGGGCCTATCGGATGGCTCCTTGTGCGGGGCGTCCTTGCGCTCGGATGCGTCCTTGGATGACTCCTGCTTGCGTTTTCCCTTCGAAGAACCGTCCTTCGGCGGATCTTCGGTTTTCGCCGAGCCACCGGCCTGGTTGGTGTCGGAGTCGTCCCCTTGTCTTCGCCGTGCGTCTTCTTCCGCCCTGGCGTATTCCTCCATTTTGTCAAAGAGTTTCGTCACTGTCTTGATTGGCTTCCGCGCGTTGTACTCGGCCATCGGGCCCGGGCGAAGGCCCTGTATGGTTGCATTGACAACGGTGGTTTCGTTAACGTCTTTGACTTGACAGCGTATCTTCGCGAAGCGTTTGAAGTAGTCCTGGAGCTTCTCCGATGGTTTCTGCTTCACGGCGAAGAGCTGGTCCGCGTCGACCCGCTCAACATAGTTTCCTTGAAAGTTGTTGTGAAGGCGGTCGCGGATCTGCTCCCACGCGTAGATGGAGTTTGGCTCTATGGTAAAAAACCAGGAAAGCGCCACTCCTTGCAGCGCGAAGGGGAGTCCCTTCGCCTTTGTGGTGTCATCTCCACCCGCGGCCTCGATTGCGGTTTCATACACGCGCACGAACTCGTGGGGGTCCGTATCGCCTTTGTATGGCTCGTTGATACTAGGGAATTTGAAGTCTTCAGGCCACGCCACCTGCTGTAGTCCTGCCGAAAGCGGGGACTCTGGGTCGACGCGTCGCAGCGGCATGCGGCTGGATGTGGGGGTGTCGCGGCTGTCTGCCCTTTCCGGCGTGGGCTCTAGCGCGACCACTGGCGCGGCTTGCTGGCTCCGAGCCTCTTGCATGTCTCGGACAGCCCCGCGAAGGTCCCCTAGCTCCCGCTGGAACGCGTTGAGGGCCGCCAGCAGGGCGCTTTCCTCCGCTAGTGCGGGCGGGGCCGCCGGCACGCCCGGCGGACGGGTCGGCACGGGTACGATTGCCTCGCGAGCTCCCGAGCTACCGGTCGCTCCGTTGTGGCTATCGCCAACCGCTCGGTCCGCGCTACCGGCGAGCGTTGCGGCGAGGGTGGCGGGGTTGGTCGTCGCAGCGCCAGTGGCGGGGTCGGTCGCCGCAGCGCCGGTGGCGGGGTCGGTCGTTGTAGCGGCGGTGGCGGGGTCGGTCATCGCAGCGACAGCGGCGGGGTCGGTCGTCGCAGCGCCACTGGCGGGGTCGGTCGTCGCAGTGCGAACGTCGACGCCCGCGCTCGCGACAGCCGATGCCGAAGCCCTGGTACCCACGCGATGCTCCGACCCAGCCGCCTTCTTCCCCTTCGCTGCCGTCGACGAAGCTTTTTTCGGTGCCATCCTTCTTCGGATTTCAGGCTTGCTCCTGTCCTCCCCACGGACGGCGCCAACTATTGTGGTTACAGACCAAACAGAGAGATGTGGTAGTGGAGAGTTGGGAGAGAGTGATCGCCTCTCTCCTAGCCTTACCTTGGTATATATATTGATATGGGCTGTGCTTTTACAACTGTACCCTTACATCGGTACCTCCTTGTCAGGGGTATTTAAGTCATTACATATATCCCATTTTGGGCCCTATAACCTTCTAACAGGCCTGCTGGGTTTAGGTGGGGGCCACCCCTACAACAATTCCCTTTGAAGGCCTAAACAAAATTCTATGAAGAAAATGACAGAAGCCAGTGTATCAAGTTCATCGAACAGGATAAACTGGAGTGTCACTTCCTTCTGGATAAACATGATATATTATATGCTACAATTTAGCAAGCTAACATGTGAAGCATATATCATAAAGTACATGTCAAGCATATATCATAAAGCTAACATATCAAGCATATATCGTAAAGCTAACATATCAAGCATATATCGTAAAGCTAACATATCAAGCATATATCGTAAAGCTAACACATCAAGCATATATCGTAAAGCTAACACATCAAGCATATATCGTAAAACTAACATATCAAGTACAAAGTTCTGTCGGGAGGGACCGGCGGCGGAGGGAGCGCCGTCGGAGGGAGCGGTGTCGGGAGGGACCGGCGTTGAGAGGGACCGGCGGTGGGAGCGAGGGGCGTCGGGAGGGAACGGCGGTGGGAGGGACCAAAACCTAGCTAGCAAGGGCGCTGGAGAGTGGAGATAAGAGAGTGCGCGAGTGCGGACTCCGCATACCTAGCTGCAGGTATTTATAGGGTCGCTATCACAGACGGTTCTATAAATATAACCGTCTGTGATATCATATTATCACAGACGGTTCTATAACTATAACCGTCTGGGATATGCATATTATCACAGACGGTTCTATAGATAGAACAGAAACCGTCTGTGATATGCAATTATCACAGACGGTTCTATCGATAGAACCGCCTGTGATAGTTCACTATAGATACCCGCAGCTAGCTAGGTTCCTATGTCATTTTACAATTACAATAGAACATAGATACATTTATGAAAAACACAAGCATAACCATAAATATAACTATTTCTTAGTTCCTGAGTCATTTTACAATTACAATGGAACATAGATACATTTATGAAAAACACAAGCATAACCAATATAACTATTTCATAGTTACATAATTTATTACACTTGGCTATATCATTTTAAATAAAGCCCTTCACGATGATCGACACGCATATAGCTTGCTTCATCGCCTTGTTCTTTCTCGATCCTGATGCCATCTCCGAATGGAGGCAAATTATCAAATTGATTGTACTCTTCCTCATCCACAACATTTTCAACCCAGACAATCCTTCTTTTTCCCTGAAGAACTACATGGCGCTTCTTATTTGCCGGGTCGTTTACATAAAATACTTGAACAACTTGCCTCGCGAGTACAAATGGTTCGTCTTTGTATCCTACACATTCGAGGTCCACGGTAGTGACGCCGTACTTGTCAACCGTTACACCCTGTGGGAGTTGGACCCAACAGCACCAAAATAGAGGAATTTTAAAAATTACGTAGTCAAGCTCCCAAATCTCCTCTACAAGCCCGTAGTACGAGCTTGGGCCAGCGGTACTGCCGTGCGCATCATAGGCATCTATGCGGACACCTGAGTTCTGCACTGTGCTCTTTCTATCTTGATCTGTTGTATAAAATGTGTAGCCATTAATGTCGTATCCTTGCCATGTCACAATTGTAAATTTTGGCCCTTTTGCCAACCATTGTAGTGTTTCACTTGACGACCTCCTAGTCAATTGCGCCTTGAACCATTCGTTGAACTGACGGTTGTGTTGTCTCGTGATCCAAACTTCTGACTGGCCTGCATTCTCCTGACGTAGCATGTCCTTGTGCTCTTCAATATATGGGGTCACTTCAGTCATGTGTTGTAAAACCATGAAATGGGCTTGAGCATACGTATTTTGATCCGGAGTTATTGCTTTCCTCCCGATAGTCCCGATACCCTCTAGCCTCCCCTCGTGACGAGATAGAGGTACACCTATCGGCTCTACCTGAGCCATGTAGCCGATGCAGAATTCAATGACCTCTTCTGTTGTATAACCTTCGATGATGCTACCCTCCGGTCGAGATCGATTGCGTACATAGGACTTCAGAATTCCCATGTACCTCTCGAAAGGGTACATATGACGTAGAAATATGGGGCCGCATATTTTTATCTCTTTCACAAGGTGGACAATGAGATGGACCATGATATCAAAAAATGATGGAGGGAAATACATCTCTAGATGACATATAGTTGTCACCACCTCGGTTTGCAGAGCATCTAGTCCATCCGGATCAATGACCTTCTGAGCAATTACGTTGAAGAAATAACATAGCCTTATGATTGTCACTTGAACCTTGTTCGGCAAAATACTTCTAATTGCAACAGGTAGCATTTGTGTCATTAGCACATGACAGCCGTGAGACTTCATGCCAATTAATTTCAATTGTTCCATGGAAACAAGTTTCTTCATGCTTGTGGAGTGACCAGATGGAACTTTCACACCATGTAAGGACTGGCACAGTTCAGTTCTCTCGGACTTAGACAGAGTGTAGCATGCTGGGGGAAGGTACGTCCGGCCTTTATCAGTCTCTATCGGTGCTAACTCGGTCCTGATGTTCATAGCGACCAAGTCACGCCTTGCGTTAACACCATCCTTTGTTTTATCAGGAATGTTCAGTAAGAGACCAATCAAACTGTCACATACATTCTTCTCTACGTGTATGACATCGATGCAATTGCGAACTTCTAAGTGCTCCCAATAAGGCAAGTCCCAAAATATTGACCTCTTTTTCCACATGTTCTTCCTCAATTTACGTCCCTTTCCAAGCACAACATTTATATCCTTGACCATATCATACACCTCTTTCCCGCTAAAAGGTCTTGGTACTGAGTCATCCTCTTTTTTCCGTCAAATTGTTTCTTCATCTTGCGGTATGGGTGATACTTTGGAAGGAACCTACGGTGACGCATGTACACAGTTTTTCGCGAGTTGTTCAACCACACACTCTCGGTATAATCTAAGCAGTGCGGACACGCTTTGGCTCCTTTTGTACTCAACCCTGACAGGTTACCAAGGGCAGGAAAATCATTAATGGTGCAGAACAACATGGTGCGTAGAGTGAAGTTCTCTCGTTTGTCCGCATCCCATACTTGTACCCCTTCGTTCCACAGTATTGCAAGATCTTCCACCAATGGTGCTAGGAACACATCAATATCGTTGCCAGGTTGCTTCGGCCCTTGGATAAGTAGTGACATCAAAATATACTTCCGCTTCATACACAGCCAAGGAGGAAGGTTGTACATGCACAGAGTCACGGGCTAGGTGCTATGTCAGCTACTCATGTTACCAAAAGGATTCATTCCATCTGTACTCAACCCAAACCTTATATTTCTCGGTTCCACACCAAAATCTACAAACATCCTATCGATGTTCCTCCACTGGGTAGAATCAGCAACATGTCTTATCATTCCGTCTTTCTTACGCTGCTCGCAGTGCCAACGCATCAATCTTGCATCCTTGCGGTTTGCAAATAAACGCTTCAAACAGGGGATTATAGGAAGATACCACATCACCTTAGCAGGAGGTCCTTGCTTCACCTCGATGCCCTTCCCATCATCAGAGTCATTTTTACGCTTGTATCGGGATGCTTTGCACACCGGACAAACATGTAAGCTAGCATAATCTTTACGGTACAGGATACAATCATTCGGACATGCATGTATTCTTCCTACTTCCATTCCTAATGGACAAAGAAACTTCTTGGCTTGGTAGGTGGTTCTCGACAACACATTTCCCGTTGGAAGCATGTCCGCTAGGAGACCTAACAATGCCGTGAAACTCTTGTCGGACCAACCATTGCTTGCCTTCAATTTTAGCAGTTCTAGAACTGATGACAACCTCGTGTATTGCGGCTTGCAGCTCGGGAACAAAGGTTTCTCCGAGTCCTCCATCAAGCCCTTGAATTTACCAAACTCTCTCTCACTATAGTTCCCTTCTGCATCACGTAACATCTGATCCAGATTATCATCCTACAACCTATCCTCATGATTCAGATTGTCATCCTGCGACCTATCCTCATGATCGAAAGAACAGTCCACAACTGGCATATCGTTGTCTCCCTCAACTATGTCATAACTACCTTCTTGTGTACTCTTCTCTTCACCGTGACTGGTCCAACATTTGTACCCTTTTCTGAAACCCGTTCGAATCAAGCGAGCTTCGATCTACGCTGAGTTGCTAAACATCTTGAGATTATCACAATCAATACATGGACAATACATATATTTCATCCCCTTCTTCAACATATCCAGCTCGGCCGCCCTTCTAAAAGCAGACACGCCATTAATATACTCTTCACTCACACGGTTCTCAATATACATCCAGCTTCGGTCCATCTACGCTACACAAGTAACATATATTTAAACAAGAATGTTAGCTAGTACTTACCCATTCTGAAATCCAGCAAACTAACATTATCTTTCTAAACCTAGCTAGCTAGCTACATTTAAATTAAATAAAAACCTAGCTATCATCTCCGGCCTTCAATTACAAACACATGTAGCAAAGTAATTGAGTACTAACCTCTGATCAGATCACTAAGAAGACAGTGATATGTTTTCACCCCTAACTCCCTAAAGCCGGCCGCCTTGCTCCACCAATGCAGCGCAATGAAGACAGGTCTGTAGTGTCGACATCGAGAAAGTACGCCAAGTGATTAATAGTGTGCAGAATATCACAGACGATTCCAACCACAAACGGTCTGTGAAAACAATATAGCACAGACGGTTCTTGATAATAACCGTCTGTGAATTATCACAGACGGTTCTATATACGCACCGTCTGTGATACCAACAATATCACAGACGGTTTATATTAATAACCGTCTGTGATTGTTCTTATCACAGACGGTTAGTATAAAGAACCGTCTGTGATAGTCTACATTATCACAGACGGTTATTAACACGAACCGTCTATGATGTCCATAATATCACAGACGGTTCGCAAAAAGAACCGTCTGTGATTGGTGAGTATCACAGACGATTCGTATATAAAACCGTCTATGATAGTCCTTCACAGACGGTTTACACTACAAACCGTCTGTGATAGTTCACTCGATAACTTAAATTTTTTTATTTTTTTGTCTAGCCTCAAGAAATTAAATAATGTACCCATAGCCTTCGAAAACAAGCAAATAGAGACGCAAGCACAACAACACATTCAGATCTATTACAGCTAATGAACCCTTCGTGGCACGACGGTCACACTAAATAAGACACACTTACGACACTTACGGCAAGAGTGTGTTGCCTAGTATGCCGCCATGCCACAACGGAGGCGCTAGCTCACGACAGTAGTCGGCGTTGTGGAGGAACAAGCAAATACAGAGGCAAGCACAACAACATATTCAGATCTATTACAGGATAACAAGCTAACGAACCCTTCATGGCACGACGGTGACATTAGACAAGACACCCTTACGACACTTACGGCAAAAGTGTCTTGTCTAGCGTTCCACCGTACTGCGACGGAGGCACTAGCTCACAGCGGAGGGGAGATGCATGTAGGATGAGGAAGCTAGCTAGGTAGTGGATGAACTCACGCGTGACTAGTACCGGTGGAAAGTTTGATGAGGAGTTATTAATAAGGGCCGAGCCGTGGGAGAAACTGGTGCCAGCCATTCGATGTGGAGAGAATGGACGGGTGAGATCGAAATCCTGGGTATACGCCAATTATTGGTAACATTTGCTTATCACAGACGGTTATTAACACGAACCGTCTGTGATACATACTATCACAGACGGTTCGTGTTAATAACCGTCTGTGATTGTGCTTATCACAGACGGTTCATAAATAGAACCGTCTGTGATAAACCTTCACAGACGTTTTATACCACAAACCGTCTGTGATAGATCACTCTATACGTCAAATTTTTTCAGTTTTTTTGGCTAGCCTCAAGAAATTAAATAATGTCCCATGGTCTTTGAAAACAAGCAAATACAGACGCAAGCACAACAACACATTCAGATCTATTACAGCTAATGAGCCCTTCGTGGCACGACGGTGAAACTAAACAAGATACCCTTATGACACTTACGGCAAAAGTGTGTTGTCTAGCTTCTCGCCATGCTACAACGGAGGCGCTAGCTCACGGCAGTAGTCGGCGTTGTGGAGGAACAAGCAAATACAGAGGCAAGCACAACAACACATTCATATCTATTACAGGATAACAAGCTAACAAACCTTTCATGGCACGACGGTGCAGCTGAACAAGACACACTTACGACACTTACGGCAAGAGTGTGTTGTCTAGCCGCCCGCCGTGCCGTGACGGAGGCGCTAGCTCACAGCGGAGGGGAAGCTAGCTAGTGGATGAACTCATGCGTGACTAGTACCGCTGGAAAGGTAGATGGGGTTAATAATAAGGGCTGAGTAGTGGGAGGAACTGCTGCCTGCCATTCGATGTGGAGAGAATGGACGGTCGAGATAGAAATCCTAGGTATTCGCCAATTATTGGTGACATGTGATTTTTAGAGACGGTTATTAACACGAACCGTCTGTGTTGTCCAGATTATCACAGACGGTTCGTATTAAGAACCGTCTGCGAAAGTTCACAGACGGTTCTTAATACGAACCGTCTGTGATGTCTTAATTATCACAGACGGTTCGTGTTAGTAACCGTCTGTGAAAATATCACAGACGGTTGCGAGTATAAACCGTCTGTGAAAGTTTAATCACAGACGGTTCCGTATGAACCGTCTGTAATGTAACCGTCCAGTATAGCCTTTTTTATAGTACTGAATGAGTTCGTTCACTTGTAATATCCATCAGCTTACAACGGAATCCTCCGACAAAAAAAAAGGAATTTTACGAGAAAAGGTTCAATTTTAATTAGGATGGGAAAATTTCCTATACTCCAAACAAGTCTAAAAGAGTAAATTGCACCAAATAGTTCTAAATGATAAAAAGGGAAGAGAAGATATGTTGCACGTAGTTTAGTAGGGAAACCCTATAATTTAAGACAAACCGCGCCAATTTCAGCGTGCTATATACGCACACCATGAGCGAGCAACCGACAAACCCAGACCAAATTGCCCAAAACGGACAACGACTTACGTTGCCAATTGCGATGGTCGTCACTGCCGTATCCGACGGTCATTAATTTACCCCCGTCTACAAAAAGACTCCATACCTTTCCTCGTTGCACCACGCACTATGGCTCACCATCTCGTCCTGTCCGCGGCCATCGTCGCCGTCGCACTGATCGCGCCCCGCGCTGCGGGGTTACCGTGGGCAGTGTGTGGCACGATCGGCAACTTCACGGTCAAGAGCAAGTACCAGGCCAACCTCGACCTCATCAACGCCACCCTGCCCAGTAACGCCTCCGCGTCCCCGGACCTCTTCGCTACCGCCGAGGACGTCGGCGCCATCCCGGAGCAGGTCTCGGCCCTCGGGCTCTGCCGCGGCGACGCCAACGCCACGACCTGCCTCAGTTGCCTCGTCCAGGCCTTCCGCGACCTGCCGAACTCGTGCGCCTTCAACAAGGACGCAACCATCTACTACGACTGGTGCATGCTCCACTACTCCAACATCCACTTCCTCTCCGCCGACGACTCCGGGCCGACCATGACGTACAAGGTCGTCTTCTACGCGAACGTCACGTCGGAGCCGGCCCGGTTCAACCGCGTCGTGGCCGCGCTCGTGAAAGCCACCGCCGACTACGCCGCGTACAACTCCTCGCGGCGGTACGCGGCCGGGGAGGCCGACTTCAACCAGGAGGTCCCCAAGGTGTACAGCTGGGCGCAGTGCACACCGGACATGACGCCGGCGAGGTGCCGGGGTTGCCTCGCCCGGAGCATAACGCAAAATATTGGGTTTTTCACGAACCGTCTCGGGGCCAGGGCCCTTGGGGTCAGGTGCAGCTTCCGGTACGAGACAGCACCCTTCATCGATGGTTCGGTGATGGTGCATCTGCCAGGACCATCAGCGAGCTCTGGAGCGCCAGCGCAGGCGCCGGCAGCTGTGGTGCCCACGGTTAATGTGACGCCGGCGGCGACGGCCAGAGCAGGTGGGTCAAAGCATATATTTCTTCGTGTGACATTACTGACCCATACGTACTGATATACACATAGCATACGTATAATAATCACCAATACTTTACGGTGTTTTTTTAGATAAAAGATTATATAAAATCCGGCCTCTATATCCACGTGGGATATATATAGCCAAAAGATACACGAGCTCTTAGGCTCAAATCCTCGAAACTGAGGAGCAAAAGACAACAAAAAAGATAGCTTAAGGACTTAAAAAAAAGCTAGAAAGACTAAGCTTCAGAACTTCTTCTCCGTCCTTGCTTTCAACCAAATCCCTATCCCCATCCGACTGTGCCATCCAAACTTCGGTCTACTTTGCGTGAAGAAGGACCTCCTAGGCGACGCCTCCAAGGAGGCGACTAGGGTCGCCAACGCCGTCCGCCTCACCGAGGCAAGGTTTTCACCCGGAGATAAGCATACATGAGGGCTATGGAGTGCCATGACAACTCCTCCAGGAAGGAAAATGGCGCCCGAAGGCGTCATCGTTGTCGAGACCGGTAAGAATACCGGCAAGGCTTTCGCCAGCACTTCCACAGCACCCCACCCACTACCCACACACAAAATAGACCGCCACCAACACACCGGGGTCCAGCACGCCTCTAGGCCATGGCATAGCCACCCATGAACTCCACGATGAGCCGCTTCCTGCAACGTTCGCCTCTGAAGAAACCACTACGCGACGCCTATGCGCCACCACTGAGCAGATCTAGGAGCACGAACCACGGAACAATCCTATAGCAATCACAATGCAACAACTTCGCGCCAAGGCCCTCTGCTCCAGCAAACGCCGCACCAAGGCTCCCTGGACGGAACGTCACGACCGAGGATTAATCGCTACCGCGCCGAACTCCAAGCATCAATGCCAGCTTAGCCTACTCCGGCCGCCGCGGGATGCCTCAGGAACCCAGCAGCCGAACCGCCTGCCGTACGACAGGACAAGCACTGAAAAGGCACTGCAGAGGAAGCCGCCGCCGACTGAAGGCGACCCGCCGCAGCCAAACGAAGCCATGCCCGACGCCGCCCGGCCATCCCCACCGGCGACGCCGCAACGGCACCAGCGGGGCCGCCCGAAGCCACCGCCGACCACTCGGCTTCACCCGCCGGCAACGGCCACCGGGCCCGCTTTGCAGTGTGGCTGAAAATTTTTTGGTTCGTGTGAGGGTGACGAATTATCTAATATAATATAGCGGTGTGGTACTTTGTCTCTCTACCCGGTGAGAGTTTGATACTTGTGAACCACAAGTTATCTAGATAGGTTACTCCTTGCCATTTTTAGAGTCGTTTAAAAATCATTTATTAAAAGGATATATAGTGCTCCATCTGTCCCTAAATAGTGTAGAGTAAATTATAATATTATAAAAGGTACTTTTGATAGATGGTGAAGCTATTGGTACAATTTCCACGTCACCAATCTTTTTTCATAACAGTGGTTAAAGTTTATAAAGTTTTTCCCCGAAAAAAGAAGTTTATAAAGTTTTAACTGCCGGCTGTTTTCTTGTTGTGTAACTCTTGGTAGCCCACCGTACTGTTTTAGCTACTAACTGTATCAACAAGATTTATTCAGTTTTCTGTGTACTAGAAGAACACACCAATGCAGATTATATATGTATTATTTCAGTCGAAATATAACTTTGTGAAACTCGTTTGACCTGACATTTTTCTTCTCACATTGGTTAATTCACAGGGACAAAGTTCAGTGTTCCTGGCATTGTTCTTATAATTCTACTGCCTACCATAGCCGCCATAAACCTTGTCGCTTGCCTCTGTTTCTGGAGAAGGAGGCGGCCAGTAACAGAAACAAAGCAGACACGTATGTCCTGCAAAATTCTCCAATTTAAACACTTCAAGGAACCTAAAATGAAATACCTTATCCACTTGTCGTGACTTTGATATTTTAAACAGATGCCAGTTATTCCACAGAAGCAGAGGACATCGAAAGTGTAGAGTCGATGCTGATCGACATTTCTACTTTGCGTGCTGCAACTGGGGATTTTGCAGAAAGCAACAAGCTTGGTGAAGGCGGATTTGGTGCGGTGTACAAGGTACTGAAAAAACATGTCTTAGAGTTACCATCAAAATGCTCGCTAAGCTTATCATTTGTTTCATCTTCACAGGGCACTCTCCCAGACGGCGATGAAATAGCAGTGAAGAGACTGTCGAAGAGCTCAACACAAGGAGTGGAAGAGCTGAAGAATGAGCTCGCTTTGGTTGTCAAGCTTAAGCACAAGAATCTTGTCAGGCTTGTCGGTGTCTGCTTGGAGCAACAGGAAAGGCTGCTCGTCTACGAGTTCGTTCCCAACGGGAGCCTCGACCTGATCCTTTTCGGTACTAATTGAATCATGTTCAACTCAGTTCTCTCCTCCATTTTCTCTGCCAAGTTTGATATCATCACATTGATCTCCGTTACATTCTTTATGATCAATGCCAGACACTGAGAAACGCGAGCAACTGGATTGGGAGAAGAGGTACAAGATCATAAACGGAATCGCTCGAGGTCTGCAATACCTCCATGAAGACTCTCAGCTCAAAGTAGTCCATCGCGATCTCAAAGCAAGCAACATCTTGCTGGACATGAACATGAACCCGAAGATTTCAGACTTTGGCCTCGCGAGAATCTTCGGGCGAGACCAGACCCAGGGTGTCACGAACCGTGTCGTCGGCACATAGTCAGTACCATGACGCATAGTCTAGTTCAAGTAGTAGCTGTTTAATCATCCGGTAGGTAACTAAATAACTGTGACCTTATCTTGCTTCAGTGGATACATGGCGCCGGAATACGTGATGCGTGGGAACTACTCTGTCAAATCGGACGCGTTCAGCTTCGGCGTCATGGTTCTGGAGATCGTGACGGGAAGGGAAAACAACGACTGCTACAACTCCCGGCAATCTGAAGATCTCTTGACTACGGTAAGTGCTTACTTACAATGTGAATATCTGATCACCATTATTACTAGAGAAGAGCAAGTCACACAGTGCAGTTTTGGCTCATGGCTACTGCAAATGGCGCAGATATGGGAGCATTGGACGGCCGGAACGGTGTCGGAGATGGTAGACCCGTGCATGAACGACAGTTTCTCCGAGAGCGACGTGCTGAGATGTATCCACATAGGGCTTCTGTGCGTTCAGGGCAACCCGGCGGACCGGCCGGTGATGTCGTTGGTCCTCATGATGCTTGGCAGCGACACGGTCTCTCTCCATGCCCCGTCCAAGCCGGCGTTCTACACCAGGAACGGCGGCGCCAACAACGGCATCGCGTCCGGCGTGTCGACCGCGTCGGTGCAGGACGGATCCTAGAGAGTCCATGACAACTTCCGTTGCCAATTATAATGTCTCGACCCAAAGAGGGTGTATGGAAATCCGTGATTCTCTGAAGGCTTGTTTGCTGTTCGTTCGTGCAAGAATTAAGAAACGTCTGCCGAATTTTTGTTAGATCAAAATCGTGTAAACGTAGGATCACACGAGTAAGCTAGTGGCCCGCGGAGGTGTAGTGCTACGAGCAGGGCTCACAATTTCGGTTATCCAATTTCGGCTGATCACCTCCGATTATCGCTGATAATCAGTTTTACTGGACACAGTACAAACCGGATTCAAATATCGCGGTTTAATTTGAATTTACACTGATTTTATTTGGAAATTCAATTTTTGATTTGAAATTTTCGACCAAAACCATAAAAAATTCCTATTTTCGGTGAAATCGGCCCCGTTTAAAATATTCATACCGGCGTTTTAGAACACCTGATATAAGTTGATTGGGCCGGGATGATATTCGTACTAACCCTGTCTGTGGGCTTTTGGTGGCCCAACCGGATTGGAATCACGACGCGAACAACCAACGGAGATCTTCCCGCCGGGGTCCCCTCCGTGCTCCGCCCGAAGTGTTAGTATGTAACGCCCCATGCGGCATGCGCGCCCTCCTCGGCGTTCCTCGTGTAAGGCCTCATGCATGAGGGCCATGTCCTACTACGTCACGCTCGAGGCCGGCACAGGCGAGGTCACCGCGTTATCCTCCCTGCATGGCGCGTGCGCGGTGGCCAAGTAGAGTGGCCGTCACGCTGGCGTTCGTCCCGGGGCCTGGCCGGGTCTTGATTCTTCGCGCCCGTCATACGGAGCGGGCCTGCTCAATTGGGTCCTAACTTTAAGCTTTTAATTTTTACCTTTTAATTTCATCTTTTTTCTAGTTTTTTTTTACTTTTTTGTATTTTCTTTCTATTCCCGTATTTCTTTGTGTTGTCCGTGATGAAATAACATAATTTTTTTTATTTTTAAACTTTTTCAATTTAATTACGCTAAAAAAGCTAATAGCAACTATAGTATAAAAACCCTCAAACAGTGTCAAAAAAGCTAAAAGCTTAAACTTTAAGCTAGAATGAGCACCTTGTTTCAAAAAAATACTAACTGATCTAGCACACAAATTGGGCTATTTTGCGGTTCATTGCAGCTTCACAGTTAATGGCTGGGTTTTTTAGACTTGTGGCTTTTGGGTTTTATTATAGTAACTAATTTTTAAACAGTATATTTTTTTAAGGTAGAGCCTACAAGTTGATTGTAGTAGACACTGTACCGACTTCAGCTATACCGACGAAAATCACATATGACTAGTGTTTTTTTTTCATACTCTCTCTTGTAAATAACCAGAATTTAAAAGTCGTAAGTTAAAAGTCATAAGCGCCTAAAAGAACCATGAGAATAATTTCAGAGCAATACACAGAATGAGAAACATTCTTACGGCCGTAATGCAAATAATGGTAATACAGATGCAAGTCGTACCAGTAGGGTCTTTTCTGCATCAATAGCTGTTTCATATTGGTTCAAGTTCAGTGATGGGCAATTCATTTGAAATAGCGACGGCGTTACCTGTGCCCCGGGAATCTCTAGGATGTGATTCTGAATACAAATCCGAGTTGGCACGGTGGCACCGATCTCCTGGGTGTGAAATGCTGGACTCGATGGGGATTGGGTAGATACAGTGTTGCTCCTAAGCATGACATTTACTGATGACATCATCGGTCTATCTGGAGGTTTTTTCTGAACACACAGTAACCCAATATTTATGCACTTCAGTATCTGGTTTCTGGGAGAATGGCTATTCAAGGTCAAGGATCAACCAATTCGATGGCTTTCCCCGTGGTCTAGTTGATACGGGGTGCCCGAGCTTTTAGATATAGGATTGTTGATAACTTACACGTAAAGCTTGATAAATCATAGCTGATCTTCCGTTGTCAATGCAATAAGCTTGCAACTCTTTAATTCGTCAAATCTCACACGTGATGTTCTTCACCAACCATCGAGCGAAGAACTATCGATCTCTCAGTTCCCAGTGGAAACGATAGAAGGATCTTTGCAAGAAGAACGCCCAATTCTCCTTAAGTGTTGGTCTCGCTGAAACAACTTGGAAGAACAAGCGTAAACACATAGATGCAATTTACAATCTGAAAATATTATCAAAAGTGGTATAACTTTCGGTGTACATAACCTTTACATTATATAGTCATCCGAATGGCCCTAAACTTGATGAAAAAGAAAAGGACTCAACTTCTATCTTTAGTACAACCTACACTACTACAAAACAAGTTATATTGGACGTCTTATCACAGACAATTCATAAGGAATCGTCTGTACTGTAATTATTATAGACGGTTTTACAAACGTGACCGTGTACCATCTATGATATGCAACTATCATGGCGGTTCTTATTAATAACCATCTATGATAGTTTATAGACGATTATTAATACGAACCATATGTAATAATTGCAAACGTTACAGATGGTTTTTAATTAGAACTGTATGCGATAATTCACAAACAGTTATTAATACGAACCGTCAGTGATCATTACGTATCACAAACTGTTTGTGGTTGGAACCGTCTATGATATGTATTTGTACGTATGAATGGCGCTTCGTCTCCCCGATGTGCGCGTCTCTTCGATTGTTTCAGCTCCCCGATACGTCTCTTCATCTCACGCGTCGAATTTATCCTTACTGTATAAAAATGATCGTCCACCACCGGAGATTAATCCCGACATTGCTGATCCTATATGAGCACCTCGCCGGCTGTCTATCTTCCTTGTCTTCCTTGTCTCTTAAGCACAAATAAATGGCCCCCTACTCGTCCTTGTCACCGGCATTGATTTCCAACCTAGCCATCTTGTACGAGCACCTTGCCAGTCGTACGCTAGCAGATGCTGTGGAAGGACATTGTTCCAACAGTGTCCTATCTCCTATGCACGAGGATTTGCCAAAGTAGTTGAAAGTCACCTTTCGCCGTCTTGACATCCTCCTCCACCGCATGTTTTGGTTGATCTCTGTAAGGACCCAGATTTTACAATCCGGATTCCTCTGTGATTCCACCGCACTATTCCCTGGATCAGTAGATAGTGCTCACAGTTTACAGTTCTGATTATCAAAGTACATATCATGCAGAAGCGTAAATATATAATAGTAGACTTACTCATGGGCCGATTAGGCCGAAATCAATAAATTGCAGTAGCGGAAGAACGAAGCACACAGGTGGGACCTTCAGGACATGCCCACAGGCAGCCAACTGGAGGTTCGCGACCTAGCCCTTGACAACTTCATCTTCTTTGCCATCATGTCCATTCGTGTTGCTGAGGCGTAGTGATCTGATTCCTGATTCTGGATTTGTTGTGAAAGCGAGTGTGAGCACAAACCACTGTGCTCCGCGAGCCAATACACAGGATGCAAATAAATAGTATGCATGGCTTAACAAAGGAGAGACTCGGGTTATTTTATTTGCCAAAAATCGCTTTTAATAGCATTATTATTAGTTAATCATAGTATTATTGTTGCTACCTAAACTCCACATAACGATTACCATATTTAACTTAATCCACCGAAAATACACTTTCTATATTGTTTGCTGTCTAAAACTCCAAAGAGCGAGCGACATCATTTAGTTAATCCACTGATCACACATTCATTACTGCCTAAGACTCCAAGCAGTGTGTGTCATCCTTTATTCTGGATCCACCAATATCTTCTGTATTTTAAATTTCTAACAATCCAATCTTGTGGTTGCTAATTATCAACTCTTCATTTCTAAATTCCAATGATTAACTAACACCATTGCTTTTAAATCCACCGAAATCATTCATATTCAATCCTTTTGTTATTAATCCAAAACGATAATTCATTCTTCCAATAATCAATCTCATTTTCCATTATCAATCACTAACTAATCCACTAGTATACCTCCACCAAGAATATCATTGATCAATACTATTCTCCAATAATCGATCTCATTTTCCATTATCTATCACTAACTAATTCACTAGTATACCTCCACCAAAAATGTCGATAATCAAGTCTACGACTCACTAGTATACATCCACCGAGAATACACTTTATCAAGATTGTAACCCAATAATTGTTATTATTCCTCCAATATTCAATTCATCCATCTACTATTTGATCCAATCCTATTAATCCGATTATCGCCAACATCTTCCAAGAATTTATGTTAGTTATCAGTGATGTAATCCAACAAATACCTTTGCACTCCCTAATTCTTCGAAAATCATTTAAATCATCTTTCTGGCCTATATATTCATTTAGGCTCCACCAATTTATTTCTCCCAGAATCCGCACTATCATTTTCACCTTTATGATTAACATGATTCCACCAACAACTTTATACGGTTAACACAATTCCACCATCTACTTTTCTTACGACTCTATCTATTCTTCCTGACATTTTACTTTGCGAGATGTATTATCATTATTCAGAAATATAATACAAAGAAATTTCCTGAGACCTAGCAATTTTAAACAAAAACATAATGTGTAAGAGAATGCAATAATAATAGCGATCTAGATTCCATCCACCGTTACATGGCATCCGCACCATATAGCATCTTTCAGCGTTATAGCCGCTTAACTTACCACTGGGACAGCACCCAGGACAATTCAAACCAGGACCATCTGCAGCCCTTCACTTTACCAATACCACCCACAAAGTTTTCCAAATAGAACTATATCTGGTTAAGTTCCCATGCCCGCCCTTGACCATGGGCACGGCTATTCGAATAGTTTTGACTCTGCAGAGTGTGTACACTTTCACCACAAGAGGCAATCAACTCATTGCCCCACACGATTCCTTAGTCATGTGGTTGAGCAGACCATCACAATGACTTTTCAAAGTATCTAGCCCCTTTTGTCATCTCACCTTATGGGCTGCTCCCACTTGCGGTGGGTCCCATCTATGCACAGGATGTTTCCCACAGTCACTAACGCAACCAGGCTCCACTTCCCGCAACGCTAGTACAGCTGGGAAACTTCACCCTCCACTCGGTGTCCCTTTAGGCCTCCCCTTGCCCTTGCGTATCCACTTCCTTCCACTACCAGTGAGATGAGTCCAGGAGTTTCGATAAATTTACTTAGCCAAGTTGCACTTTGCAGACTTGTGGTTGTACTGTTTTACACAGGAGGTCATGACAAGATTCAATCCTTAGTGGTATCTAGGCGGTTCTACCAATACCCACTTTGTGCTTCCACTGCACCACACACACACACCCTCGAACCATCCGCCCAGATATTTAAGCAAGTTGGGATTTTTGGGAACATAAAATAATCATACCAACATATACCAGTCATTACCACCATGACTTCCCAAACCAGTTTCTCATGATTGTAAATGTTAATGATGCTTGGGGCATTTCAGCGCCTCCGAGTATCTATGCAGTATTAAGCATGGCGTATAATTAGGGACTTATTTTCGAAAGGTTAATATTATAGTTTGCTAGGGCGACAAGGATCACACATTCAAATATTCCAAATGAGATGTACTATTAATCAAGTTAAATAATGGGCATATAACTAGAATCTTGAATTAAGCATTTATTTGCATATAAAATAACAGCATGCAATTTGATAATTTAAACAAAAGGAATTTACAGAAAATGTAGGTTCAACATGATCAAAGTATTGACTCGCCTGGCTCGGTTTACCGCGGTCTTGAGCTCACACAAAGTTATCTCATGCGATGATTTTTAATTCCTGGTCTTCATCGATCTTAGTCTTGCTTGATCCATATAATCTTCAGGACTCCAATTTCTAATTACGAGATAGACAACTGAATTCAAATAAAAGCAAATAACTCAAGAGATCCAAATAAATCCGAATAAACTCAATTTAGTTTTATTATGAGTTAATGGGTGATTTGGGTGATTTGAGGCAAGGTCGATGGGGTGCGGAGTGTTAACGGAGTCAATCGGGGTTGGAGCAAAGTGATTAAATGGTCAAGGAAGATTTACCGAGACGAGTTCTAAGGAAAGTTCATGATACTAGAATATTCATAGGAATATTCTGCTTCAGATTTGAGGATGGCCATGGATAGCTGACTTTAGGATATCATGGACCGATCTTTTTATTCCATAACTTTTTTATAATTTTTATATTTATTTAGGGAGTTCCATGAGCCAGTTTAGACCTATGTGCTGATATATAATATTAGCTTGCTATTCCTTGAATGGCACGAGCTGGCACATCGTAAGAGCATTAACCCGGACCTAGGGTTCATACATTGTCTTTAATATAACTTGCATTCAGAGCTAATG
The DNA here is from genome assembly GCA_017311315.1 of Dendrocalamus latiflorus. Lineage (NCBI taxonomy): Eukaryota > Viridiplantae > Streptophyta > Magnoliopsida > Poales > Poaceae > Dendrocalamus > Dendrocalamus latiflorus. Next base: position 24,096,072 of record CM029644.1, on the reverse strand, counting down.
GTTAGTCGATATGTTGACAATTTTTCAGCATTATGTTCCCGAGTGTTATATTTACTACAGTCTTTTATACAAGCCACGTACTTATAGTTTAAATAACACCTCAGTTTATTTAAGGGTTGTTAGTGAAAGTATTTTTATGACTTCTCAAGAATATAGGTACGACAGTCATACTTTAGATGGTTAATTGTGTATCACTTAATTATATACCGCTTTTGGTTGCGCAAATAGTTTATACAATATATTCTAGAGTCATTTTATGTGAAATGCTAATCTAACACCAACTGTCATTATTAATGAAATCTATCGTTTGAGATTTATTTATTGGCGATGTACTAATGGTGGGGTTTATAAATCATGACTTTCTAATTTAAATAGATATTTCATTTTAAATGACTTTGTCATATCATTTAATTTTATGAAGCTGCTTGAGTCATCATGTAATCTAATATTAAAGCTTTAAGAATTTTATTTTATATCCCAACCAAATTTTATTAGCCTCTCCACTTTATTAAGTTTTAGAACCATCTCTTATGATTGCCTTTACTTTATAATTAGATTAAGATAAATAGTAAAGGCTCATTATTTATTCATATATGGTAATTATTTAAAATTTAAATCTTTAATAATCTCATTTACACCCTAATTAAATTTTTATTAGCTCCTCTAAATTATTTCCAAATTTTTCTCTTAATTTTTCTGAATTAAAATGGACTATAAAAATGAATTAAAAATGGGTGTAAATAGTGCGGCTGGCTGAATTCGAACTGAGGATCTCGGGGTGTTGTGCGTTAGCGATTGTGCTGCTAACCATCCGGGCGACGGGTGTTTCTTGATGAGGAGAGGGAGATGTATTAGAAAAGGTGAGGGAGGGGCTGGGGCAAAACAGAGGAAGCCGGCGCCGGCGGAAGGAAGTGTTGCCTGAGGCAAGCGGCGACCGGAGGGAAGCTATGGACCGCAAAAATGGGTAACGCCGAGTGTTGCGAACTTAGTGAAGGCGGTGCGTTGATTGGACCGGCAGCAAAGCGGCCGGCGGTGAGGTCGGCTTGGGGCGGCGGTGCCGGAGGGGGAGGGAGAAAGAAATAGGGCGAGCATGAGTGGGGGATGAGTATGTGGATGCTCACCATCGTGCTAGTTGCGCCGGAGGAAGTCCATGGCTAGCCGGCGATGTGAGGCGGAGTTGGGCGGCGGTGGCGCACGGTGCCGGCGGCGTACCGACGGTAATAGCTTCTGCCGGTGGTCGGAGGAGTTTTGAGACATGGAGTAGAGGCTCCCAGAGTGAGGAATTGGACCGGCATCGACTATGGGGGAGGCAACGGTGAGATTGGCGGTGGCGGCCGGAGATTGGGGAGAAAGTGGGATGAGGGAGAAATGGGGAAGAAAAAGGAGGCGTAGGAAACCATGGGGAGCTTGGGGCTTCTTATGGCCGCAGCGGAGCGAGGGAGGCACGGAGGATCGGGCGGCGGGGTGGAGAACCGCCGGTTTTTGCCCAGGCGCGGGGCTCGGCGTGCGCAGGGATTGGCCAGGGTGAGGTGACGAGGCGAGCGGCGCTGCGCAGAGGGCAGATGAGATGGTGAAGGGACAAAGCAGGCACGTGTGATGATGGAGCTCGCTGCGGGGTCAGAGGAGAAGGGAGGTTGGCAGCGCACGCGCGGAGAAAAGAAAAGAAGAAGAAGCTGGCGCGGGAGGGGAGAGAGAAGGGTAGTGCGGGCCCTCGGCGCAGTGAGATGCTAGGGCGAGCTGGGCCGTGCGGGGAAAGAAGCGGGGGTTGGGCCGGGTTGTTTCGGCCGGCCTGACCCCAATTCCTTTTCTTTTTTATTTTCTTTGTAGTTCATTGCTATTTATTTTATATATACACATATATATACATGTATATTCACATATATATATTCTTTATTTCTATTCTTGTGCATATTCATTTTTATGTTTTTGCTTACCAGGCTAGGCCTTTTGTATACATATTTGCATATAATTTATATATTTATTTTTGTTGCCCTTTTATATTATTATTTTCAAAATGAAGTTTTATATTTTAGTTTAAGTTTCTCCCTCCCTTTTAGATTTGAATTTAGAATTTTTGGGTTTCCATTATTTGCATATTTCCTTTTATGGCATTATTAATATTAGTTTTATTTTTTGAAGCTTTTCTTAAATTTTTGGATCCTCCACCAAAATTCAGAAAATCGCCATAAAATCTAAGTTTCAGCATAACATATTGCTAAATAATTTAAGAATTTTATATTTTCAAATTCGAATTTTTCAGGATGTTACAGTCTCCCGCTTTCGGCGAGCTAACTTCGCCATCAATGTGGTCCTCCACAGTAATGTTGCATGTCTCCAGGAGGCTTGCCTTCGCTTAGAGTGCTTAGTCGAGGTGGCGGACGACCGAGTCAACCTTACCGAGACCCCTCAAGAAAGGGAAGAGAGCCAATGGTGCTCAATTCGACTTGATTGTTCAGTCAAAAGGTGTTTGGGAGACACTTGAACGAGTGCGTCAACGGGTGGGCACATTTTGGGCTTTGTTCACTAATGATCCCGAACCGCCCGATGCCGACCACGTCACCTACAAAATTTTGAAGACGGAGATAGCATGCTACCTCTGCCACTAGAAAAACTTCGAAGCAGTTAGGTTTCTACTTTTTTTTATCTTTTGTAAGAAGCGACTGTCCACGCTGTTTGGCCATATGTAAATACAAGCAGTTGAATTTGTACTTACTGTCTTTTATATATGTAAACGGTCTCGATATAATGACATGATTGGCATTATTGACTGGTAAAAAGCAACTAAATAATACATATATACTCCTGAGGCATTCCTGAATTTGTGTTTATATATATAAGAATGTGTCATATATATATATATATATATATGTGTGTGTGTGTGTGTGTGTGTGTGTGTGTGTGTGTGTGTGTGTGTGTGTGTGTGTGTGTGTGTGTGTGAATTTGCATTTATGTATATGAGAATACATTTAGAAACATCTATAGTGTACTTATCATAGACAGTTTTACTTTAGAACCATTTGTGATGCATATTCACAGACGTTTATTAATATGAATCATCTGTGATAATTAATTACCACAGGCGGTTCATAATAATAATCATCTGTGAAATATCCCATTATCACAGATAGTTCATGGTTGGACGTGTCTGGGATACGTCGTGTTATTAAATACCTAGCAAGATTGGTCCTGATAGATCTGTCTTCATTGCACTGCATTGAAGGAGGTGGCCAGTTTTTGGGAGTTTGGTGAAAGACCGCTTGTAGATCTAACTTGTAGATCGATTTGTTCTTGGTGATTCGCGGTTAGTATTTGCTTCTAATTGTATGCTTTGTAATAAAGAGATATGATAGTTAGGTTTAGATCTATCTTGGTAGTTTTCTCTAATTTAAGAATAGATCACTACTCCTAGTTTACTTCAATATATTCTTTCTTTATATATATATATATATATATTATGTAATTTTCCTATATATATATATATATATATATATATATATATATATATATATATATATATATATATATATATATATATATATATATATATATATATATATATATATATATATTGCTTCATGAATAGTATGTAGCTAGCTACTTAATTTAGATGTGGACAATTTATTAAGGTGGATGACAATTATGTGTAAGTACTAGGCTAGCTAGATATAGTAGCAGTAATAATTCAATTTGATACTAATTTGTTACATGCGTAGCATAGATGGACCAAAGCTGAATGTACGTTGAGAACCGTGTGAGTGAAGAGCACATTAATGGTGTGTCTATTTTTAGAAGAGTGGTCGAACAGGATATGTTGAAGAAGGGGATAGAATATACGTACTATCCATGCATTGATGGCGATAATATGAAGATGGTTACTAACTCAGCATAGATCGAAACTCATTTCATTCGAAGGGGTTTCAAAAGGGGTATACATATTGGACTAGTCATGATGAAGAGAAGATTATACAAGAAGATAGTTATAACACCATCGAGGGAGACTGATATGCTGGTTGTGGACTATACTTTCGATACGTATAGGTCGCACGATGATAATTTGAATCAGATGCTACGCGATACAGAAGGAACTATAGTGAAAGAGAGTTTGGTAAATTCGAGGGCTTGATGGAGGACTCGGAGAAACCGTTGTTCCCAGACTGCAAGCCACAATACATAAGGTTGTCATCTATTCTTGAACTGCTGAAATTGAAGGTAAGCAATGGTTAGTCCGACAAGAGTTTCACGATATTGTTAGGTCTCCTAGCGAACATCCTTTAAGAGAACAATATGTTGCTGAGAACCACCTATCAAGCTAACAAGGTTCTTTGTCCATTGAGAATGGAAGTAGAAAGAATACATACATGTCCAAACGATTGTATCTTCTACCGTAAAGAGTATGCAAACTTACATGTTTGTTCGGTGTGCAAAGCATCCCAGTACAAGCGTAAGAATGACTCTGATGACGGTAAGGGTATCGAGGTGAAGTAAGGATCTCCTGCTAAGATGTTGTGGTATCTGCCTGTAATACCCTGTTTGAAGTGTTTATTTGCAGACTGAAAGGATGCAAGATTGCTGCATTGACACTCGGAGGAGCGTAAAAAAGATGGAATGATAAGATACGCTGCTGATTCTACCCATTGGAGGAACATGATAGGATATTTGTAGACTTCAGTGCGAAACTGAGGAATATAAGGTTTGGGTTGAATACAGATGGAATGAATTATTTAGGTAACATGGGCAGCCAACATAGTACATGACCCGTAGATATATGCATGTACAACCTTGCTCTTTGGTTGTGTATGAAGGGGAAGTACATTTTTATGTCACTACTTATCCAAGGGCCGAAGCAACCTAGGACGATATTGATGTGTAGCTAGCACTATTGGTGAAAGATCTTGTGACACTGTGGAATGAAGGGGTACAGGTATGGAATACGAACAAACAAGAGAACTTCACTCTACGCACCATGTTGTTCTGCGACTTTAATAAATTTTCTACCTTTGGTAACCTGCCGGGGTTAAGTACAAAAGGATCCAAAGGTTGTCCACATTGCTTAGATTATACCAAAAGTGTGTGGTTGAACAATTTGCGTAAAACTATGTACATGTGTCATTCCTTCCAAGGTATCACCCATATCGCAAGATGAAGAAATAATTCGATAAAAAAAGAGGACGATTTAGCACCAAGGCCTTTTAGTTGGAAAGAGGTCTATGATATGATCAAGGATATCGATGTTGTGCTTGGAAAGGGATGTAAGTTGATGACCTGTCAGAAGATCATATGAAAGAAGAGGTCAATATTTTAGGATTTGCCTTAAAAGTTCACAATTGCATCAATGTCATGCACATAGAGAAGAATGTATGTGATTACTCGCACTCCTAAAAAAGGGAAGCATAGGAAGAACATGGGGAAGAAGGATATAAAGAACCAGAATAAGAAGATTGAATAGCACATGCATATCCCTCATGCATGGCTGCCTCAACTTGAGGACTTCGCGTGACACACATGGGGTAGACCTAACCCTAGCCATCTGGACCTCGAATCCCTTCCTAAAGGTCTCTTCCATATCCTTCGTTTTCCCTTCCAGTTCAGCATAGAACAAGCAAACAAGTTGTGGCTTCTCTAGTAGATGCGTAGCTAGCTTTACAAATTTTTATTCAAAGAAATTGATTGAATTTTTAATTTTTTACAACTATTGCAAAGTGAGCTAACAGCAGTCTTAGAAGCATATTGAGCTATTTTCTTATTATGATCATACATGTCCTGAAATTTCTTAGATATGGACTTAAGTTCAGCAGTTAAATTAGGACAGTTGGCACAAGAAGCTATAGGCTCAATCAAAGCAGCATGTATTTCAATAATTTTATTATCTGTCTTCTTTAAATTATTCTTCAAGCTGACATAACTATCACAAGTTTCAGGCAGACCAAGGAGAAATGTATACAGATCTCCAAAGGCATTGTCCTTATCCTCACATGAGGTGCAGATTCTAGTCTTAGCATAATCAGACTGAAAGGAAGCAATTCTAACTATCTTTAATTCAGCTAACAGATTAATATTCTCCACCTTAAACAAATCAAGCTCAGAGATCACACTATCATCCGAGGTCCTCAGTCTCTCCATATCTCTAAGCAAGGAAGAACAAGCATCACAATCGTCATGAGAGGAAACAGATCTAAGTGAAGCAAGCTTCCATGACAAACTCCCTACCTTCTTCTCTAACTCACCACACCTAACTCTAAACTTAGCATAGAAGCTTTCTAACTTCAGAAAAGCATCATTGAGCTGGTCGTAGGAGGGACATACCTCATCGGAGTCACTATAGATATCGTCATTGCTGATGCCGTTCTTGTCAACCATGAAGCACATCCCGGTGAAGTCGTCACCATCCTTGGTGTTCTTTTGCAGATCATCCTCACTGTCGTCGCTCCAGCCCTCCATGTCATTGAAGTCAAAGTTGTCGAAGGCAGTGAGAACACGATGGAAGAGCTTCTTCACCTTGCCGAGATTGCGATACTTCTTCTCTTTGCCTTGATCATGAGCTAGCAGATTCTTTTTGTGGTTCCTGTTAGTGTAGTCATTCTTGCTTGCACTGCCGTAGTCATTTTTGCCCTTCTCCAGCTTGGGGTAGTTTGCTCGAATGTCATTGAGGCAACCACACTCGAAGTAGATCACCAAACCTCCTCTCTTTCTCTCCTAACCCTCTTATATGCATGTGAAAACTTTTTGGCTAAGAGGGCTAACTAACTCTCTGGAAACTTCTCAAACTGATAATCACTCATCTCACACAAAGCAGCCAAAGAGAAACTAGAGACACCATCAAAAGCTGATGTGGGATTAGTGACCAAGACCATCGACTTTGACTTTGTCTTGCGAGAGACGACATCGATCTCATGAGTTTTGAGGTGAGAGTACAATGCGTCAATACTCAAGGTCAACAAATCAGTCGTGTCCTTGATGGTGGTCACTTTCATCTCTCAAACTCTAAGGTCCATGGAGAAAGCATCTAGCGAGTGTCGTCCGAGTCTGGGTATGTGAGACCAATAGCTCGGAGGTTGCTCAGTTTCTTGTGAAATCTACCAAAGTATTCATCTAATGATTCATCAGCAAGCATCTCAAATTTATTGTACCCCCCTTGTACTAGTCCTGTCGAACAGTCTTGATTTAGGTAGTGCCCTCATGATTTGCATCGAGGATAACCCAGATGTTGTATGCGAACAAGAGGTGAGAGACGCGATTAAACTCATGTCTACTAAGACCCTGAATAATAATGTTCCTTGCCTTAGAAGTTGTCTCAACATCTGGTGTATTCATAACCGTGATGTTCTCATCAGTAGGAACAACAAACTGAGTCTTAATCTTTTTTCAAATCTCATAGCCTTTAGCTTAAATATAAGATTCCATCCACTCTTCCAAAAGGCATAGTTGACCCTATCAGAAATAGGAGCCTTGGTGGAATATTTGTCTACTGCCATAGCTTCTAAGACCAGTTAAGATCTATGGGAAGAGCTAACCAAGTTCTGGTACCACTTATAGGACCGAAGATGACAACAGGGGGCGGTGAATGGTGCCTCAAAATTTTCCCTAAGTATTCACTAATTTTTCACTTCAATAACTACAGAGCTATCAATATTAGGATGGAAAGCCACCATAAAAAACTAGTGAACTGAGACACAGGAATACTAAGAAAAATCAGCAAAAGTAGTACCACCACCACTGTACTTGCAGTACTACTGCTTGCTATAGTACTACTACGGTTCTACTGCTACAATCATTGTGGTACTACCACTGATACACTAAAATTAGGGTGAACAATGATTTCAACATGAGTTCAAAACTAAAAATTTATGTAACTTTTGATCTATTGATCCAAATGATATGAAACTTAGCATGCACCTTCTCTAGGATGCCAGAAATCTATTCCAATCAATGATCAAGGGAATCATTACCAAAGTTCTGACCTTTTGCGATTGAAGGAAGAGTGCATTGAAACCGAGCTAAAACCCCAAATGGTGAATACAACTTACTCGTGGGTAGATGATGGCCAAGATGGATCTAGATGAAAAAATTAATCATATACCCTCCATTTAGATGGAAATTGAGGATTTACCCTCCTGACCCACGTGTCAGTGACTCATGATGACCCCACGTGTCATTGAGATGTGGAGGGTAAATCCTCAATTTCCCAACTAAAGGGAGGGTATATGATCCAATCTCCCGATCTAGATATATTCCCACATGTCACAGCAAACTAGAACACAGAAGAACACGACCCAAAAACCCTTGAAATAAGAAATCACTCGATGCAGCCAAAGCAAGCAAAACTGAGTTCCTTAATGAACTTGCTACCAAAGTGCTTAGATAGGTGGAGAATGATTCTTAGAAGTCATCTCCATCTCTTATACGTCTTTGGCATAGCAAGATCAAGAAGAAGGAAGAGAAGAGGTCAAAACCAACTGAAACAAGAGCACATTAATCAAAACACGCGACTCAAGAAGATGCACAACAATTGATGTATTGCTTACTTAAGAAAATAGATTTTACAGCCACTCCACCTTGAAGAACAAAGATCACACAAGGCACTCAACTTTCAAACCCTAACCCGAAACATGAAAGCACAAGAAAGATGGGTTGGATGGTTAACCACATGTCTCCATCCAACCCCCCTTTTATAGATATGCTAGCCGGCCACATCCACCCCTTAGTAGATACTATCTACTAAGCACAATGGAAAAAACCCGATAACTCCACACACACGGGTTTTACTCATATATATTCACTTATGCACATTTTTCAAAGTGCACAAGCCCGAATCCGTTAAATCCTTAGTCTTGATCTATTTGATCAAACCAGCTCCAACTTGACCTAAACCGCTCACCCAAGCACTACTCATGAGCCGTGGTTTTGACCCGATCATCACCATCCATTGTAAGCAATCATCATATTTGTCACATGTAGGTGCACCACTAGCTTGCCATGCATCGCCGAGTCTCTCTTATCTCAGTTCTACCGAACCATGGCTCACTTGGCCCGTCCAAGCCATATGGTGCAATCCCGCCATTCGAACTCGCCTTCAACATTTCCCGCCTTTCTCGTGCCATACTCATCGTTGACCATGGTTTACTCCAAGCGACCCTACACATTCAAAGATAAAAAATCATTTTTAGGCATAAGTTCTTAACAACTTGATCCACGTTAATCAAAACATGCATCATGCAACATATATCCACCGACCTTGGTCAAGTCAACTCAATCCATGACTCATTTTCCCACAATCATGTTTTTCTGCCTAAACCGGTACTACCACACACAAACATGCCAGTACTACCGCACCTTTGCATCTCGCATTGGACTCTCTGGAAATAACATACCGCCAACTAGAAATCAGAACTACTGACCTATGTTATGACCGTGCTCACACTGCGGTACTACTGCATTGCAATATGACCATTGACACAACGTTGGTATGACCGGTTTCCCTGAAGAATTCATAAAACAGTCCAAACATAATACGATCTTTGTAAAATCACTTAACCACTCCACGAAGCGTACATGCCGCCAACTAGAAATTGGAACTACTGATCTGCGATATGACTATGCTCATACTGCGATACTACTGCATTATGGTATGACCGCTGACACAACGTCGGTATGACCGATTTCCCTGAAGAATTCAGAAAACAGTTCAAACAAAATGCGATCTTTGCAAAATCATCTAATCACTTCACAAAACTTGCAATAGTTCATCACAATATTATCCTGATTCTTCTCATGTGATCCTTTAATTTCCCTACTGTGGTGTTAATATAGATCAGATTGTGAAGTTATGTGGTTGTTACAGTGGATACATGTCACAGAATACGCGATGCGTGGTCAATATTCGATCAAGTCTGACGTGTTCAGCTTTGGTGTCATGGTTTTAGAGATTGTCACTGGAAGAAGAAACCGTGGCTCCTACGACTCCGAGCAAGACGTTGATCTCATAAACGTCGTGAGTACAGGGACTATTCATAAGTCTATGCATAGCTAATTTATTACAATAATGTTTGAATAATTTACCAATTTGCTGGTGCAGACATGGGAGCACTGGACCAGCGACAAAGCCATCGAGTTGATCCATCCTTGAGCAGCCATTATCCCATTGACCAGTTGTTAAAGTGCATTCACATCGGGCTGTTGTGTGTTCAGCAAAAACCTGCAGATAGGCCGTTGATGTCAGCAGTAAATTTCATGCTTACCAGCAACTGTCCGTTTCCCTCCTCTGTCCAGGCCAGCTTTTTGTACCCAGGAGATTGGTGCCAACTCCATAAAAGTATCGTCAAATGAAGTGTCCATCACAGAACTTGAACCCACATGAGTTTTCAGAGCTGAAGCAACTGCTGAACACTTTTTTTTGGACTTTGTGATAACTGATAAGTACATCACACAAATGCTTCATATGATAAGATGAAGGATATCCTTCGTAATGAGTCCTGACCAAGGCTCATCGAGACATCACCTGCCTTACCCAAAAAAATAGCAATCCGTCTCCGTTTGATCTTCCAGCCTTTCTACATGGCAGTGCTTCAATCGGGGGTGCTTCCAATTCCTTCTTTTACCCTATAGTCCTCATGGCAATGAGCTTGCAGCTGAAGAATGTGCTCTAGGCGCTAGCTGCCATGAATCAAGAGCTTCACTTCGTACATCACACGCCGTAAGTGCTTTGGCACCTGTCTCGGCTTCTCCTAATTGCAATGAGTTTAGGACGCCTAGAGGATGGAATACCGTGC